>JACEFZ010010549.1:22500-255000 GCA_014155875.1 Cepaea nemoralis | reverse complement strand
GTCACGTCCTGCACATGGCTGCTTAGCCTTACTTCCGTATATTGGGCCCTCCGTTCACTACAGGCTGTTCCTTCGGAAACCAGAAAGAGATAGTAGACCATTTTACATATCTAGGATCAGTGGTAAATAGCAAATTATCCCTAGATAGGAAATCAACATCCGGATTGGTAAGGCAGCAACAACAATGAACAGGTTAAGAAAAAGAGTCTGGGAGAACAGGAAGCTTACTGCCAAAACAAAAGTCCTTGTCTATCAAGCCTGTGTCCTTAGTACTCTTCTCTATGGCAGTGAAACCTGGACAACAAGAGAACAACTTAAACAGCTTTCATATGCGGTGTCTGCGAAGAATTCTTGGTATTAAGTGGCAAGACAAATCACAAATACTGAAGTATTGGAAAGATCAGGTTGTGTGACAGTTTATTCCATGCTCAGTCTTCGTAGACTTAGATGGATAGGACATCTTAGGAGGATGGATGATGGTAGAATACCAAAGGATATCTTTTTTGGTGAATTACAGATGGGTAAGAGATCTCAGGGTCGGCCTCTACTACGATACAAAGATGTGTGTAAGCGGGACATGATTGATACAGGCATGTGATAATGCACATTGGGAGCAAGTCGCCGCTGAACGTGTTGCATGGAGGGCAAATATCAGAAATGGAATAAAGTCAAAGGAGAAAATTATTGCAGAAAAGTCACACACCAAGCGTTTGAGACGTAAGATGGTGCATGATGGTGGAAATGACCACGTGTTCACATGCACCCACTGTGAACGGACATTTACAGCGCAAATTGGCCTTATCAGTCACACTCGCTACCGCCATAGTTAAAAGTTATTATGCCCTTTTAAAGCACAAACTATCGTCTGTCAAGACGGCAAGGTGCCAATGAGTGACGACCATAATCTGTGTCTTTTTACAATTTAACCCTAGTTGTTCACTGTGTGCAACAACCGCATCTACTAAATTTTGCAGGTCTTGTTCATTGTCTGCAATCAAGACTGTATCATCTGCATATCTAATGTTATTGATGTATCGTCCCCCAATGTTGATTCCTTCCATATCTTCTATATTTCTAAATATATATTACTGTACAGGGATAAAGATCTGGAGACATTACACATCCCTGTCTCACACCTCTTTTAATAGGCTGATATTGATCTACATCGTTATCAATTCTTATGGCAGCTTGTTGTTTCCAATATATGTTTTTTACAAGTCTAAGATCCTTTCCTTCAATTTCTAGATCTTCAAGCATCCTTATCGTGTCAACCTGTCTCACTTTATCGAAAGCCTTTGTGTAGTCAATAAAGCAAAGATATAGATCCTTGTTTACTTCTATAGAACGCTCAATTACTGTTCTCAGTATATACACAGCATTTACTGTGCCCTTGCCTTCTACAAACCCACATTGTTCTTCTCCTATTTCGGGTTGTATTTTCTTCCTAACCCTTTGCATGATAATTCTCAGCAGAATCTTTGTGATGTGGCTCATTATACTAATTGTTCTATATTGATCGCATTCCATGGCTCCTGATTTCTTCGGGATTGCAATAAATATAGAATTACATAATTCAGGAGGTATATCCCCAGTATCGTATATTGCGTTCAGCAGCCTGGTGATTTGGTCAATTCCATATTCTTTTAAGGTATTGATCATTTCTACTGTGATGTTATCTGTACCCGGGGTCTTGCCAGTTTTCATATGGTTAAGAGCATTCTGAACCTCTATCTTCAAAATTGATGGTCCTTCATTATTATTCCGATGATCATATTGTTCTTCTCTTGTATCATCATAAAGGTCTAAAACATAATTTGACCACGCATGTAAAATCTGATCTTTTTCTATTATGATTTTGCCATCTTTGGTTTTTAGGCAACCCGTTGAAGTGTGTGTTCTTTTGTTAGTGATGTCATTAATTCTTTTGTGCATTAATTTGGTATCCCGGGTATTTTGATGGTGTTCAATTTCCTTGCAATTTTCCCCAAGCCATGTTTCTTTTGCCTCTTTGCATAGCTTCCTAATTTTCTTATGAATCTCTTCATATTTGTCCTTGTTATTTTTGTTATTTCTTCTTACTTCCATTAGTTTTAAAATGTCTTCCGTCATCCATTTCTTGCGTCCTATTATCTTTACTTTTGGAATGGTTGTTTCTGCAGCTTGGTTGACTGATTTCTTTAACATTTCCCATTGGTCATTGACATCTTGAAATAATATTTCCATATCGGACAATGCATCAAATCTGTTTTTTACCTCTACGTTGAATTTATCTTTTATTTCCTCACTCTTCAGTGCTTGTAGATCAAATTGTGTGTTTCTTGGTGAATATTTGACTTTCTGTAATTTTATATGTAAATTGCTTAAGATTAATCTATGGTCGCTGTAGCAGTCTGCGCTTGGTATAGTTTTTGCGACTTTTAAGGCATTTCGAAATCTTCTGTTGATGAGGATGTAATCAATCTCATTTTTAATCTTATGATCAGGACTCCCCCATGTCCATAATCTCCTTGGGTGCTGTTGAAACCAGGTGTTTCCAATAATGAAATCTTGCTCTTTTCGCCCACTGTTCTAGTCTGCAACCTCTTTCATTCTGTTCCCCTAGCCCATAGTTGCCTACTATGCATCCGTCCTGTTGATTTCCAACTTTGGCATTCAAGTCACCCATTATAATATTTACTTCTGAATTCTTGCATTTCTTGAAGGCTTTCTCTAAATCACTATAAAATTCATCGATGCTGTCATCACTACTGTCAGCTGTTGGTGCATAAACTTGTATGACGTTAACATCAAAAGGTCTTCCACTCAACTTCACCAGTAACACTCTGTCTGATGCAGTCCAATATCCTTTGATCGATTTTGCTCTCTCTGTATCCATTATAATTGCTACTCCTCGCTGTTGTTTCTCTCCACCAGAATAGATTATTCTATATTCCTCAGATGTCAAAATGCCCATTCCTGTCCATCTGGTCTCACATACACCTAATATTTAATCTTCTCATTTCATTCTTAATGTTATCAAATTTCCCATCTCCACTCATAGTTCTTACATTCCAAGTTCCTACTTTCACTGTTGATATTCTTTTGCACTCAGTCGCCTGATGACGGTCTGGAGTCACCTAGTGCACATGAGTACCCCTACCGGGCGATGCTACTCCTATGGAGCACCCATTTACGATAAGACTGCAGTACATGATGTTCTTGGCATCTGTAAAGAAGGTAGTTTGCCATTGCTTTCCTTCCTAGCAGTGACCATACTGGTCGATGACCGTAGCCATTGTCTCCCAAAAAGGAGATCCTCTGCCTACCGTCGTGAAGCTGGAGACCATGACCTACAACTATCTGTCGGCTGCTCTTCAACTTCATCCACCACCTGCACATATGGCTTCACGTAACCCTGATCGGGGGGCCAAACGGGTACTCCACCTTGCCCAAAGGTGTCCCGTAGGCTAGCGGAGCGAAGGAGGCACCTTACCTCTCCTTTGATAGGGGATACCCCTATCCGCCACCCGATCACAGGCTCCCTAAACGAAATTTTTAAAATTTTTACGGTGAGCTATGTTGTGGTAAACGCTCTCAAGGCTGCCAGAAGAAACGCTTTAAAGAAAATCTCACTGAAAGCTTTTGGAATTCATCTTCCCCTCTGCTGTGTGTCCACCGTGACGAGGTAGAGGGGCTTGTGCGTCCCAATGACCCCAAGAGCTATGCCGACGGTAGCACAGCTACTGGTAGGGCCACCCATGTCGGACAGGTCAAGGGAGAGGGACCAGACGAAGAGACACACAAACCTGCTGCCTTGTAGGTAGACTGGGGACAGTCAAAGGCTAGGGAAAGCACCCCAAATACATGCTTGTCGAAATCGGATGTACTGAGCCACAGGCTTGACAAAGCAGTGCAACGTGAAACCTGCTGCCTTGTAGGTAGACTGGGGACAGTCAAAGGCTAGGGAAAGCATCCCGAATAAATGCTTGTCGAAATCGGATGTACTGAGCCACAGGCTTGACAAAGCAGTGCAACGTAACTTAATTCATGATGTCACAAATCAAAATTAATCGATATGGTGCTAATCCCGTGAAGTCCCATCAGGCGGTGATAGTGCCGGGCCCCCTGCCTCGAGGGGGTCCACCCATGACTACTGGTGGTCACCTTCCCCTGTGCTGTGGAGTCAAAGCACAGAGGAGTAGGTTAAGAGCTATTGACCAAATACCCCGGACACTCAACATACTACAGTGGAATGCCGAAGGAGTTTACAAGAAGAAAGACTCCCTAACACAGCGTCTTCATAAAGATAGAATAGATGTGGCATGCATTCAAGAGACACACCTCAACGCCAATCACAAATTCTCAGTCAGAGGATATCAGGCCACACGTTTCGACCGCGAAGGACACAAAGGAGGAGTTCTAATACTTACACGAAATACAATACCTTGCAGCGAAGTATCTGTGATCTCTGACAACCAAACGGAAATTATAGGTGTTGATATAATGATAAAGGACGTGAAAATAAGAATCTACAATCTGTATAGCCCAGCAGATAAGGACCTTACACTCTCAAACATGAAAATAACTGACACAAACTGCATTATTGTCGGAGACTTTAATAGCCGTTCAGAAAGATGGGGATACCCAGATACTGACAAAAGAGGAGATGAATTGGAGGACTGGGAAATAGACTCAAATCTCCATCTACTCAACAAAGCGGATGACACACCGAGCTTCTACTCCAGAAGATGGCTTACCACTTCTACTCCAGACTTAGCTTTCTGCACAGGAGACATCCTCCACAAAATCGATCGCCATGTGCTGGACCAATTAGCAGGTAGTGACCACAGACCAATCAAGCTTGAAATGAATATGGGGTATGTTCCACAGGAGCAAAAGCCCTTGCCCCGCTGGAATTACAAACGAGCAGATTGGGAACAGATTTGCCATACTAACAGACAAATATTGTGAAAACATAAATACACGATATGGCAACATAAAGCAAATGGTGGAAAGTCTAAACAGAGCGATAATACAGGCAGCCACTGAGTCCATTCCAAGAGGAGCAAGGAAAAATTACAAACCATACTGGACTGAAGAACTACAAAGTTTGGAGGACAAAGTTGAAGATGCCAGGAAGACAGCAGAGAGAGAACAAACAATTGAAGCAAACATCTCTCTCAAAGCCATCTCAGCAAAATATAAAAGAACAGTAAATCAAACAACAAGAGATTGTTGGAGGGAAAAAACAGAAAACCTGAATTTTGACAGGGATGGAAACAAACTATGGAAACTAGTGAAAGCCATGAACAATGAAGGACCTAGAAACAAACAAATAACAATTAAACAAGGAAATGCCTTGCTTACAGGCAAAAAGGCTGCAAATGCACTAATGGAACACTATGCAAATGCAAACCACATTGATATTACAACCGAACAGAAGAAAGCAATCAAAGACAAACAGATACATCATAGAAATACAGAGACAGCAGCAGAATATATGATGGCAAATCTAACAATGGAAGAAATGGAACAGGCAATGAATACCCTAAAAAAGAAGAAATCACCAGGAAAGGATGGAATCACAAATGAAATGCTAATAGGACTTGGCACCAAGGCAAAGAAGAAACTACTAGCAGTCCTAAATAACAGTTGGAAGAGAGGAATAGTCCCACAGGCATGGAAGGAAGCTATACTAATACCAGTCCCAAAGAAAGGAAAAGACCTGGAAGAACCAAATGGCTATCGACCTATCAGTCTACTGAGCTGTGTAGGAAAATTAATGGAACGCATTATCAATGGCAGGCTAACATGGCATCTGGAAGAAAACAAACTCTTAACACCACACCAAGCAGGATTCAGAAAATACAGATCCACTGAAGATCAAATAACCTATATAGCTCAGGAAATAGAGGATGCCTTCCAAGAGAAAAAGCACACACTAGCAGTCTGGATAGATTTAGAAAAAGCATTTGATAAAGTATGGAAGGAAGGACTGAAAGTAAAACTGCAAAACATGCATGTTTGTGGAAAAATGTATAAATGGATCAGCCACTACCTTGAGAACAGAACTGCCAGGACAAAAGTACAAGGACAAACAAGCAAAATGATGCTACTGGAGCAAGGTGTCCCCCAAGGAGGAGTTCTTTCACCAACATTATTCCTAGCATATATAAATGACATTACAGAAAATTTTCCAGCCAGAGTACACACATCCTCCTTTGCAGATGACCTAGCCATATGGACATCTGAAGAATATATTAGTACAGCTAACAGCAGAATACAGCAAGCCTTATTAGCGCTAGAGGACTGGTCAAAATCATGGCTAGTGAAGATAAGTGAGGAGAAAACAACATGCACAGTGTTCTCCCTCTCAATAAAACTCAGCAACCTAAGCTGGTATTGAATGGAAAAATATTGCGCCATGAAGAAAATCCAAACTATCTAGGAGTCACCTTTGATCGTCGCCTGACATGGAAGACACAGGTTGAGAAAAATCGAACAAGAGCAAGGCAGAGAATGGCAATCATGAAAAAGCTTGCTGGTACAACGTGGGGAGCAGATGAGAAAGTTCTCAAGAAGTTATATACTGGACGGGTGAGGCCAGTACTGGAATATGGCATTGCAGCTTGGGCAACAGCAGCTAAGTCAAACTTTAACAAAATAAGTAGAGTCCAAAACCAAGGAATGCGAATCATAACTGGAAGCCTGAAGACAACGCCTATTAATGAACTAGAAAAGATCACTTGTTTACAACCAATGCAGGATAGAAGAGATAGCAGAGCCCAGCAACAAGCAGAAAAATTTAGAAGATTGACAGACCACCCTATGTACAACAGATTTAATGGTTTTGGAAAGGGAAGACTGAAGCGTAGCAACTTTGTAGAAACTGCAAAACGAAGGATTAGGGCAGATCCTATACTTAACATATCAACAGTCAAGCCCATACACAATGCACACAACTTCCCAGCTTGGAGACAGCAGCAACTGCCTGAGATGATAGAAAACATTCCTGGTATTGAGAAAAAGAACACTCAGCATGAAACCGAAAGAAGAGAAATAACCCTAAACTACATAAAAGAACATTACCCAAGCAGGAATTGGACCCATGCATATACAGATGGATCAGCCAAAAATTCAATAGAGAATGGAGGAGGAGGAATTCTCCTAAATTTAAAAATGGAGTGAAAAAAAACACATTCAATGGCAACTGGAAAATTTTCAAGTAACTTTAAAGCGGAGGTAGAGGCTTTGAAAACTGCAGCAGAAATGCTCCTGATGGAGGAAAATAAAGAGAAGCAAATAGCTATCTTCACAGATGCAAAGTCAGCTGTCTCAATACTCAAGAGCAATAACAGCACAGAACTAACTGACCTAAGAGCAGCACTCCATGGTCTATGCCAGAAATCCAAAAAAGTTGTAATACAGTGGATCCCATCACATTGCAGTATACCTGGAAATGAAGAGGCTGACAGACTGGCAAAAGAGGGCGGACGACTACCACAGCCTGACATAGACATAACCTATAATGAGGCAAAGAGGTTGATAAAAAGCACTTATAGAACCAAATGGGAATCTGAGCATCCAGGCCATCAGAAGGATGATGCATATTACAAACTCGACCGAAGAGAACAAGTAGCAATCTTCAGACTCCGCACAGGACATAACAGGCTGAAATACCACTTGTTCAATAAACTAAAGATAGGAGATACTGATGAATGTAATTGTAGAACTGGAAAAATTGACAGCAAAACATTTGCTGCAGGATTGCCCAACGTATGCAGAACAGAGAAAGATATTTTGGCCCACACCTGCTTCATTTGAGGACAAGCTCTATGGAGATATCAACAAGCTCAAGTTGACCGCAGCTTACTTTAACTACATACAGGTTGACATTTAAATGAAATATTGCTTGGATAGCAAATCCATTATGTGGAAAGTCCAAATCGAAAGCTCGCTGTGTGGGCTTCATAAAAGGTGGAAAAGTGTCCTAGTGGCACGAAATGGAATATTGCTTGATAGCAAATCCATTACGTGGAAAGTCCGAATCAAAAGCCTATTGTGTGGGCTTCATAAAAGGTGGAAAAGTGTCCTAGTGGCATGAAATGGAATATTGCTTGGATAGCAAATCCATTACGTGGAAAGTCCGAATCGAAAGCTCACTGTGTGGATGTCATCTGCAGACTGCATACTTCTGGTTTCCGGAAGAACAGCCTATGGTGAACGGAAGGCCCAAATATACGGAAGTGAGGCTAAGCAGCCATGTGCAGGACGTGACGATTCCTTGGGTGAGCCCAGTACCAGAGCGCTATGTATCGGCTCTGCAAGTATGGAAGCCTCCTTGGATGGCGGGGAATGCCCATGGTCTGCCCCTGCCTTCCCTTGAGGGCTGACCAGGATCTTTGGCTGTTCTATATGGACCAGCTGGGATGGGGGATAACACCACAACAGTGAGAGTCAAACGTCCTAAGAAACCCCCGGGAAGGTTAACCCGGTCAACAAATGCCCGCAGAAGTCGGATGTGTCGGCCTAACGGCGCAAGAACGCAGCTCTGCTGTAAACAGGCACAACGCAATCACATCCGAAAAAAAACTCCGGATGAACGAAGAAGAAGAAGAAGAAGAATTCATCTTGACACCTTGGAGAAGCACTGTAGGAAATCCTATTCATGGAACGTCAAGCATTTTTTGCCCACATTGTCAAAGAACATTTCAAGCCAAAATAGGCCTTTCCAGCCATTTTAGAACTCATGGCTCTATACTTTCAACCCCCACTGGATGAAGTGAATGGTCATCGTTAATCTTGATGGACAAATAACAAACACTGGCAGGTTTTTGATGGACTGGCTGGCATCGCTGACAGGACGGAGAATATGAGCACACCATCGATTTTATGCCCGTGGCCTGCAGGTGTGCGGGGCCATGAACATTCTAATAGATTGGCTGCCGTTGTCCCTCTGGTTGGAGAGCTATCTTATGACGGGTCTGATCGAGTGGGGGAAGCTCTAGGGCTTGGTAGATAGTCCAGCTGAATGGATTGTGTATCCACGTTGGGCATGACTGGCTCGAGGGGAGTTTTGCAGTGGATGAAGGGCATAAATTATACTCGGGGCATGGAGGAAAGTCCAGGTGGATTATTGGCCATATTGCTGCTGGAGTGGTCAGCATGGGAGCGCTTCGGAGGCTTCAGAAAAAAAGAGGGAGGGGGTGGGGTCCGACCATGTGTGAGAATGTTCCGAGTGCAGTGATGTTGTTGGGTTCTAGAGCACCCTGTTAAAAGTTAGTTGCGTATCCTTTACAAGATGTAGCAGTCAACCCCTGTATTTTTCGCCATTTCGTGATTTCTTGGCAAGTTTACGTTCAGTAGTTTGCCCTTGCTTTCTGAACGACAGCGCCCTGTACCTTTCATGTATGGACAGCAGAGACACATGAGAACATGAGGGATATAGGCCCTATGAACTCCGAGGCCAGAGTGCTAACTGCTGCTCTACCACGTCTATATCAGCAATGCACATTCTAAATAACAGTCCAAAAATATGGGCTTTTCCTAATAAAACTGATTCTATTTATTCGCTTTGCAGAAAGCTTACGAAGATTATTTATTCGCTTTGCAGAAAGCTTACGAAGTTAAACGAAAACAGCATAAATATATCTGCATCAGAAATAGCGTGGCACAGGAAAATGCAGAAACATTCATAATAATAATACAGTAAGATCAATAAATGTGTGCACTATCAGTGTACGAGTCATGGCATTCTTTATAGAATTAGTGTCTAAATGTGTCGAGTATTGGGTAGTATCTTGAAGACCATCCATTTTGCGGTAACGGTAAAAGGAACCTTACACAAGCTTTCGGGTGTATTGGATATATGGTGCTAGACCCATATTTGTACAGACCAGTCGGCACTGGGTGGGTTATAGGGACAGTATCAGGCCGGCCACCTTGACTTCCCAAGACATTTCCTGGTGTTCACTTTTGACTAGCTTTACCTGGGGGAGTCCAGTCATGGCAAATTGTCCTAAATTTACAAGGGGAATCAGTTTCTGATGCATATATAACAAGAGGACGAGCCGGAACCGCTAGACAAAGCCAGCAACCCAGCCACCACACTAGTCCGCCAGACATCCGAAGTAAACCAAGACCAGCACTCTGAGGACGACACGGATAGGCCCACTGAGCTTACCTTGGAGGAGATACGGGCAAGTCAAAGACGGGAGGTACTCAGGAGCAAGGAATTCAAAAGGTAATGGATTGAAAGACAAAAGAAAAAACCCAAGAAATTCAGGTTACCGGTAGATTACCCAATTACAATCTTGGAACGGGGTACCGACTACCCGTACTACATAGAAGACCGAGAGAGAAAGCTATGGCTGTCCGCGGAGGAAAAAAGCGAATGGCAGAAGCTAAAACTCGAAGATGAAAAAAAAATACGAGAAGGAAAACAGCAACATCGAAAAGCTCCTACAGAAAATACACAACAAAGAAGACTAAAAGACCTAATAAAAAGTCCTTTTAAGGACTGCAACCAGCCAAACCAGGAGCCTGCGCCAACAAAGAAAACAACAAGAGGAAACATGCACAAAGGACAGCCGCCGACCGATCCCCCAGCTGGAGTGGGATAACAAAAAGTCCTTATAAGGACTGCAGCCAGTCAAGCCAGACGAGCCAGGAGCCTACACCAACAAAGAAAACCACAAGCAAAGACGAGCACAAAGGATAGCTGCCGACCACTGCTGACGTCACAGACACAAACGCTACATCACCAGTCCGAGATAGGACTCACAAGACAAGAATTAGGGTGAATAAACCCACAAAAACCACGTACCTCAACAATAACCACAGCTGATGAAGCAGGTTAGACGAGGACGAATTTGGAATTTTTGTTTCTGAAAATTGGAATTGGAATTGGAATATATAAAAGGCAATCTCAGTCTGTATGTATGTCCTTTATGCGTTCGCGAACGGTCCATCCGATTGAGATGAAATTTTCTACACGTCTTCCCCTCATTCTCGCGCTGCCAACTGTCATATTTTTTAAGTGTAAAATTGGCTACTTACTTAATATTATTTACTATTTCATGTTTCATTATAATTTCTATATAGCAAGGGACTTAATTCTAGAAAAGTTATTTCAAGGGGCATAACTTTTAAAAACATTGCTATATACCTTATAGTCATACTGTTGCACCGTTTTCATAGATTTATAAACTCTTTGTCTATAGTTATTTACAGGCATATGAGTTATAATAAATAATGATATAATCTTTAAGGCATTTTCAAAGTTTTCATAAAAATAATGCATAATGCATAACATTGTAACTCATCTTTTTATGCTTAAAGAAGTTATCTACAGTCATGTGGGTGATTAAAAACAGTTTTCATTAAAAATAATGGATGGTGTGTGGAAGGACATTCTTTTAAGTAACTTTTTTTTTGTTGTATGAATTTAATGAGATGCTCCCCGCCAGGTGCTGGGCGAAGCCACGCCGGGTCAGATAGATAGACAGGCCCACCTTTTCACTGCAGTTATCTACAGGCATATGTGTTATAATCCTCCTCCTGCTCCTCTCCCCTCCTCCTACCCTCTTCCTCTTCCCCTCCCCCCTCCTCCCTCCTCAATCCTCCTCCCTCTTCCTCCTCCTTCCTTCTCCTCCTTCCTCCTTCTCCTCCCTCCTCCTCCCTCTTCCTCCTCCTCCTACCTCCTTGCCCTCCTCCCTCCTCCTAATCACTCCTCTTCCTTCCTCCTCCCTTCTCCTCCTCCCTTCTCCTGATCTCTCCTCCTCCTCTTCCCTCCTCCTCTTCCTCCCTCCTCCTCCCCCCTCCTTCTCCTCCTCCCTCCTCCTTCTCCCTCCGCCTTCTCCCTCCTCCCTCCTCATCCCTACTCCTCCTTCCTCTCCCTCCTCCTCCCTTTCCCTCCTCCTTCCTCCTCCTGCGTTCTCCTCCTCCATCCTTCTCCCTCCCCCTCCTCCTCCTCATCCCCTCTCCTCCTCCTCCCTCATTCTCCTTCCTCCTTCTCCTCCCTCATCCCCCTCCTCCCTCCTCCGCCTTTCTCCCTCTTCCTCCCTCCTCCACCTAATCCCTCCTCCTCCCTCCTATTCCTTCCTACTCCTCCCTCCTCCTCTCTCCTCCTCCTCCCTCATCCTCCTTCCTCCTCTTCTTCCCTCCTTCCTCCTCCTCCTCCTCCACCTCCTCTTCCTCCTCCCTCCTCCTACTCCTCCTTTTTCTTTTTCTGCTGCTGCTGCTGCCGCCGCTCCATTTACCCAAGTTAATTGTTGGGGAAGATGTAAAGATCTTTCAAGTGCTCTTTCTAATGCTTTTTGTCAGTTGGTCTTCGTGTATCTAAGGTTATTCTAACTGCAACCAATAAATGATTAGACAGACAGAGAGGGAGGGACAGACAGACAGACAGACAGACAGACAGACAGACAGACAGACAGATAGTCGGGAACGGGAACTTATATGACTACTTATATGAATTAAATGAGATGCTCCCAATCAGGAGCTGGGCGAAGCCGGGCCGGGTCAGACAGACAGACAGACAGATAGATTGACAGACAGATAGATAGACAGACAGATAGATAGTCGGGAACGGGAACGGGAGCTTATATGACTACTTATATGAATTAAATGAGATGCACCACACCAAGAGCTGGGCAATGCCGGGCCGGGTCAGACAGACAGACAGACAGACAGACAGACAGACAGACAGACAGACAGACAGACAGACAGACAGACAGACAGACAGATAGTCGGGAACGGGAACGAGAACTTATATGACTACTTATATGAATTAAATTAGATTCTCCCCACGAGGGGCTGGGCGAAGCCGGGCCGGGTCAGCTAGTCTTACTTATATATAAAAAGGATGTGTGTGTGTGTGTGTGTGTGTGTGTGTGTGTGTGTGTGTGTGTGTGTCCTTTATGCGTTCGCGAACGGTCCATCCGATTGAGATGAAATTTTCTACACTTCTTCCCCTCATTCTCGCGCTGCCAACTGTCATATTTTTTAGTGTAAAATTGGCTACTTACTTAATATTATTTAATATTTCATTTTTCATTATAATTTCAATATAGCGAGGGGACTTAACTCTAGAAAAGTTATTTCAAGGGGCATAACTTTTAATAACATTGCTATATACCTTATAGTCATATTGTTGCATGGTTTTCAAAGATTTATAAACTCTTTGTCTATAGTTATTTACCGGCATATGAGTTATAATAAATAATGATATAATCTTTAAGGCATTTTCAAAGTTTTCATAAAAATAATACATAATGCATAACATTGTAACTCATCTTTTTATGCTTAAAGAAGTTATCTACAGTCATGTAGGTGATTAAAACAGTTTTCATTAAAAACAATTGATGGTTGATGGTGTGTGGAAGGACATTCTTTTAAGTAACTTTTTTTGTTGTATGAATTTAATGAGACGCTCCCCGCCAGGAGCTGGGCGAAGCCACGCCGGGTCAGATAGATAGACAGACAGACAGAGAGAAAGATAGTCGGGAACGGGAGCTTGTATGACTACGTATATGAATTAAATGAGATGCACCCCACCTTTTCGCTGCAGTTGTCTACAGGCATATGCGTTATAATCCTCCTCCTCCCCCTCCTCCCCCTACCCTCTTCTTTATCCCTTCCCCCTCCTCCCTCCTCCTCCTCCTCTTCCTTCTCCTCCTCCCTCTTCCTTCTTCCTTCTCGCCCTCCTCCCACCTCCTCCCTCTTCCTAATCACTCCTCTTCCTTCCTCCTCCGCCCTTCTCCTCCCCCTAATCCCTCCTCCTCCCTCTACCCTTCTCCTCCTCTTCCCTTCTCCCCCTCCTCCTCCCCCTTCTCCCTCGTCCTCCTCCATCCTCCTCCTCCTGCGTTCTCCTCCTCCCTCTTCCTCCTCCTCCTCCCTCTGCCTCCTCCTCCCTCTTCTTCCTTCCCCTCCCCCTCCTGCGTTCTCCTCCTTCTTCCTCCTCCTCCCTCCTCCTCCTCCTAATCCCTCGTCCTCCTCTCTCCGCCTCTCTTCCTCCCTCCTCCTCCCTCCCTCTTCCTCCTCCCCCCTCCTACTCCTCTATTTTCTTCTTCTACTGCTGCTGCTGCCGCCGCTCCATTTACCCAAGTTAATTGTTGGGGGAAGATGTGAAGATCTTTCAAGTGCTCTTTCTAATGCTTTTCAGACAGACAGACAGACAGACAGACAGACAGATAGTCGGGAACGGGAACTTATATGACTACTTATATGAATTAAATGAGATGCTCCACATCAGGGTCTGGGCGAAGCCGGGCTGGGTCAGACAGACAGACAGACAGACAGACAGACAGACAGACAAATAGTCGGGAACGGGAACTTATATGACTACTTATATGAATTAAATGAGATGATCCCCACCAGGGTCTGGGCGAAGCCGGGCCGGGTCAGCTAGTATATATATATATATATATATATATATATAATATATATATATATATATATAGAGAGAGAGAGAGAGAGAGAGAGAGAGAGAGAGAGAGAGAGAGAGAGAGAGAGTACTTAAATGCTATATAGAACCAGTTTTGCTGTATGGCAGCGAATCTTGGAATGTAAATGAACAAATTAGGAAGAATTAAGAAGCCACAGAGATGTGGTTTTTAAGACGAATGTTGCGAATTCCTTGGACTGCCAGAGTAACTAACAACGATTGTATGAAAGAGGCTAATGAAACTAGAACGCTATATACAACAATGAGAAAGAGACAAACATCTTTCTTTGGTCATGTGTTGAGAAGAGAGGCATTAGAGAACATCGTGACAACTGGAAAGATCGAGGGGAAGAGAGGCAGAGGCAGACCAAGAGAAATGATGCTGGACGGACTGAGACGGTGGCATGGAGGAATATCATCAGCAGAGTTGATCCAGAACACCAAAGACCGAGATCTGTGGAGAGCCATGAACGCCTACGCCAGCCGGCACGACACTTGATGATGATGATATATATATATATATATATATTTTTTTTTATTTTTTTTAAGCATATCCTTTTTACAGGACTTAGCTGTCAACACCAGCATCTTTCAGCTGTAGGCCTATGTTGATCTCTTGGCAAGATTACGCTCAGTAGTTTGCCATTCCTTTTTGAGCGGCCGGCTCACATACCCCGTAAGTTACCGATGCGATTCGAACCACTGCTGATTTGAACCGTCATCACGTTACCTGACGAGAGTATACGAGATTACGGAGAAAAGTCATAACCTCTAAGCTATCAAATGATGTAATAATGCGAATCATCATTGGTGAGAGCTATAAACTTGTAATATCTCACCAATGAGGATTCGCATTATTCACTTTAAACTGAAATGATATGGGGCAGAGTGTCATGACCAAGTACAGATTACGAGCGCTTGCTCTTAAATTTCCCTTGTGCTGATGCCGAGGTAGTATTGCTTTATAGTACTGCAGTATTGCTGATCCACGACTCTGGTGATCGTATGAGATGACAAAACATGACCACCCACACTTATTAACTACTTATTTATCTTATCGGAATATCGGTATGGCATCATATCTGATATCAGGCATATGATAGTAAATATTAATTAATAATATTTTATATAGTAATGATTAAATGATCATCTGCCTGAATTTATGAAAATGTGTCCACATCTGTCTACAATATCTTCCAATTTGTCTCTTTGAAGAAGACTGGTTTTTCATTTATTTTATTACGTGTAAAATTCTCCTGAATAATTATTATGGGAAGATGATCAGAGATTGTACCCTCAATTATTTCCCATTTTTACTTGGCCAGATCACTAAGTTAACAACCACAACAGCACAACAATTATAAAACCCATTCAATGATTAACCACTTTATTCGTCAATACTTCAGACTTCAGCAGTAAATATTTACATGAAACACTAAACAAAGAATTTCAAAACCAGAATGACGATTCATACAAGCCAATATATATTTCAATATGAAATATTTAATTTTACATGTTTTCGAGGTCTATTGACAAATTTTTTAGTTCTGTCACACGTTTCTCTTGATGATAATGATATCACGAAGTTCTCACGATGATACTGTTCATGATATTGATGATAAGTTTTGTGTGATGGTCGTTGTCTAGGTAACGATGTTCATGGTGTGTCAATGGAGATATCTGTCTTGCAATGTAACTCACCCCCGCAGTGCATATTCACCAGGCATTCAACAAGATTCCGTTGGCGCACATAATCCTTTATTACAAAAATAAGACGGACAAACGGAACATGTTTATACATCCAGAAACATAATGTAATCCATAGAATATAAATATCCTCCTCACAATTTAACCAGCACACATCAATGCCTTCTCACGGCTGGCTTCTAATCTCAATCCACAAGACAGGTAATCCAGCTACAATCCTCGGCTGGAGCTCACACAATACAACCCACACATTGGGTTGGAGCCACTGCTCAACTATAGAACCCACTCTGGGGTTTTGGCCTACACTCAATACAGAACCCACTCTGGGTTCCGGCCTGTCTTCCCAACTCGAAGAACAACACAACACCGGAGCTCTCTCTTAAACGACCCGACCCGCAGTCGGTCTCTTCTCTCACTGCCTTTCCAGTCGCCTGACTTCACACAACACACAACTCTCCCTCGACCCATCCCCCCCTGGGGATTTCCACTCATATCCGCCCCATTATTTCTGAGGGTTGATTGTGTTCCTTGTAGCCAGGTCAGTCAATTTACTGTCTCCCCCTCTCATCTCCATTCTTCCTCCTGCCCGGTCACTCAACTCAATGTCAGTGACCCAGGCTTATGTCATTACCCCCCTCTTAAAAGAAAACTTCGTTTTCAAATATTGGGAGACTAAAACTTACTAAACATGTGACCCAGACATATAGCCTGGGTAGCCCTAAGTATGGCTGCACCTTACTCCAGCTACCACACTACATAATACATCAAATGCTCATAGTACACTCCTATATTCATCACACATAAATACAACCATCTATCTTGTGTATCAATGCATGAACTAATACATCACATCATAATAATAATACATCATAGAAAAGCATTATACTTATGTACCCACAGGTCTCTTACTACTTCACGACCCCACAATACTATTTGTGTACCGACCCTATATCAGGTGGTTCTGTTCTTGCATTAACCCACCTCTGATTCCTGTCGATGCTGTGTCTACCTTTCATGTACCCATGACTCATGGTACCTCTACAATTACAACATCTGTTTGCTATCCCTAGCCCTGGGTCAGTAATGTCGCGAAAACTCTTTTGACCTGACTCAACTTTCCTATCTGCATATTGCACCGTTACACTTGAGTCTCTGTTTAGTCTGAGCTCTTTATTCAATCTTGGCCCATATACCTGGCACCTTGCTTTCTGCTGCATACGCTTTATGCCTATGTGCCCTGCACATGCACTATCCTGAGCTGTTCTAGTATATCGGTCTCTATGTGCTAAAGGTACTGCTCCTTGCCCACGTGCAGTTCTGCTATCTGAAAACCTGCGAGTGAGAACATTGTTCTTCCTCTCGAAGCACCATCTACCTTTCTTTGACTGCCTATGTTCTACTCTCCTACACCCTTGGGAACATTTGTTCAGAGTAGTATCTTGTCTCTGGGATTCACTAGCACTATATTTGGGATCCATTCTCATCTGCTCAGCTGTACTATCCTTGTCCTGAGTTCCTGTGTCTACTTCAAGTGCCTCTTCTACCTCAGCTATACTCTCTAATTTAGGTTCTCTTGTGGTAACTACCTCGTTACTGCTTACACTATATTTTTGGTCCCAATAAACTACTTCCTCTTCTGTACAATCTTTCACTCCTATAACATTTCCTATGATCAAATCAGCCACTGGTGAGTCCAGAACACACGCTGTCACTCTTCCAGTGATATATGGTGTTTTTACTGTTATTATGGCTACTGGGTAGAACTCTACTGTGCCATTGAATGTTATGCATCTAATCTTTTTCCCTGTATAATCCGAGGGATCTATTAAACTTCTCCTCACTCCGATAGACGTACATCCGGAATCCCTAATTGTTAACGCTGGTCTATCATTGACAAATCCCTGATGCAGCTTCAGACTTCCTCCTTCATGCACTGCTGATCCTGCTTTTACTGTATGACCACATATTAGGACTGGCTGACTGTCTTTTTCAAAAAGAGGTTTGCACCCACTACAATCTTCATTGTTCAGCGTCTCAATTACTTGCGCTGCATTTGAGTGCTCTGTTTCTCTCATCCTACATTGATGGCTGATATGCCCATTCTTTCCACATTTGAAACAAGTAATCTCCCTTTTAGTGTTGTTCGTTGGTCCATCTGATGGTTGTGCATCACACTCTGCTGCCCTGTGTCTCCAGCTCCCACAATTCCAACATCCGGCATAATTTGGACGTCTCTGGAAGTTCCCTCTTCTATATGGGTACCGTCCTACTCTACCAACATTGTTTCCTCGGAAACCATTGTCTTGAAGTTCTTGCTGCTCACCTTTCTGTGCCGAATCCACGCTTTTCGCCCTTGGTCTGATGACTGGATTCTGGTCCTGTTTAGTGTACGCTGCACAGACTATTTCCTCACTCATTAGTTTCCCAATAGATACGTTAGGATGTGCAGTCATGTAGTTTTGCCCTAACTGAGACATTGTGTCTATGTCCTTTGGCTTCCGTTCCTCAAAGAACGCCACTAAATTAGAATTGCATGCAGATACAACCTTGTCTCTTAACATTAGATCTACTAATTTATTAAAATCTTTCCCTACTTCTGCAAGCTCCATCCACTTATTAAATGTATTCTTTACTGTGTTAACAAAATCTGTGAAATCTTGATTTGTCTCTGGCCCTAACTGTCTAAACTTTGTTCTATATCCATGCTCAGTGAGTTGGAACTTAGTCAGCAAACGTTGACGTAAGATAGTGTAGTTGTTCCTTTCTTCTACAGGTAAATTAAACATTGTTTCTAGGGCCTTACCCGTTAAATACTCGCCCAGTCTAATTGCGTACTCGCTTTCTGGGATGCCTAATACCTTCACTGATGCTTCGAATCTCGAAAGATAGGCCTCAAGGCAATCCCGGTCCGTAAAATATGGCAGTTTTAATCTCTGTGACGACTGCGACGGTCTTCTGCTTTCCTCACTTTGACCCTTCGATGCAAATTCTAACTTTTTAATAGCAATTTCCGCTTCCATCTTAATCTTCTCTTTCTCAATTTCCATTCTCATGTGTGTCTCTCTCTCTTCCTGTAGACGCTTGGCTTCCATTTCAGCCTGTCTTTGTTCTCTCTCAGCTAACTTTTCTTCCTGTAGACGCTTGTTTTCCATTTCAGCTAACTTTTCTTCCTGTAGACGCTTGGCCTCGAGTTCTGCCTGTCTCTGTTCTCTTTCGGCTTGCCTCTGGTCTCTTTCAATCTGTTGTTGCTCTTTTGCTTCGGCATACTCTTGTAACTCTTTACCCTTCAGGCCTATTCGTTCACCTGCTTCAATATATTCCATTAAAGTAGGCATCTTGTACTTGTGGACACGTTGCTGTCTGTCAGCCAACTATAAATGTGACGATTCTGCTGTTAGTCTTTGTGTCACTTCCCTAAGTACACCCACACTCCCTGTGTACGTAAATCCGTAGTGCTACAATATCACTCTGTACTCACCCAGTCACTCTCTAAGTACTAGGTAGTGAGGGGGGAAGTATCACCTATACTCCCTTATATCTATCTATCTATGACCAAAAGTTCATAAAGTCCCTGGAAATATTGTTAAACATACATATAAAAACATATACACACAAATGGATGATAACACTAAGTGATGACTATCCAACGCTAGACTTCACAAGCTGAGTACACGGAGACGATGATGACACAGAAATAAACCACAGTAACAACCACAAGCTTGTGTAGAGACATCCACAGTGCGCGTAAAATAAAAATATAAATTGACCAAGACCACTAGACAGCAGAAATGACGAAAGATCACAATAAAAACATATATCCGAACACAACAAATATTATATGTAAATATAACGAAAAGAAAGAGAGAAAGAAAAAGAATATATACTGAAAATATACACAGATCTGACGTCAGACAACTCGGCTCTAGATATTGGTTAAGACTATTTCAATGCCCCTGCACGATACGTCAACTCATTAACGTTTTTCTTACAAAAATATCGTAAGCACCAGAAAGACAAATAAATTATTGTGCTGTATCCCGACTCTCGAGAAACACCCCAACAAATCCCCTACTCTTGACAAACACTGGACCACATACAAATAATTGCGTAACACCCGACAACAATAAATATGACGATGGGAGCAAAACAATAAAAAATAATAATGTGTAACTGGTTGGCCGACAAATATGGGCCTATTAATCCGTCGCCAAAAGTTCTTTTTATTCAGTCACCAAAGTTTTTGTTCGTTTTAATAGTTATTCTCCCTCGGCTGGAAATGTCTACGACGCTGGATTTCAAAGCGACTTGTTGTTTTGTTGAATGGTTCCTGAATTCACGTGGTGATCAAAAGTTCCAACTGTCGACAAAAGTTGAAGATGATAGTGATATCCACCCTGTTCTGTCTTGACACAGTCCGTAACGTTATTGTACTTTCTCTGTACGTGGTAATAATCCAAAGTGTTCTTTCGATTTGTTGTTACTCTCGTTGCGGAGATGGCGCTTCGCTGTATCATTAATGTTATGGATTTTCGTTATCCGACAAGATTCACCAAAAAGAAAAGAAGAATGGCAGCCAATGTTCAGCGCTTTAAATTTGGATATATAGATCCTTATTGGCAAAGAAATGCGACAATGGTTGCGATGACGATAAGTTAAAACTGTTTGCTCATAACAGAATAATGATGACAAAGGCTTGAACAAAGACGAACAATCAAGTCTGGTTTCACACAAAACGCCTTGTTTTGTTCATTCACAATGAGTCAGCTTGACCACCATAGGTCGTGGAAATTCCCGAGTATCTTTCCTCCTTGCACCCCCAACTCACAATGTCATCTCAATTTCTCTTTATCACCCTCAGTGAAAAATTCCTCCGTAAGACAGTTTTCACACACACTTGACCGCCCCACCCGGCTGCGGTATTAACTTCGTGGAAAATCACACTTTCCACTGCTGCCCTAGCACGGCTGTGGTGGGGGTTAACGTAACTTTCCCCTCGTACCTGGACGCTGGTGTACCCACCCGTCCTCTTTACTGCGTCGAATAATCTTGACCAGTCAACTTGCAACAACACAGTGCGCTTGCCTCCAGCACACACACACACCTGTCCTCGCCACTCTGGATTCAACACTCGTCTTTAATTTCCGCACTGCTGCCTGGTATCAAATTTACCTGTCACCGTAATGGACTCTCCCGGTTAGTCTGTCCTGCGTTAATTCTTGGCGTCCCCGCCTCGTCTGTTTATGCGTGCTGACCGCCGTTAATTTACCTGTAGTGGACTTGACGTGAACTGACTGCTCGCCTGTGACCTCCGCCGCGCATTTTCCCCGCGCGCTGACAGTTTTTCTTGGATGTGGCGTCTTATACACACCAAAGAGTTGCTGTTAATTTCTTGACGCAGTACTGTCTAAATTGATGGCACGAAGTCACCGATAATAACTCCTCTCTTTCAGCGAAGAGCCCACAAACATCTCAGAATGACAACACTCTCTATAATGTTCTTAATTGGACGTAGCCCCCAGATGTCACACGTTTCTCTTGATGATAATGATATCACGAAGTTCTCACGATGATACTGTTCATGATATTGATGATAAGTTTGTGTGATGGTCGTTGTCTAGGTAACGATGTTCATGGTGTGTCAATGGAGATATCTGTCTTGCAATGTAACTCACCCCCGCAGTGCATATTCACCAGGCATTCAACAAGATTCCGTTGGCGCACATAATCCTTTATTACAAAAATAAGACGGACAAACGGAACATGTTTATACATCCAGAAACATAATGTAATCCATAGAATATGAATATCCTCCTCACAATTTAACCAGCACACATCAATGCCTTCTCACGGCTGGCCTTCTAATCTCAATCCACAAGACAGGTAATCCAGCTACAATCCTCGGCTGGAGCTCACACAATACAACCCACACATTGGGTTGGAGCCACTGCTCAACTATAGAACCCACTCTGGGGTTTGGCCTACACTCAATACAGAACCCACTCTGGGTTCCGGCCTGTCTTCCCAACTCGAAGAACAACACAACACCGGAGCTCTCTCTTAAACGACCCGACCCGCAGTCGGTCTCTTCTCTCACTGACTTTCCAGTCGCCTGACTTCACACAACACACAACTCTCCCTCGACCCATCCCCCCCTGGGGATTTTCACTCATATCCGCCCCATTATTTCTGAGGGTTGATTGTGTTCCTTGTAGCCAGGTCAGTCAATTTACTGTCTCCCCCTCTCATCTCCATTCTTCCTCCTGCCCGGTCACTCAACTCAATGTCAGTGACCCAGGCTTATGTCAAGTTCCAAAACTAACACCACCCATAGCTTAAATACAGTATAGACAGCAAACAGTCAAGATGAATACAAAAGAATAAATAGAGAAATAATTTGAAAATGTAAGGCAACCTGGTTAAATGAGATTGAGGATCAATAAGAATATAAACATTCTGTGTACAAAATGATACAGAAATTATCATGTATTAAAAAGAATGCAGCAACAATTTTATTTTATTTTTTTTTAAACAAAGGAAGGTAAAATAATGGACATGGGAAGGTGACATAAAGATGGATAGAGTATATGAAAAGTATCAGAAACAAACACTCATGATTATTGTAAAGTATCATCAATACCAAACGTGGAAGTTGAGGATTCTATACAACACCCATGGCCAATGTGAAGTATCACCAATACTGAAAGTAGAAGTTGAGGATTCTATACAACACATGAGAGCAGTTAAATCCCCGGGGCCAGATAACATTACTGTCCAAGTTGAGGATTCTATACAACACATGAGAGCAGTTAAATCCCCGGGGCCAGATAACATTACTGTCCAAGTTGAGGATTCTATACAACACATGAGAGCAGTTAAATCCCCGGGGCCAGATAACATTACTGTCCAAGTTGAGGATTCTATACAACACATGAGAGCAGTTAAATCCCCGGGGCCAGATAACATTACTGTCCAAGTTGAGGATTCTATACAACACATGACAGCAGGTAAATCCTTAGGGCCAGATAACATTACTGTCCAAGTTGAGGATTCTATACAACACATGAGAGCAGGTAAATCCCCGGGGCCAGATAACATTACTGTCCAAGTTGAGGATTCTATACAACACATGAGAGCAGGTAAATCCCCGGGGCCAGATAACATTACTGTCCAAGTTGAGGATTCTATACAACACATGAGAGCAGGTAAATCCCCGGGGCCAGATAACATTACTGTCCAAGTTGAGGATTGTATACAACACATGAGAGCAGGTAAATCCCCGGGGCCAGATAACATTTCTGTCCAAGTTGAGGATTCTATACAACACATGAGAGCAGGTAAATCCCCAGGGCCAGATAACATTACTGTCCAAGTTGAGGATTCTATACAACACATGAGAGCAGGTAAATCCCCAGGGCCAGATAACATTACTGTCCAAGTTGAGGATTCTATACAACACATGAGAGCAGGTAAATCCCCGGGGCCAGATAACATTACTGTCCAAGTTGAGGATTCTATACAACACATGAGAGCAGTTAAATCCCCGGGGCCAGATAACATTACTGTCCAAGTTGAGGATTCTATACAACACATGAGAGCAGGTAAATCCCCGGGGCCAGATAACATTACTGTCCAAGTTGAGGATTCTATACAACACATGAGAGCAGTTAAATCCCCAGGGCCAGATAACACTACTGTCCAAGTTGAGAATTCTATACAACACATGAGAGCAGGTAAATCCCCGGGGCCAGATAACATTACTGTCCAAGTTGAGGATTCTATACAACACATGAAAGCAGGTAAATCCCCGGGGCCAGATAACACTACTGTCCAAGTTGAGGATTCTATACAACACATGAGAGCAGGTAAATCCCCGGGGCCAGATGACATTACTGTCCAAGTTGAGGATTCTATACAACACATGAGAGCAGGTAAATCCCCAGGGCCAGATAACATTACTGTCCAAGTTGAGGATTCTATACAACACATGAGAGCAGGTAAATCCCCGGGCCAGATAACACTACTGTCCAAGTTGAGGATTCTATACAACACATGAGAGCAGGTAAATCCCCAGGGCCCAGATAACACTACTGCCAAGTTGGGGATTCTATACAACACATGAGAGCAGGTAAATCCCCGGGGCCAGATAACATTACTGTCCAAGTTGAGGATTCTATACAACACATGAGAGCAGGTAAATCCCCGGGACCAGATAACATTACTGTCCAAGTTGAGGATTCTATACAACACATGAGAGCAGGTAAATCCCCCGGGGCCAGATAACATTACTGTCCAAGTTGAGGATTCTATACAACACATGAGAGCAGGTAAATCCCCAGGGGCCAGATAACATTACTGTCCAAGTTGAGGATTCTATACAACACATGAGAGCAGGTAAATCCCCGGGACCAGATAACATTACTGTCCAAGTTGAGGATTCCTATACAACACATGAGAGCAGGTAAATCCCCAGGGACCAGATAACATTACTGTCCCAAGTTGAGGATTCTATACAACACATGAGAGCAGGTAAATCCCCGGGACCAGGTAACATTACTGTCCAAGTTGAGGATTCTATACAACACATGAGAGCAGGTAAATCCCCGGGGCCAGATAACATTACTGTCCAAGTTGAGGATTCTATACAACACATGAGAGCAGGTAAATCCCCAGGGACCAGGTAACATTACTGTCCAAGTTGAGGATTCTATACAACACATGAGAGCAGTTAAATCCCCCAGGGCCAGATAACATTACTGTCCAAGTTGAGGATTCTATACAACACATGAGAGCAGGTAAATCCCCCGGGCCAGAGTAATATTACTGTCCAAGTTGAGGATTCTATACAAAACATGAGAGCAGGTAAATCCCCGGGGCCAGCCTGCCATCTTTCTAGAATTTGTCTAGATTCTGTTAAGGTGTTTCCCATCTTGTCACAGATAACATTCAATTGAGGTTGAACATTTCTTGTCAATAACTTCCTTTCTTTGAACACTTCGTAATCTCTTCCAGCCTTATGATATTGCGCTGTTCTGGTGCAGCAATCTTGTATATATTGATTTTTGTCCTTTCTTGTGTTCTTTCTTATTTCTCGAGTTAAAGATTTATACTTCATCCTGTTGTTATTGGATTCACCTCCTTTATGCTTCAGCTCCCTTCGTTGTTTTATTAATTCTAACGTGTCTGATGTAATCCATGGCTTAAGTTGCTTTTTTCATTGGTCGGAATAAATGCTTTGGCTGCAGTTATCAAGATATCTCTAGCTTGTACTGCCAGTTCATCAGGTGTCATTTCTTCTTGTACAGACATCAAGACCCCAAAGCGATTCCTAACTTCTATGTTGTATGCGTCTGGTATTTTTGTGAGATCAAAACGAAGTGGCCTTGGTCCTCGGGTAAGCTTTTTGAGTTTTAATTTCAGATCTGCTTCTAATAACTGATGATCTGTATCACAGTCTGCACTTCGTAGGGTTTTTGCAGATGTTATGCTTGATCTCCATCTTCTTTGTATTAAAATATAATCTATCTGATTTTTGGTAAAACTGTCTGGAGACTTCCATGTGAAGAGTCTTCTTGGATGTTGTTTAAAAAGTGTGTTGGCTATCGTTAACTCATTTTCTGTGCAAAATTCAATTAATTTGTCACCTGCATCATTTCTATTTCCTAATCCAAATTTTCCTAAAACGTGTCTCTCATTTTCAGCTCTTCCTGCACCTACTTTTGCATTAAAATCTCCCATTATTATTGCTATATCATTATGACCAATCTTATTTAATGTGTCTTGTAGTGTGTTGTAAAAATCTTCAATTTCGTCCTCCTCTGCTGTTGAAGTAGGTGCATATATCTGTATGAGAGTTGTGTTTTTTGGACGGCCTTTAAGTCTAATAGTGAGGATTCTATCACTAACTGGATTATATCCCATTAAAGCTTTTGCAGTTGTCTTATCTAAACAAAATGCCACTCCACTCTGGCCTCCGACATCTCTACCAGAATAAATGAAAATACTTCCATTTTCAGTTGTAAAATGTCCCTTGCTGCTCCAGCGATGTTCACTAATTCCTAAAATTTGAATGTTTAACCTCTCAATCTCATCACACACTACTTTAAGCTTTCCCTCATACAAACTTCTCACATTCCACGTTGCCATTCTCACTCTGTTTCTTAGTCTGACACAGGGGATTTCCTTGGTAACACAGTCAGGATTAACTCCGTCATCACGATTACTAGTACTGGTCCCTGCGTCACACTCTTCCCCAGTGTTATCTGTGGTGATATTGACAGATGCAAAATCCGTAATAGAGGCGCTCCTGTCTGGGAAATTGCCAGTTCTGAGGACACTACTTTCTGAACTTAGCAGTCATCGTAAGATCACCATACAGTGGATACCATCCCACTGTGGAATCCCCGGAAACAACAGAGCTGATCGATTGGCTAAGGAAGGAGCACAAGAAGAACAATCAGATGTGCCTATTACATACCACCAAAAGAAAAGAATGATCAAATCAGTCAGAAGGCCACCAAACCTTACTCAAGACGACTACCACGTTATGGACAGACCAGAACAGGTCATTCTTCTGCGCCTCAGAACAGGACACAATAGATTACGCAACCACATGTATACAAAATTCAAGATTGGTGACTCAGCCATGTGCACATGTGGTTTGGCGTCGCAGACAGCAGAGCACATACTCCAGGATTGCCCAAACTACAACATATCCAGGCGAACCTTCTGGCCTAGAGAGACAACAGTGGAAGATAAACTCTATGGAACGCTGAATCAACTAAAAAAGACTGTTAGATTCATACAAGAGACAACATTGCAGTTATAAACATAATTTAGGCGAACGAAAGAAGAAGAAGAAGAAGATCTGATCTGCCTGGCCTGGGGGTCTTGCCACCAGATCTCTTTCTTATTATGTTTTCTTTCATGGTTGTTATGGTTTCTTGGCAAGTTTTGCAGAAGGTAGTTTGCCGTTGCTTTCCTTCTGGGCAGTGACTGTATAGTCGGTGGCCATAGCCATTGTCTCTACTGATGAGATCATCTGCCTATCGCCGCAGAGTGCAAGACCATAAGCAACAACAATCTGTTGGCTGCTCTCACACTCCATCCACCACCTGCTTCCATGGCTTCACGTAACCCTGATCGGGGGGCTAAACGGGTACTCCACCTTGCCCAAGGGTGTCCCGTAGACTAACGGAGGAAAGGAGGCGTCTTACATCATATAAAGATGATAAATCATAACTGTCATCAGCACTCGATTAAACATCTTCTCATGCTGTCTTCCTCTATCCCTCTTTCTGCAAATCTTTTCAGTTGTCACAACATGTTCCAGTTTTTGTCTTCTCATGACGTGGCCAAAAAACGATGACTGCCTCTTTCTGATGTTTGTGATAAGTTGTATTTGCGACTCAGAATCCCTTAAAATGTCCTGATTTTTGGCTGTCCAATCAATTTTCAGTATTCTTCTATAAAACCACATCTCCAAGGCTTCCAGGGATTTTTTTGCCTGTTACTAATTGTCCAGGACTCGCAGCCGTATGTTAAAACTGGTTCTATGTAACATGCAAGAACTCTTTTTCTGACTTTCAAGGACAGTGACTTATAGCACAAAACGTTCTTCATTTGATAAAAAGCAGTTTTTGCTTGTTATATTCTGCTCTTTATCTCAGTGATGCATCTTCCATCTGATGTTATCCATGTGCCTAGATATCTGAATTTCTGCACTTGCCTCAGAATAACGTCATGTACTTTAATTGCACATTTAGGCACAATCTGTTTCTTTGATATCACCATGACTTCTGTCTTTCTATTATTCAAACTAAGGCCCATTCTTTCACTTTCTACAACCACTGTATCTATCATTTCCTGTAGATCGTTCTGACTTGTTGCTATCAAGACGGTGTCATCAGCATAACGTAAGTTATTTATATTATGTCCACCAACCAGGATCCCTGGCATATTTTCTGTAGATCTCATTATATATTCACTGTACAATGAGAACAAATCAGGAGACAATACACAACCTTGTCTGACGCCCTTCTTTATACACTGAAATGTTCCTACAAGGTTGTTGATTCTTATGGCTGCTGTTTGCTGCCAATATATGTTCTTTATTATTCGCAGATCTTTGCCGTCAATGTTCAGTTGCTTTAGTAATTGTATTATTTCGTCATGCTTCACATTGTCAAATGCTTTTGTGTAGTCTATGAAGCATAAGTACAGATCTGTTTTTACTTCTATAGCTCTTTCTAATAGTGTCCTGAGAATATATATAGTGTTACTTGTTCCCTTTCCCTCCACAAATCCACACTGTTCGTTACTAATTTCTGGTTTAATCTTGTTTCTTATTCTTTCCATAACTATTCTCAGTAACAGCTTTATCATGTGACTCATAAGACTTATTGTGCGATGCTCTTCACATTCTAAAGCGCATGGTTTTATGGCAGAGCCATAAAGATGGATTTTAATAGGTCAGTAGGAATGTACCCACTAGTGTTGATGTCATTTAGGAATTTTGTCAATATTTCGATTTCAAAATCACCCAGAGCCTCAACTTCCTCCAATGTTATGTTGTCTGGACCGAGTGCCTTTCCTTTCTTCATGCGATGTAGTGCATCTTCAATTTCCGCTGCAAGTATTGGTGGACTCTCAGCATTGTTTTGAATATTTACATCCAGTCTCCTATCATCTGTGGTGAAGGAGTTATGGACGCAATTTGTAATCTCACATACCGCGTTCAAAACACTGCTGTGGCCGATTTGGCAGCAGACCGCCTTGCGTTGGTTTCTTTTAAATAAAATGGTATGAGGAAACTACTGAATGTAAACTTGCCAAGAAATAACAGACAGCCAAATAAATTTTGGGGTTGACTGCTATGTAAAGAATATGCAACTAACTTTAACTACTATCATCATACAGCTCTTTCAGATATTCTATCCATATATATCATCTTGTCCCCTTAATATTGCACCATTCCTCAATTTTAAGCATCCAGTGTTACTTCATGTTTTCCTACTTATTATTGTATTCATTTGTTGATACATGGAATGTCAGTCTTTTCCATAGTTTGTCCCAATTTTAATGCAGTGTTGGTTTAGTCATACTTCTATAGCCACTTTACTATTTCTTTATGTATTATAGTACAGTCTTCTTTATCTTGCTTCTTCTTTCGTCCATTATTTGCAAAATTTCATCTGTCATCCATTTCGTTTTTGCAATTCTATGTTTAGGTTGAATGATTTATTTTGATGTCTGTTAGATTGATTCCCGATTAAACATACATTAAATTAATGTGAGTCCTTAATGACAAACTATACATCTAAACATTGTTAGTCAGCAACTATGGAAAAGACAAGAAAATCCGGCTGCTGTGGAAGCTGAAGTACAAATGTTGATATTCAAGAATTCACTAGACGGTGATGCTGTCATCTACACAGATGGGTTGGTCGTCCGACATGTGAGAAGCTCATGGGCCTTTACGGCTTGGGCCGGAGGGAGAATTCACTGAAACCACAAGTAGCCTGACTATGGAAGTCATGGCAGTAAGTAAGGCAATAACATGGCTCGAGACACAGACATTCACTAGGGCATGTGTCCTTAGTGACTCAATGAATATGATCAAGAAGATAGAGATGGGGTTGATCCGAAGAGAATGGTTGCTGTCTCTGGAGCAGTCTTGGCTGGCAAAGATTAGTTTCATCTTCGTGCCAGGGCATGCGGGAGTACAAGGAAATGAGCTGGGCTGACAAGCTCGCAGGTGAGGCTACGGTGGAGGGCGGACGCGCCATGGACCAGGCTGATATTCTGAATGCTCTACGAGAAGTAAGACTTTTGCGTGAACCAAGTGATGACTGTGAATCTACAACCATGGCCAGACTGCGAGAACAGCAAATTAAAAGAGGGGTGGCCAAACAAGAACACTACGCAGGAAGCCAAAGAAGATTTATAAACCAACACAGAACTGGTGTCGTTAGCTGCTACACGCTGGGGATTTACTGAAGGAGGGGATCCGAGCACTTAAGGACTGAATGGTTCGATGTGCAATGAGGATGATCTGTTGACTAACTAACTAACTAACAGTCCACAGTGACAAGTTACAAATTGAAGCAATGCCAGTTTTCGATGACAAAATATTAATATGATGTACTCCGTCTTGTGCGCTAGATATCATCATGTGCCTTGCCAACCAACGTAGGCCACTCATGCATCTCCACAGATCTCAGTCCCTGGTGCTGCGGATCAATTCTGCTGATTATATACCTCTACACCACCATCCCAATCCACCAAGGATGATTTCTTCTGACCTTCCCGTTACTTCTACCGATGATCTTGAAAATGAAATTGCTCTCTATTCTCATCTCATCTCATCATGTTCCTCTTGTACCTTGCGGCGTCGAGGTGAAGTATAAACATCGTGAGAGTGCCCGATTATGGGCTTCATAAATCGATATTCCCATGGACTCTGCTATTCCCTCCGTCCAACGTTTACGTGGTCGGCCTCTTCCTCTGTTTCCATCTGGTCTGTACATCATTGCTTGTTGTGGTATGCTGTTGACTGGTAACTTACTTGCATGGCCAAACCATTTGACTTGCTGTTTTCTGATAAAATCTAGTGCTGCTTTAACCCCCACTTTAGTCCTGATTTCTTCACTTCTGATCTTATCTCTTCTTGATACGTTGAGTATTCTTCTCAGGAACCTCATTTCTGTTGTTGTGATTTTTCTTTTCTCTTTTTCTGTCATTGTCCAGGTTTGGCATTGGTAGCATAGAGTTGGCAGGAAGATTGTGTTGTAAAGTGCTTTCTTAGTAGTTATTGATACATGTTTGTTCTTTAGTATTGGTGCCATTTGTCCAATGAGTTTATTTGCCTTATTGCACCTATTTTCGATCTCGTCTTCTGATCTGCCGTTTGATGATATTATACTTCCTAGATACTTGAAACTCTTTACTTGTTTTATTATAAGCCAGATTTCCTGCCTCTGTTGCTGTCTTGTGCAAATTATCTGTCACAAATTATCATACAATGATTAATTCAGCATCAACTCCTCTACTGTCATATATAAGGGGCGTTCATGTGAAATCTGTTCATGTCACACCGTGCGTAATTACATGTGTTGAACATGATGTCATAGTCATGTGATAAGTACTGACCAATGAATAAAAGAGCATGTGTGGAATGTCCCATGATGCATATGTTCTGTTTCTGACTGTTGAGAAAATGGCCGAGTTAATCCAAAATCCACCCAAAGAAGCTCACAGAGCGGTGATTCAGTTTTTTTTTCATTTGAAGGATGTCGACCAGTGGACATTCATTGAAGAATGCAGGCAGTGTACGGTAACAAATTTGTGTCGAAGACAACAGTGAAAGACTGGGCACAAATGTTTAAGAAAGGACGTCAGTTCACGACAGATCTTTGACGGCCGGGTCAAGTGCATATTATTGCAATAGAAAAAACCATCATCAAAATTTATGCAGCAGTACAGATGAACCGTTGTCGAAGCATATGTTCACTTAGCGAAAGAATTTGATGTGTCAATTGGGACAATTCAAAAGTCGTTCTTAAGAAACTACTATATTGGAAGGTTGCTCACAGTTGGTACCACAGATGTTGACCGACCACCAAAAAGAAGAATGCATGGGATGGTGTTTGAACCACTTGCTGCATTACAGAGTGGAGGGTGATGCATTTCTCTTCTGCATAGTGGCAGGCGATGAATCATGGTGCCACCAACTTTGAGCCGAACAGCAAAAGAGAGAGCATGCAATGGAAGCATGCTGGATCACCAAAAAGCCAAAAAATTCAAGTTACAGGTTTCCACTGGTAAGGTTATGCTGAGCACATTTTTTGACCATGAAGGGCTATTGTTGGCCGACTTTAAAGAACCTGGTGTCAACATCAACTCTACCCACTACTTGCAAACACTAAACAAGCTGCAAAAAGCAATCAAGAATAAACGACCTGGCATGCTTTCTCGCGGTGTGATTTTGTTGCACGATAATGCTCGTCCGCATGTCGCAAAGATTGTGCAGGAAGCATTCTGCAACATCCAGCCTATAGTCCTGATTTGTCACCATGTAAAAAAAGCTCTCAAGGGGCAACGATTTCACACAGATGCAGACGTAATGAACGCGGTAAACACTTGGTTCAGTGAGCAACCACAATCCATTTTTGCTGACGGCATTCGCCACCTACCTAAGCAATGGGATGCTTGCCTGAATGCCTAAGGCGACTTCTGACCAACCCATGGTGCATAATTCATTCAAAATGAATGCTTTGTTTAATTCTACCACACCTGTTAATGTTTCTTTCATGCTTTTGTAATGAAGCCATTGGAACGGGTTTCAAATGTACGTCCCTAATAGTTATCCAGTAAATAAGCATACAGACAAGTTATAATGGTGAACTGTCTTGGTTAACAACATCCAAAGGCGTGGTTTCCAAAGTCACTAGTTGTGATGGATTTAAGTTGTGGATTGATGAGGTTGTCAATTTGAAAAAGACATCATTATCATCATGTTCAGCACTGGCAATCATGGTTCTCCACAAACATCTATCATCTGTGTCCTTGGTAAATTTGACATCCATGACTATCTACCCATCTAGCATTTTCATCCTATGTCACCTTATGTCTCAAATACACTTGATCTATCCTGCTGTCACAACCTTTTCCTGATTCTATCTTAATATGACTTAAAAATGTAGATTGTCATTTTCTGTTTTGGGTAACTAAACAATAGTTGGTCTTCTTAACTGTTCATGGGATTCTTTGTATTGCACTTCCTTGCAACAAGAGTATTATGTTAACACTTGAGGGTCAGTGTGGCACAAAAGAAATGCTGGTGGCCAGCTAAAAACATTTGGGAACCACTGTTATAGTGACACACTTCTCATGTTTGCTTGCCATATTGGCGAGTTCTTTAACTAAAGCGATTTTTTTCTGTAACTGAAGTGTTCAAACAACTGCAAAAGTGCTGAAATTATTTATTGTCATGACAAAACTGTAGAAAAATCATTAGCTGGAATTTGTAAAAGAACAGGAAGCAAATTAAGATAGTAGAGATCTTTCTTTCAATACTAAAAGCTTATCATTTCACATAAAAACAACAGCAGAACATAAAGGTAGCACATTTAGAACAGAAGAAAAAAGTAGAACAGAAAGTTAGAACATTTAGAACATAAGAAAAAAGTAGAACAGAAAGTTAGAACAGAAGAAAAAAAGTAGAACAGAAAGGTAGCACATTTAGAACAGAAGAAAAAAAAAATAGAACAGAAAGGTTGCACATTTAGAACAGAAGAAAAAAAAAAGTAGAACAGAAAGAAAACAAAAGTAAAACACACACTAAAGAACACATGTAGAATAGAAATAAAACAAAAGTAAGACAGACACAAAAGAACACAGGTAGAACAGAAAGAAAACAAAAAGTAAAACAGACACAAAAGAACACAGGTATAACAGAAAGAAAACAAAAGTAAAATAGACACAAAAGAACACAGGTAGAACAGAAAGAAAAAAAATTAAAACAGGCACAAAAGAACACAATTAGAACAGAAAGCCCCTCTGCTGTGTGTCCACTGTGACGAGGTAGAGGGGCTTGTGCGTCCCAATGACCCCAAGAGCTATGCCGACGGTAGCACAGCTACTGGTAGGGCCACCCATGTCGGACAGGTCAAGGGAGAGGGACCAGACGAAGAGACACACAAACCTGCTGCCTTGTAGGTAGACTGGGGACAGTCAAAGGCTAGGGAAAGCACCCCGAATACATGCTAAAGGCTAGGGAAAGCATCCCAAATAAATGCTTGTCGAAATCGGATGTACTGAGCCACAGGCTTGACAAAGCAGTGCAACGTAACTTAATTCATGATGTCACAAATCAAAATTAATCGTTATGGTGCTAATCCCGTGAAGTCCCATCAGGCGGTGATAGTGCCGGGCCCCCTGCCTCGAGGGGGTCCACCCATGACTACTGGTGGTCACCTTCCCCTGTGCTGTGGAGTCAAGGCACAGAGGAGTAGGTTAAGAGCTATTGACCAAATACCCCGGACACTCAACATACTACAGTGGAATGCCGAAGGAGTTTACAAGAAGAAAGACTCCCTAACACAGCGTCTTCATAAAGATAGAATAGATGTGGCATGCATTCAAGAGACACACCTCAACGCCAATCGCAAATTCTCAGTCAGAGGATATCAGGCCACACGTTTCGACCGCGAAGGACACAAAGGAGGAGTTCTAATACTTACACGAAATACAATACCTTGCAGCGAAGTATCTGTGATCTCTGACAACCAAACGGAAATTATAGGTGTTGATATAATGATAAAGGACGTGACAATAAGAATCTACAATCTGTATAGCCCAGCAGATAAGGACCTTACACTCTCAAACATGAAAATAACTGACACAAACTGCATTATTGTCGGAGACTTTAATAGCCGTTCAGAAAGATGGGGATACCCAGATACTGACAAAAGAGGAGATGAATTGGAGGACTGGGAAATAGACTCAAATCTCCATCTACTCAACAAAGCGGATGACACACCGAGCTTCTACTCCAGAAGATGGCTTACCACTTCTACTCCAGACTTAGCTTTCTGCACAGGAGACATCCTCCACAAAATCGATCGCCATGTGCTGGACCAATTAGCAGGTAGTGACCACAGACCAATCAAGCTTGTAATGAATATGGAGTATGTTCCACAGGAGCAAAAGCCCTTGCCCCGCTGGAATTACAAACGAGCAGATTGGGACAGATCTGCCAAACTAACAGACAAATATTGTGAAAACATAAGTACACAATATGGCAACATAAAGCAAATGGTGGAAAGTCTAAACAGAGCGATAATACAGGCAGCCACTGAGTCCATTCCTAGAGGAGCGAGGAAAAATTACAAACCATACTGGACTGAAGAACTACAAAGTTTGGAGGACAAAGTTGAAGATGCCAGGAAGACAGCAGAGAGAGAACAAACAATTGAAGCGAATATCTCTCTCAAAGCCATCTCAGCAAAATATAAAAGAACAGTAAATCAAACAACAAGAGATTGTTGGAGGGAAAAAACAGAAAACCTGAATTTTGACAGGGATGGAAACAAACTATGGAAACTAGTGAAAGCCATGAACAATGAAGGACCTAGAAACAAACAAATAACAATTAAACAAGGAAATGCCTTGCTTACAGGAAAAAAGGCTGCAAATGCACTAATGGAACACTATGCAAATGCAAACCACATTGATATTACAACCGAACAGAAGAAAGCAATCAAAGACAAACAGATACATCATAGAAATACAGAGACAGCAGCAGAATATATGATGGCAAATCTAACAATGGAAGAAATGGAACAGGCAATGAATACCCTAAAAAAGAAGAAATCACCAGGAAAGGATGGAATCACAAATGAAATGCTAATAGGACTAGGCACCAAGGCAAAGAAGAAACTACTAGCAGTCCTAAATAACAGCTGGAAGAGAGGAATAGTCCCACAGGCATGGAAGGAAGCTATACTAATACCAGTCCCAAAGAAAGGAAAAGACCTGGAAGAACCAAATGGCTATCGACCTATCAGTCTACTTAGCTGTGTAGGAAAATTAATGGAACGCATTATCAATGGCAGGCTAACATGGCATCTGGAAGAAAACAAGATTCAGAAAGTACAGATCCACTGAAGATCAAATAACCTATATAGCTCAGGAAATAGAGGATGCCTTCCAAGAGAAAAAGCACACACTAGCAGTCTGGATAGATTTAGAAAAAGCATTTGATAAAGTATGGAAGGAAGGATTGAAAGTAAAACTGCAAAACATGCATGTTTGTGGAAAAATGTATAAATGGATCAGCCACTACCTTGAGAACAGAACTGCCAGGACAAAAGTACAAGGACAAACAAGCAAAATGATGCTGCTGGAGCAAGGTGTCCCCCAAGGAGGAGTTCTTTCACCAACATTATTCCTAGCATATATAAATGACATCACAGAAAATTTTCCAGCCAGAGTACACACATCCTCCTTTGCAGATGACCTAGCCATATGGACATCTGAAGAATATATTAGCACAGCTAACAGCAGAATACAGCAAGCCTTATTAGCGCTAGAGGACTGGTCAAAATCATGGCTAGTGAAGATAAGTGAGGAGAAAACAACATGCACAGTGTTCTCCCTCTCAAATAAACCTCAACAACCTAAGCTGGTATTGAATGGAAAAATATTGCGCCATGAAGAAAATCCAACCTATCTAGGAGTCACCTTTGATCGTCGCCTGACATGGAAGACACAGGTTGAGAAAAATCGAACAAGAGCAAGGCAGAGAATGGCAATCATGAAAAAGCTTGCTGGTACAACGTGGGGAGCAGATGAGAAAGTTCTCAAGAAGTTATATACTGGACGGGTGAGGCCAGTACTGGAATATGGCATTGCAGCTTGGGCAACAGCAGCTAAGTCAAACTTTAACAAAATAAGTAGAGTCCAAAACCAAGGAATGCGAATCATAACTGGAAGCCTGAAGACAACGCCTATTAATGAACTAGAAAAGATCACTTGTTTACAACCAATGCAGGATAGAAGAGATAGCAGAGCCCAGCAACAAGCAGAAAAATTTAGAAGATTGACAGACCACCCTATGTACAACAGATTTAATGGTTTTGGAAAGGGAAGACTGAAGCGTAGCAACTTTGTAGAAACTGCAAAACGAAGGATTAGGGCAGATCCTATTCTTAACATATCAACAGTCAAGCCCATACACAATGCACACAAGTTCCCAGCTTGGCGACAGCAGCAACTGCCTGAGATGATAGAAAACATTCCTGGTATTGAGAAAAAGAACACTCAGCATGAAACCGAAAGAAGAGAAATAACCCTAAACTACATAAAAGAACATTACCCAAGCAGGAATTGGACCCATGCATATACAGATGGATCAGCCAAAAATTCAATAGAGAATGGAGGAGGAGGAGTTCTCCTAAATTTAAAAAATGGAGTGAAAAAAACACATTCAATGGCAACTGGAAAATTTTCAAGTAACTTCAAAGCGGAGGTAGAGGCTCTGAAAACTGCAGCAGAAATGCTCCTGATGGAGGAAAATAAAGAGAAGCAAATAGCTATCTTCACAGATGCAAAGTCAGCTGTCTCAATACTGAAGAGCAATAACAGCACAGAACTAACTGACCTAAGAGCAGCACTCCATGGTCTATGCCAGAAATCCAAAAAAGTTGTAATACAGTGGATCCCATCACATTGCAGTATACCTGGAAATGAAGAGGCTGACAGACTGGCAAAAGAGGGCGGACGACTACCACAGCCTGACATAGACATAACCTATAATGAGGCAAAGAGGTTGATAAAAAGCACTTATAGAACCAAATGGGAATCAGAGCATCCAGGCCATCAGAAGGATGATGCATATTACAAACTCGACCGAAGAGAACAAGTAGCAATCTTCAGACTCCGCACAGGACATAACAGGCTGAAAGTACCACTTTGTTCAATAAACTAAAGATAGGAGATACCGATGAATGTAATTGTAGAACTGGAAAAATGACAGCAAAACATTTGCTGCAGGATTGCCCAACGTATGCAGAACAGAGAAAGATATTTTGGCCCACACCTGCTTCATTTGAGGACAAGCTCTATGGAGATATCAACAAGCTCAAGTTGACCGCAGCTTACTTTAACTATATACAGGTTGACATTTAAAGGTGCATGAAGACCCAGAGGCATGAAATGGAATATTGCTTGGATAGCAAATCCATTAATGTGGAAAGTCCAAATCGAAAGCTCGCTGTGTGGGCTTCATAAAAGGTGGAAAAGTGTCCTAGTGGCACGAAATGGAATATTGCTTGGATAGCAAATCCATTACGTGGAAAGTCCGAATCAAAAGCCCATTGTGTGGGCTTCATAAAAGGTGGAAAAGTGTCCTAGTGGCATGAAATGGAATATTGCTTGGATAGCAAATCCATTACGTGGAAAGTCCGAATCAAAAGCCCACTGTGTGGGCTTCATAAAAGGTGGAAAAGTGTCCTAGTGGCACGAAATGGAATATTGCTTGGATAGCAAATCCATTACAGTGGAAAGTCCGAATCGAAAGCTCACTGTGTGGATGTCATCTGCAGACTGCATACTTCTGGTTTCCTGGAAGAACAGCCTATGGTGAACGGAAGGCCCAATATACGGAAGTGAGGCTAAGCAGCCATGTGCAGGACGTGACGATTCCTTGGGTGAGCCCAGTACCAGAGCGCTATGTATCGGCTCTGCAAGTATGGAAGCCTCCTTGGATGGCGGGGAATGCCCATGGTCTGCCCCTGCCTTCCCTTGAGGGCTGACCAGGATCTTTGGCTGTTCTATATGGACCAGCTGGGATGGGGGATAACACCACAACAGTGAGAGTCAAACGTCCTAAGAAACCCCCGGGAAGGTTAACCCGGTCAACAAATGCCCGCAGAAGTCGGATGTGTCGGCCTAACGGCGCAAGAACGCAGCTCTGCTGTAAACAGGCACAACGCAATCACATCCGAAAAAAAAAAAACTCCGGATGAACGAAGAAGAAGAACAGAAAGAAAACAAAAGTAAAACAGACACAAAAGAACACAAGTAGAACAAAAAGGAAACATAAGTAAAACAGACACAAAAGAACACAGGTAGAACAGAAAGAAAACAGAAACAATAACAAAAGCAATCATAACAAAACAGAAGACAAGAATAATGAAACACAATGCTTAATAAGGAAACAGAAATGTGAGTAGAGAATTGAACTAAAGAAGAATAAAGTCTCACTCACTGTGTGCCACAGATCATCATTGTAAGCTTTGGGACTGGTAGTCCTGCCTGAACCCGAGCCACAGTTGAAGCCGAAAGTCACCTTTCCACTACGGAGATGGAGGCCAAGGAAGTCCACATGACTTTTATCAGCAGCATAGAAAATAACACCATTTGGATATGACGTCTTAAATGTCACAGATGCAATCACAGGCCTGAGGTGGGAGAAAATGGTTAATTAGAATTAGAACTAACAGTTTTTGCATGCCTGAATTACATTTGAGACAAAGTTCTAAAGTAGTAAAAAAAACTATTTTTACTGTTTTATATTTACATTTTTTGGGGACATTATTTTGTTGTTGATGGGACTATGATTACATGTTTATTCACATATTGTTCTGTAAAAGTCTGATATCTGATTTTACGTTTTCAGACTTGTCATGTTTGTGGCAGGTTGAGAATCAGAATATCATGTTTAGTTGATTTGTCTCTATGCTTTGTGTTGGTGATGGAGGGATTTGAGGATAGCAGTTATTTCCTTAGTGTAAGGCATTTAAAAGGTGACAATTTAATATTGCCTATTCCTGTCCATTGCAGTGCTTGCAATATGGTGCAGTCACTGTATGTGTTTGTCATGGGGTATAAGGTGTGTTCACAGACTGAGTATTGTGCTCTGATTCCAATGATGGGGATGCTGACTCTGGTACTGGGCTGTGATATATTTGCATTCTGCCTGTTTTCCAGGGTTGGTGCTCTGCTTGGAACATCCTGCTATTCATGTAAACTAATACTGAATTCACCAACAAAGACCCCGATCCTAGAGTCAAACAGCAAAGAACCCTATAAGAGTTGTTAGGACCATAGTGAAGGATGAAACTGCTATTATGTGGGGTCACCCAAGTCCCAAATCTACACGCTGCATTTGGCTAATCTCTTAAGGTGCAGTCCATGATGAACAGGAGGCTCAAGACACAGAAATGAGGTTAAGCAGTCATGTGTTGAACATGACAGTGCATTAAGTACAAGAGCATCATGTGTCAGCTGTGCATTTATGGGAGCTGCCTTGGATGGCAGGGAATGCCCTATCTTGTCCTCACCTTCCTTTGAGGGCTGACTGGTACCACATGTAGATAGAGCAGCGAAGATGACATCACCACTCGGAGGCAGCAGAATGCTCTATGAAACTACCAGGGAAGCTAACCCAGGCAACTAACACAGGGAAGAAGTTGTGTGTGTTGGTTGAAAGGTGCAAATATCACAGTAGGCAGACACAAGGCAAATATGTCCCAAAAACAAATATCTGATGGACACAGCAGAAGAAGTATATTGTTATTTACATGTGCATTGCATGTGTAACCTTTCTCTTAAGAAATATTTCCTCCTAACTGTTGATTTCTCTGTTGTTAGTTTCTTTATAAGACAGTTACACATTTATTTATCTGTTGACACTTTCCTTACCTGTTGGATGCACTTCTTATCTGTTGAAAACAATTTTCTATGTTATAATTTGATTATATTTTGTATTTGTCTTCATTTACTTGTCCCATTCCCTCCTCACTGGCCAAGTACACTTTATCAATCAGTTAAGTACCTGTAATTTACTTATTTGTTGGTTGGTTACAATTTATCTCATCCATTGGTTGCATTTTGACTGGTTACATATGTCTTGTCTCTGATATGTGTCTTTTTCTATTTTTCACTGTTTAAATTTCCTTCATATTTACTGATTACATTTCTACAGTTTATTCACATATTGTTCTTGTAAGTCTGATATCTGATATCTGGTATTTGTGATGTCTGCATGTGATTCCACCCTACCACTAGCACATATGTAAGTGAAAACAGTCTAATACTGAAACAAATATTTACAATTTAATAAATGTAAAATTACTTGATCAATCATTAGTTTCTACTTCTTCTTTATTCCTGTTTGAGGGGAGTGTGTCACACCCATTTACACACCTCAAAGGCAGTAGCGGTATGCATTTGTGCAAGGGTTGCTTCCTGCAGACATATTCCTTTCAAAGTGCCCTCCTCCTATCCATGGATAGGTTTGTAACAATTCGCTAGGTTAGTGGCCTTAAGGTTTGCTCATAGAATTTGTAATTTTTTGCACATGGGGCCTCAGGTTTTTCACCCTTTTCTAAGAAGACTATACATCCGATCTCACCACCCTTAAAAATGTCTTAAAAATCGAGAGGATCGACTTCATTGCAGAGGGTTTTATCCCCTATGGCTCAGTCTCTTTCTGCAGAGTAACATGCTGAAAGTGTCATACAAAGCACAAACTCCGTAGCTTCAGTGATGACCCCCAGGAGTCTCTGTGAGAAAAATGCCCCCGTGAACCGAAAGACGTAGCTCGGAATCGAACCCACAACCTTCAGAGTGTGAGGCAGACAGCTTGACCACTTCGCCAGAGAGACTCCCGCTGTCACCAGCAAGGAGATCAGAGGGACGTGTGACATCATTAGACACCAGTGGTTGTTGGAAGAATTCACTGTCCTATGCTGAGATCAAACCTGATAACTTCTAAGCCTGAGGTGGACCATGAGACCTCTCCGCCATGCCTCCCCCCCACCCAATCAATAATTTCAAAGGAGGTCAGCATGGCTGAATGGATAAGAGCACTCTTAAACGTCTGGTGTGCTGGTGGCAAGGTGGTGGGCTCAATCCACTATACCGGTCAATTGGACTAAAATGTTGACTTCTCGTCCTTGGCTTGCGGAGACGTAAATTACAAGTACCTATGAAGTTGGAGTGTGTTCGCCTGATGGCGAGAGACACTGGTAATAGGGAAAGCTGGCCAACACGTAAAAATCAGTCCAGCGCAGACTACACTCAAGTTCAAAGCAAGCGAATGGAGGAAAAAAATATTCAACGTACCTAACTCTCAGTCTAACAGGAAGATCCCCAAACTCCTGGCGACTGTCGGGATGAGATCCGAACTGGACTCCTGACACCACAGATTCCTCATGTTCAAAGTCACTATTCACTGACGGCAGAGCACACTGACCAGGGGACAAATCTGGAGGCATGGTTGCTTTCACTGCAAGTGTGACAATGATAGCATCAGACATGACAATATTAGCATCAGACATGACAATGATGACATCAGACATGAGAGTCACAAATTGGTCTTACATTCAGCCCTTCCAATAACTCTTAATTTGTATGGTAATTATCTATTCTGCACGTTATGTTCACATTGCCAAAAGAATATTGTGAACATAAACAATGCATATTACCATGTTACGAGACAGGCAGGCAGGCAGTCACATGTACACATACAGACACACACACACATGCATAAACACATACCATGTTACGAGACAGGCAGGCAGACAGTTACATGTACACACACACACATGCATAAACACATACCATGTTATGAGACAGGCAGGCAGGCAGTTACATGTACACACACAGACACACATGCATAAACACATACAATGTTATGAGACAGGCAGGCAGACAGTTACATGTACACACACAGACACACACATACATAAATACATACCATGTTACGAGACAGGCAGGCAGGCAGTTACATGTACACACACAGACACACACATGCATAAATACATACCATGTTATGAGACAGGCAGGCAGGCAGTTACATGTACACACACAGACACACACACATGCATAAACACATACCATGTTACGAGACAGGCAGGCAGACAGTTACATGTACACACACAGACACACAAACACACATGCATAAACACATACCATGTTACGAGACAGGCAGGCAGGCAGTTACATGTACACACACAGACACACACACATGCATAAACACATACCATGTTACGAGACAGGCAGGCAGGCAGTTATATGTACACACACAGACACACACAACAGAATCCATGGGAATGTCAATATACGAAGCCCATAACCGGGCACTCTCACGAAGTTTATACTTCACCTCGACACCGCAAGGTACAAGAGGAACATGATGAGATGAGATGAGACGACACACACACACAGCATAAAACACATACCATGTTATGAGGACAGGCAGGCAGACAGTCACATGTACACATACAGACACACACACACATGCATAAACACATGCCATGTTACGAGACAGGCAGGCAGACAGTTACATGTACACACACACACATGCATAAACACATACCATGTTACGAGACAGGCAGGCAGGCAGTTACATGTACACACACAGACACACACATGCATAAACACATACCATGTTATGAGACAGGCAGGCAGACAGTTACATGTACACACACAGACACACACACACATGCATAAACACATACCATGTTACGAGACAGGCAGTTACATGTACACACACATGCATAAACACATACCATGTTATGAGACAGGCAGGCAGGCAGTTACATGTACACACAGAGACACACACACACATACATAAATACATACATAAGTACAGATACACATTCATATGTTCATCATTTACACAAACTCTCACAGTTATGCACCCACTCAATAACACAAATAAACACTCCCTCACATACACACCCACACACATCATACTCTCGCTCTCTCATGAGAGAGAGAGAGAGAGAGAGAGAGAGAGAGAGAGAGAGAGAGAGAGAGAGAGAGAGAGAGAGAGAGAGAGAGAGAGAGAGAGAGAGACTATGTGAACCGTGTAAACACCTAGGCAAAAATTAACAATGTAACTTAAAAACTGATTTGAACAATACCTATGACTTTGTGTTTTTACTGATTTAGCTCAAGTATTATTCATTTATTCACTTCATATGGTATATAACTCTACAGTATGCACCTAAGATGCCAGACAGTAAATTGTGCAACATTTTGTTTGAGGTTTCTGTGTTTAAATTAACTTAAACAGCATGTCTCTCCCCCCGCACTCTTTCTCTCTGTCTTCCTCTGCTTCTTGTTTCATATTTTCCCTACATTTCTCAGTTCCACCTTCTCTGTTGAAATGTTCCATAATTCAACAATGAAACAAGCAACACAAAAAATGGATTGAACCAGCGTGTTGCAGCTTAAGATGGATTAAACATGTGACTTACCAGCTTTATCAACAGAGCATTCTGCCAGAGTAACACTGTCATCCTTCTTCACATACGCTAAGTTCTTGAACCTGAAAATACATGACCATCAGAATGTACAGTTGATGAGGAGCTGTAGTAGAACATAACCATCAAAACAATCCCTTTCAAATTAATATCCAAATACATGACCATCAGAATTACAGTTGATATGGAGCTGTAGTAGAACATAACCATTAGAACAATCCCTTTCAAATTAATATCAGAATGTACAGTAGATTTGAAGCTGTAGTAGAACATAACCATTAGAACAATCCCTTTCAAATTAATATCAGAATGTACAGTAGATTTGAAGCTGTAGTAGAACATAACCATTAGAACAATCCTTTCAAATTAATATAGAATGTAACATGTAGATTGTAGCAGTAGATTTGAAGCTGTAGTAGAACATAACCATTAGAACAAGCCCTTCCAAATTAATATCAGAATGTACAGTAGATTTGAAGCTGTAGTGGAACATAACCATTAGAACAATCCCTTTGAAATTAATATCAGAATGTACAGTAGATTTGGAGCTGTTATAGAACAAAACCATTAGAACAATCCCTTTCAAATTAATATCAGAATGTACAGTAGATTTGGAGCTTTTGTAGAACATAACCATTAGAACAAACCCTTTCAAATTAATATCAAAATGTAAGTTGATGTGGAGCTGTAGTAGAACATAACCATTAGAACAATCCCTTTCAAATTAATATCAGAATGTACAGTAGATTTGAAGCTGTAGTAGAACATAACCATTAGAACAATCCCTTTGAAATTAATATCAGAATGTACAGTAGATTTGGAGCTGTTGTAGAACATAACCATTAGAACAATCCCTTTCAAATTAATATCCAAAATACATTACCACCAGAATGTACAGTTGATGTGGAGCTGTAGTAGAACATAACCATTAGAACAATCCCTTTCAAATTAATATCAGAATGTACAGTAGATTTGGAGCTGTTGTAGAACATAACCATTAGAACAATCCCTTTCAAATTAATATCCAAAATACATTACCACCAGAATGTACAGTTGATGTGGAGCTGTAGTAGAACATAACCATTAGAACAATCCCTTTCAAATTAATATCAGAATGTAAGCTGATGTGGAGCTGTAGTAGAACATAACCATTAGAACAATCCCTTTCAGATTAATATCAGAATGTACAGTAGATTTGAAGCTGTTGTAGAACATAACCATTAGAACAATCCCTTTCAAATTAATATCAGAATGTAAGTAGATGTGGAGCTGTAGTAGAACATAACCATTAGAACAATCCCTTTCAGAATTAATATCAGAATGTACAGTAGAATTTGGAGCTGTTGTAGAACATAACCATTAGAACAATCCCTTTCAAATTAATATCAGAATGTAATCCAGTAGATTTGGAGCTGTAGTAGAACACTAACCTTAGAAACAGATCCTTTGAAATTAATATCAGAATGTACGTTGATGTGGAGCATGTAGTAGAACATAACCATTAGAACAATCCCTTTGAAATAATATCAAATGTAAGTTAATGTGGATCTGTTAGTAGAACATAACCATTAGAACAATCCCTTGAAATTAATATCAGAATGTACAGTAGATTGGAGCTGTAGTAGAACATAACCATTAGAACCAATCCCTGTCAAATTAATATCAGAATGTAAGTTGATGTGGAGCTGTAGTAAGAACATAACCAAATAACGTAGCAACATCCCTTCAAATTAATATCAGAATGTACAGAATGATGTGGAGCTGTAGTAGAACATAACCATTAGAACGAACCTGTCAATTAATATCAGAATGTACAGTAGATTGGAGCTGTTGTAGAACATAACCATTAAACAATCCCTTTCAAATTAATATCCAAAATACATTACCACCAGAATGTATAGTTGACGTGGAGCTATAGTAGAACATAACCATTAGGACAATCCCTTTCAAATTAATATCCAAAATGTGCCTGATTCAGTTACAGGATGATTAATCTGAGGTTGGGATGGACCCTAAATATAACTGCTCTTGTGAGGTTGAATAGAGTTGGGATAATGGAAAAACAACAACAAGAGTAGAACATTGGCTAGCATGTTTCCTGCTGGCCAAGTGGTCTTGTGTTCAACTCCCCATTGAGGTGGGAATTTAAAAATAAAAAACTGACCTGGGCTCCTAGGTTGACACGGCCTAAAATGGGGACCAGAAATGTTTTCTGAGAAGTACAGGTCCTAGCATATTATTAACCACATCAGCGATCAAGTTCTGATTGGTCTATGTAAATATGGGGTTAGCACCATATACCCATAACATCAAGGCAGGAGAAAGAGTCCTTTACTTTACTGCAGCTGATTATGGGCATTTTGACCACATGCAGGTTTCAAAATCCTTTAAAAATGTTCATTGCAATTATTGTATTTATTGTGTAATTACTACATTTTAATGTTTTATCTTCATAGGCTCCAACAATCATATCTCCTTTGCCAAGTTTTTCCAGCTATTACTATAAAAAAAATCTGCAAGACTCAAATGTTACTGTTTACTCTTGGTTCTTGGACGTGACATCATAGCACTCAGGCTAAACTCAAAGATTCTCTGTTTTGTAAGCAAATGTAAACCACACAAATGCTGACTGCTCCAGTTACATATAGGTTGTTAACACGTTGGATTTTCCCCCTTATGTCCTTCCTTCAAACCATGCTTAAAGCCAAACTGAAGCATCCTTACATGTGATATTGTGTCTGTTATTGTATCTTCATAGTCATTCACAGACAGTCTTCAGAATGTTTCCCTTGTGTACAGTTGAGCATTCCAGATGTATTAAAATACCCAGGCCATAATCAATTACTGAGATTACTAGATGGTTTAACAATAAGACAATAATCTTTGTTCCACGTAGATCAGATGCAATATTTGCTACACAAGTTGACTTGAATGAATCTCTAGCATTCTCTATGTCTCTGAAATACTCAGGCAGCAACTTTAGGTCTTCAGCACAGATGAAATCCAATGGAACACTATGATCAGCAAACTTTATAATCACTCCAAGGGCTGATAACTCTGAATGAATGAGATAACTGACAGTCAGTCAATAGATCATCTTTGTTTCACAATGAACTATGATGACACCAGTCCTGTGATGGTCAACTGCTGTTCTTTGACTTTCTGCAATAGCATTCTTGTCTAGCTTCCCTCATTTGTGTGTGTGCGCGCGCTCGCTCGCTTTGAACTCAAGCATAGTCCATACACACTATTTTAGTAGTGCTGGATGAATTTTGCATGTGGATTAGCTTTCCCTATTAACAGTGTCACTCGCCATCAAGCGAACCCACTCTGACTTCAGAGGTACTTGTAATTTACGTCCCCAAGTCAAGGACCATAGGTCAACATTTTAGTCCAACTGTCCGATGTAGGGGTTGAACCCTTACCTAGGCATCAGCACACCAGATGTTTATGACCACGCATTCTTATCCATTCGGCAATACTGACCTACCCAAATTTTATTTGATATTCTTGCATTTTGGTCAAAGTTGAGAGTCACATCCATCCCTTAAGTAGATAACTAAAATTTCACATGTAATGACACTGTAAACACAGATGTTAACTAACATTTCACATGTAACGACACTGTAAACACAGATGTTTCCACAATGTGATAGCTTACTTCTCATTAATAGTAATATCCCCTAAGCAGCCATCAAGACCCTGGGTTGTTGGCACAATTCCAGGGAGGACTTGGAGCGTGCGTGGAACTCCACCAAAATATAACGGGGAATCAGTGAGCAGCTCTCCTGGCACACCTTGTACCCCATTTATCTGTGAATCGTCTATACTCATAGTTAACCTGCAATACACACACACAAAAGTATTGACAAAGGACTAGAACATGATTTTCCAACTTCACAACATATGACTTAACATGCACCAGAACTGACTGAAACCACAGCACCTAAGAGAGTTCGCTAATTGAAACATATTTTTAAAATTTGAATGATTTTCTATAAAAATGCAACAATGAAAGAAAGTTTAAAATAATTATACAATAATAAAATTTTACATTCAAGGAATAAAATGAAAGAAGACAAAACTGAGAAAGGGACCAGTAGGTTAAATAAATATTGAAGGTATCATTGAAAATATAGAACATGGTATGCACACTTGGAAAATACAGCAATGAAAGGTCAGAAATAACAATAAGATTGGGTGGCTAGGCAGTTTAGAATATCAGTCTCCCCCACAAGAAGACAAGTTTTAATCCTGCAAAAATATAGAAGTATTAAAATGGTATGAAAGAGTCACCAACGTGGAGCTGATAGACAGAACAAGACAAATAGCAGCGAACCAAGAAGGACATATACTGGCACTGGATAAGACAAAAATATAGAAAACTTGAGAATAATTTAAATAGAAAGGTCTTTGTCTGGAATCCACAAGGCAAAAGAAATAAAGGAAGACCCAAAAACACTCAGGGAAGAGAAGCAGAGGGATAAATGAATAATATGGGGAGGACATGGACAGAGCTGCATGGGATAGCTAAGAATAGAACGGGATGGAGTATTACGTGGAAAGTCGAAATCGATAACCCATGTGCTGGCGACATGAAAGATTAAAAAATGTCCCAGTGGCATGAAATAGAATATTGCTTGGCTAGTATATCCGGTACGTGGAATGTCTGCATCGAAAATTCACTGTGTGTTTTCCAATCAAAGGTGGAAAAAGCATCCCAGTGGCACGAAAATGGCTAGCAAATCCGTTACGTGGAATGTCTGCATCGAAAACTCACTGTGTGTTCTCTAATCAAAAGAGGAAAAAGCATTCCAGCGGCACAAAATGGGATATTGTTTCGTTAGCAAAACCATTGCATGGACAGTCCAAATTGAAAGCTCACTGTGTGGGTGTCATCTGCAGACTGATCTCTCCTGGTTTCCAGAGGAACAGCCAGTGGTGGACGAAATGCCCAGTATACGGAAGTGAGGCTAAGTAGCCATGTGCAGGACATGATGATTCCTTGGGTGAGCCCAGTACCAGAACGCTATGTGTCGGCTCTGCAATTATGGAAACCTCCTTGCATGGTGAGGAATGCCCATAATCTGCCCCTGCCTTCCCTTGAGGGCTGACCATTATGTCTCCGGCTGATCTGAATGGACCAGCTGGGATAAGGATGACACCACAACAGTGAGTTGACCATCTTTCGAAACACCCGGGAAGGTTAACACGATCAACAAATGCCTGCAGAAGTTGGATATGTCGGCCGAAAAGTGCAAATATTGCACCTTTGCTGTAAAAAGGCACAACACAATTATATCCACAAAATATTCCGGATGAACACAGAAGAAGAAGTAGAAGAAGAACGGCATGGAGTAAGTTGGTTGAGGACTTCTGCCCCAGTGTGAAAAAGGTGAAAGAAAAAGAAAGGGGAAGGATGTAACAACTTATCATGTAGCAAGTCCTTGGCAGAATGTTGCTATCATCATGGCCCACTGGTATGATTCCTTGTTACTTCCCCTGCCTCATGCCTTTTCAAGGCAAGGTAATCTTTATTGCTTTCAGTTCCAAACAATGCATCATGTGTCATGAGTTTTTCCTATGAATCCCAGCTAAAGTGTGATGTGTTATCTAACCTTTTACATTTGGATACCTGGTCCCACTCCCAAAGCCAGGTAAGGACCACTCCAGACTTAATGGATACCGAATCATAACCCTGCAAAAAAAGTATAGCAAAGTCCTCGAAAAGATAGTAGCACGCAGGCTCCAGTAACATTTGGAAAGTCAGAATCTGCTTCCCCAAGGACTCGGGAGCTACCGGCCTGGAAGGACACCTGGGCCAATGCTGCAACTTTTGCATTTGATGTCAACGAGGGCTTCCAGGATAAACAGGAGACAGTGGCGGTAGCTCTTGAACTGGAGGATGCGTATAACAGGGTTAGGTTTGATATGTTAATACACACACTGTTGGACATGGAGGTCTGCCCTTGCCTTGTTAGATGTGTTGCGGCAGTCCTTTATGAGCGTAAGGTAGCACTGCGCATGGGTACCTGGACTTCTGACCCCTGTACTATTACACCTGGTTTGCCGCAGGGATCTGCCTTGTCCCCGGTGCTCTTTAATGTCTACACCAGAAAAATTGCAGCTATTGAGACACCAGGTGTGGGTGGAATCTTGACATTTGCAGACGATGTGCTGGTGTACAGACAGGGCAGAGACGTACAGGTGGTGGTAAACAAGGTGACGGAGTGGTGCAGGGATGCAGGGGCCATCTTAAACCTAGACAAGGCATCGGTTGTGTGGTACTCCCTGGATAACCGGATCGTCAAGGCGGACATCCCAGGTATTATGTTGAATGGATGTCCTCTTAGTCGAGAGAGTAAACTGAAGTACTTGGGTATCACCTTTGACAGGTGTTTGTCTTTTAAGGATCATGTGGAAGATTTGGTGGTGAAGGCTGGTAGGGGACTTAATGCACTGAGGGTTATGGCAGCAACCGGGGCAGATTAGAGGATGCTGTATAGGCTCTTTCAGCAGCTAATAATTTCTTTTATTGAGTACGGTTTGGGGCTGCTGACAGTATCAAAAAGCCAGCTTGAAAGGTTGGAGCGCATACAGAATGCTGCCATGCGGTTAATACTGGGGTGCACAAAGGACACACCAATTATCTGCATGAGGCATATCTTGGCGCTACCTACAATGACGGATAGACATAGGGTCCTTCAGGCCAAATGGTACCTGAGAGTTGCCGCAGACAGAGATCACCTGCTGCATGCAGCAATGGTTATGGTAAAGGGTCATAGACTAAGACGAGGCAGGTCCTGGACGGCACAGACAGAACTTTCTGTAAGACAGGTGTGTGATCTAGAGACCATCAATCATGAAAGAGAGTGGGTTGAAGTTCCGGATGACATGACGGACTGGCACAATGTAATAATAACACTGGGTCGGGAGAATGGGCAGCGGGCCGCACTGAGTTTGAAGTGCAACAGCTGATCCAGAGCAACACACATCAAGGTGACATAGTCATCTACACCGATGGGTCAGTGGTGAGAAACAGATATAGTGGCTGCGGCTTTATTGCAAAGGCTAATGGGCGAGTATTGAAAAAGGAGAGCCTGGCATATGAGACTATGACCTCCAGCATGAGAATGGAGGAGGAGGCAGTAACAGCAGCATTCCGGTGGCTAGAGGAGACTACTGCAACACACGCTGTGTTCATTACGGATTCAAAGAATATGCTTAGCAAAGAAAGGAATGTTTCGTGTGGAATGGCTCTCGTCGCTTCAGAGGTCACAGATTTTGAGAATTGTATGGATATTTTGCCCTGGCCATGCGGGTGTACAGGGGAATGAAAAGGCTGATAGGCTAGCAGGGAATGCACCTCTTGGTGGTATCTTGCCTATGGACAAGGGGGAGGTGGTCGTGTGCTTGTGGAACCAGGTGGAGAAGGCGGAGGAACAGATTGAGAACCCATATGTGGAAAGAATGAGTTTGCGGGGGATCGGCAGGGGTTCTGGAAGAATCTCAAAACTGAGAGGGAAGACCAGGAGAACTTTTAATCAGATAGCGGTTGGAATGATTAGTAGTATGACTCTTCACTGGTTGTTGAATGAGGGGACTGAGCACATATGGGAATGTCCTGAGTGCAGTGATGTCGGTTCTTAACTCAACTCAACTCAACTTACATTTGGTCAGAGAATAGTGAAAAAAATCTGGTTTACCCACATAGACACTATCACTGTGTATTTAACCTTGTTGTTTTGGGTACTGAAAGAATTAATGTTCTGTGTCTACTGCCACACTGGTCAGACTATATTTAACCACTAGAGGTGAAAACATAAACTTTGTACATCATCCTTTGCCTTTCACCTTCAAATGGAGTGTTGGCCCCTTTCAACCATCTCACATCAAGCCCTTTGTAGATTTGTTCATGAATGATTGGATTTGCAGCAAAAGTTTTCTACTGGATGAGGCAGCCGGTCCCATGTCAACCCTCTTTAGTTGCCTCCGACAACATGCATGGGAGGCTACAGTGTTACCATTAACTATTTTTCTTAGCGGCCCTAGTTAACACACGGGTGAGTTTATGCACTGTAAGCAACAAAATCTGCCTGGTATGCAACATCACTGGCACAAGTTGCTGGCCTGATCGTCTGTCTTTAATAACAAACTAGGAAGACTGTGAAAATGTTACAAAAGGTAAAATAGAGAAAAATAAACACAACTGTAAATGCATACTTTTTTTTTGCAGGGCATTGCAGTCAACACCAGCATTTTTCAGCTGCTGTTGATGTCTTGGCAAGTTTTTACTAGAGAAAAGTATAACAGATTCAAACACCTATCAGTATTTAACAAACTAGCACATGACTTACATTGTTGATGTCTTCATGATAGAGATATAATGCCATTTCCCATCACCATATGTGTTGAGTTTACTGGTTAACTGTGAGGACAGGCTGCCCAAATGTTCAGTAACCACTATATGCCCATTTGACAGAGACACAGCAAAAATGTTGGACTGAAAATATATGTCACCACAAAGTTACATTGTTATTTTTACAGTATTACAGTCTCATATATAAAAACTAAATAAATATTCTCAACTATTGTTCTCTCTCTCTCTCTCTCTCTCTCTCTCTATATATATATATATATATATATATATATATATATATATATATATATATATCTTATATATAAATTAGGATGTGTGTGGATATGTATGTCTGTATGTCCTTTATACGTTCGCGAACGGCCCATCCGATTGAGATGAAATTTTCTACACGCCTTCCTTTCATTCCAGCGCTGCCAACTGTCGTATTTTTTTTTCTTCTTCCTCCCCCTCCCTCCTCCCATTCCCAAAATACGTACGTAAATATATGATGATGAAAGAATCCCCGAACCAAAACGCTAGGGAAAGGGAAGAAAATGACGTGACTACACAGAATCGTCACACGGCAATCATCATCATCATCAAGTGCCGTGCCGGCTGGCGTAGGCGTTCAACTCTGCTGCTGATATATATGCCTCCATGCCACGGCAATATCAATTCATCTTTTTATGTGTAAGGAAGTTATTTACAGTCGTGTAGAAGGGAAGAACAATGAATGGAAGGACCGAAATCACAGAACCTAGACGAGTATGAATTCGGAATGGCGAACTCCCTCCTCCTCTCTTCTCCTCCTGCCTCTACCTCCTCCCTCCCTCCTCCCCTCCCTTCTCCCTCTCCTCATCCCTCCTACTCCCTTCTACCTCCTCTCTCTACCTCCTCCTCCTTCCTCCACATCCCTCTTCCTCCTCCTCCCTCCTCATCATTCCTCCTCCTCCCCCTCCTCCTTCTACCTCTTCCTCCCTCCACCTCCTCCCTCTCCCTCCTCCTCCTCCCCCACCTGCGTTCTCCTCCTCCCTCCTCCTCCCCCTTCCCTCCTCATCCCTCTTCCTTCTCCCCTTTCCCCCTCCTTCTCTTAATCCCTCTTCCTTCCTCCTATTCCTCCCTACTCCTCCTCCTCGCCCTCTCTCCGCCTATCTCTTCCTCCCTCCTCCACTCTCTTCCTCCTCCCTCTTCCTCCTCCTCCTACCTCCTCTTCCTTCCTCCTTTGCCCTCCTCCTCCCACTCCCCCCCTCCTTCTTCCTCCCTCTCCTCCTCCCTTCACATTCCTCCTCCTCCTCTCTCCTCCTCCCTTCACATTCCTCCTCCTCCCTCTTCCTCCTCCTCATCCCTTCTTCTCCTCCCTCTTCCTTCTCCCTCCTCCCACTCTCTCCTCCTCCTCCCTCTTCCTCCTCCCTCTCCTCCTTCTCCCTCTTCCTGCTCCCCCCGCCTCCTCCCTCCTCCTCCCTCTCCTCCCAAGACAGACAGACAGACAGATAGTCGGGAACGGGATCTTATATGACTACTTATATGATTTAAATGAGATGCTCTCCACCATGGGCTGGGCCGGGTCAGACAGACAGACAGACAGATAGACAGACAGACAGACAGATTGTCGGTAACGGGAACGAGAACTTATATGACTACTTATATGAATTAAATGAGATGCTCCCCACCAGGGTCTGGGCGAAGCCGGGCCGGGTCAGCTAGTATATATATATATATATATATATATATATATATATATATATATATATATATAGATATATAAAATTATAAAAGATTGAGGAGAGAGAGAGAGAGAGAGAGAGAGAGAGAGAGAGAGAGAGAGAGAGAGAGAGAGAGAGAGAGAGAGAGAGAGAGAGAGAGAGAGAGAGTAGACACAACACTTATTATTAGAAGTGTACACAAACGCTAGAGAATCACATGTATACACAACTGCTAGATAGTCACAAGTGTACAAAATTGTTAGAGAATCACAAGTGTACACAACAGTTAGAAAATCACAAGTGTACGCAACTGTTAGATAATCAAAAGTGTACGCAACAGTTAGAGAACCACAAGTGTACACAACAGTTAGAGAATCACAAGTGTACGCAACTGTTAGATAATCAAAAGTGTACACAACAGTTAGAGAACCACAAGTGTACAACTGTACATCAGGTAGAGAGAAACAAGTGTACACCACAGGTAGAGAAACACAAGCATACATAACAGGTAGAGAATCACAGGTGTACAACTGTAGAGTATCACAAGTGTACACACCAGGTAGTGAAACACAAGTGTGCACACCAAGTAAAGAAACACAAGTGTACACACCAGGTAGAGAAACACAAGTGTACACACCAGGTAGAGTATCACAAGTGTACACACCAGGTAGAGAAACACAAGTGTACACACCAGGTAGAGAAACACAAGTGTACACACCAGGTAGAGTATCACAAGTGTACACATCAGGTAGAGAAACACAAGTGTACACATCAGGTAGAGAAACACAAGTGTACACATCAGGCAGAGAAACACAAGTGTACACATCAGGTAGAGAAACACAAGTGTACACATCAGGAAGAGAAACACAAGTGTACACATCAGGTAGAGAAAGACAAGTGTGCACATCAGGTAGAGAAAGACAAGTGTGCACATCAGGTAGAGAAACACAAGTGTACACACCAGGTAGAGAAACACAAGTGTACATGATTGTTACTTGTCACTCATGATATAACCCTACCTGGCTGGAATCTGTCACAAACATCAAGAGGGCATCACTCTGCATGGTCTTCACCTTGAAGGTCACATCAAACATAGAATCAATGCTGACTGAATCAAGGCTGATGTAACCAGTACCAGAACTCGGGAAGGTCACAACACGTGCCAGCTGAAAGTATCAAAGACACCTTGAGATGTCCACCATATGACACATAAACCAGTATTTGACTTATGAATACTAATGTGACTAATTCTACCACCAGCCCACTTGTCTACTGTCTTGTCCCACATGGATAATGACCGTTATTATTTTGGTTCACTTTAGATATTAAAGAAAAGGAGTAGTAATGAAACTAATGCAGGTCAGCATGGTTGAATGGGTAAGAATGCATGTTCTTAAACATCCGTTGTGCTGATGCCGACGTGAGCAGTTCAACCCCTACACTGGACAGCTGGACTAAAATGTTGACCTGTTGCCCTTGACTTGGGGACGTAAATCACAAGTACATATGAAGTCAAAGTGGGTCCACCTGATGGCGAGGGACACTTAATAGGGAAAGCTAATCCATACACAAAATTCAGTCCATCAATATTATAAATAGCTTGTATGGACTACACTTGAGTTCAAAGCAAGCGAGCGCAAAAATAAAAATAAAACTAATATTTTAACGACTTACAATGAAGAAGTAATCATGTATAAGGACCTTTGCAGAACATTTCTCTCATCATGGCCCAGTGACAAGTTTCTCAATACCTACCTTTGCAGAACATTTCTCTCATCATGGCCCAGTGACAAGTTTCTCAATCCCTACCTTTGCAGAACATTCCTCTCATCATGGCCCAGTGAAAAGTTTCTCAATCCCTACCTTTGCAGAACATTCCTCTCATCATGGCCCAGTGACAAGTTTCTCAATCCTTACCTTTGCAGAACAATACTCTCATCATGGCCCAGTGACAAGTTTCTCAATCCCTACCTTTACAGAACATTCCTCTAATCATGGCCCAGTGACAAGTTTCTCAATCCCTACCTTTACAGAACATTCCTCTAATCATGGCCCAGTGACAAGTTTCTCAATCCCTACCTTTGCAGAACATTTCTCTCATCATGGCCCAGTGACAAGTTTCTCAATCCCTACCTTTGCAGAACATTCCTCTCATCATGGCCCAGTGAAAAGTTTCTCAATCCCTACCTTTGCAGAACATTCCTGTCATCATGGCCCAGTGACAAGTTTCTCAATCCCTTGACAGCTCTCTTGCCTCGTGTACTGTCATGTCCAAGGTGTGTGCAATGACCTGTGTTTATCTTCATGCTAGTCATCCCTTGCCTTTTCTTTCAGGAAGCATGCTTTCTATCTTTGTTCTTTCCGAGCTAATATGATGTTTTATACAAATACGGCCAAAGTATTTCAGTTTCTGAGACATGAGTCTGTTTATGAGAGAGAGTTTTCTTCAATGCTAAGATCTTGAAGAATGTCAGTATTTTGCTTCTTCTTGGTTCTTAATATTTAAAGCAATTTTTTGTAGCCTTTAAGTTCAAAAGTCTTAATTTTCTTCTTTAGTGATTGAAAAATGGTCTATGACTCATATCTATATGTTACCACACAGAAGATACAAGTTCTCAAATATTATACTTTAACTTGTTGGCTAGTGTTGTGCTAAAGGCACTTAACGCTGTTTAACCTCTGCATTACTACACATCAATGTACATAGCACACATATGAGCAAAATAATTAATTCTTGTATTGGCTATGTAAACCCATCTGCATTGATCACCATGTGGCATTCTTTGCCACCTAAAGGACTAGTACGAAAGAAAAAAAGAAGCAATCTGCACTGATCTACACCTTAAAAAAAAAGTCGCTTAAAAGTCGACAGGGTCGACTTCATCGCACCAGGTTTTATCCCATATGGCTCGGTCTCTTTCCGCAGCGTGGAAAGCGTCGCACAAAGCACGAACTCCATAGCTTTAGTCTCTGAAACATTTAACTCGTAAACCGAAGTGTGCGGCCCGGAATCGAACCCACAACCTTCGATCACAAGTCAAACGGCTTGACCACTTCGCCACAGAGACTCCCTTCTGATCTACATCTCTTCATCATCAATGGAGGTTATTAGATAGAAAGAAGATAGCAGTCAGGAATCAGAAACAGTTCACATTGTCATCATCCATTGTTTATATAAACAAACTAATTTTCAGCTTTTATGTTGTCAGGTACAGTTCATGAGGATGAAATAATATTTTTAATGTATAGCATTCCTTATAGAGCATACCTTAGAAGCACATCCTCGTACCAAACCTTTAGCTCTCTTGTTTTCAAATGGATCTATACTTATAGTTCCAACTGATAAGTCTTTAATGCAGCCATCAAATCCAACATTTTCAATAATTCTGTAATAGATAAAACCATCAAATACAACATTCTAAATAATCTGTAATAGAGAAAACCATCACATACAACATTCTCAATAATTCTGTAATAGATGAAACCATCAAATCCAACATTCTCAATAAATCTGTAAGTAAACTATCAAATTCAAAACTTTCAACAGTCCAGTAATAAATCAAAGCCTATGGCGAGACGTGACTCCGTCATACAGTTCAAGTGTGCCATTTGTTCTGAGACCTCTGGAGGTCACTACTGGAGCTGTGGAGTTTGTGCTATATGCAAAGCTTTTGGTGCACTGCAGAAAGAGACTGAGTTATACAGGATAAAACAAGATGAAATCAAGTCAATCCTTTTGCTGTTAACCCCCCTTTACATGACGAGACTAAAAACTGTGTATGATTTAACACTAAATTGGTCATTTAAACATATATCATATCCATCATTAACATCCTGAACAGTTAAATGGCTATACTGAAATGACACATCAAAAATCTGGTCTCACTGGTGCTAAAAGAATAAGCAGAGTAAGTGCCTCTTTAGACAAATCCTATATCTAGTAAATCATATACAGAACAATGGCTGCAACCCAAACACTTAATTTTCTCAACCCATTCTATACCAAGCATTCATCAAATATTAACTGGTGATTCTGCACATCAAACTGGTGATTCTGAACATCAAACTGGTGATTCTGCACATCAAACTGATGATTCTGCACATCAAACTGGTGATTTTGCACATCAGTCTTCTTGGTCTTAGCTTTTTAAAGAATTTACATCACAACACCTTGGGAAAACCCACAGGTGATCCAACTCCCTCAGCAAACACTGTAAAGTGTAGTTGCGTATGAGTCCAGTAAACACTGGTTGTAAAACATCTCCAGTTTTCTTAAGCAAACTTAAAGGGTTTTGGGTAGGTGGTGGGAGAGGGGTATCCCCTGTCAAAGGAGGAGTAAGGTGCCTCTTTCCCTCCACTAAACTATGGGACACCTTTGAGCAAGGTGGAGTGTTTGTTTAGCCTCCCGATCAGTGTAAAGTGAAACCATGGGTGCAGGTGGTGGATGAAACTGCAGAGCAGCCGATAAGATAGTTGTTGGTTATGGTCTCAAGTTTCACAATGGTAGGCACAAAATGTCTTTATAGAGACAACAGCTATAGTCATCGACAACAATGGTCAGTGCCAAGAAGGAAAGCATGGAAAACTCTATTCCTCACAGGTGCCTAGGATATAATTATTCATCAGTTCAAACTGGCAGACTGCTATTGAGATGTGAGGTGTTAGGCCTTCATATAGTCTAGGCCATGACAGATGAGGTGGCCATTTCCTTTCTTTCCACCTTTCCTTTGAAGATAATCCACATAAAATTCTGGAAATTATGTGGTAACCACTGTCAGTTTGAACTGATGAATCATTATATTCTAGGCATCTGTAAGGAAAGTAGTTTGCCATTGCTTTCCTTCTTGTCAGTGACCATACTGGTTGATGACCAGAGTCACTGTCTCTATAAAGAGATCTGTCATATGGCTACCTTTAACTTTTTTTAATTTTAATTGTACACATTCAAGATACAAAGTGAAGACTGCGCAAAACAAGGATAATGGACAATATTACATTTAAACAGCAAGACCACTGGAGATCAATAATTTATACAAGATGTGTAAATGACACATTTAGCAATGCAAGTGAGAAAAACACAGAAGAGTGGCAGGGAAGAGGAGGAAATGCAAAGAAAGTGAGGTAAGAAAACGGAAGGAAGAATGGAAAATAAAAGTAAATGATGACTAAAGAACACAGTATTGTGAATAACTGAAAATGATCAAGCATACCCTGGCAGATTGCGGTCGGAATCTATTCCACCAATAAATACATCTTCTGAAGATTCTAAATTGTTGAGGTTGCCTACAGAAGCCAGTTCGATTGCTGCAAGTTACAGAAAAAGGAAACAATTACACAACTGTAGCATGTAGATTAATTACATACAACTGTTAAATGACTGCAATCTGTGGGCTTGTTATATAATAATAGTTATATAACTGCAGCATGTAGATTTGTTACATAAAATTGTTATAAGACTGGAGCCGAGTTAGGTCAGTGATGTTTTACAACCTCCATGCCACAGCCACAGTTAGTACCTGCACCATCTCACCTCTGGACCTTGTGCAGAACCAGGTCTCAGACTTATTTATGGAAGCAAGTCAATGTCTGCAGTTGCATGTGAAATTATTGAAACAGCAATTAAATATCCCAGACGTCCTTTGAGTTCTGTGACTCGTATGATGAAAACTGCTGAAACTATGAAGCAAAGATTTCCATTAAACACTATTAAACTGCTACATTTGCATGTTGACCAAGTGGATCACAAGCCATTTGATGTAGTGATTCTAAGTGAGGTCTGTCCTGGAGAACTAAAAGACACCCTCATCATCATGTGACATGCCGATAAGGACGGGCAGTCAAGTTTCGCCATCTCACACAATCACCAGAGCCGTGGATCAGCTCAGTGTTCTTGTCTCGACCATACCACATGGCTAAGTCAACCATGTATTTACTTCTCTGCATTCCCCTTGTTCTCTTCCCCTCGATCTTGCCAGTGGTCACAAAGTTCTCTAATTTATTTCTTCTCATAATGTGGCCAAAAAATTTGGAATGCCTAAAAAGCACCCTATATGAAATCAAAGACCTCTCTCTGACAGGAAGAGACGTCCACAGCTAGACAGCATCCTATGTCATCAGTGTTATATTGCAACTGACTCCTTAGCACAGCGACCTCGCGGGAAATGAGCAGGTTCATCAGTATAACCTTGCAGTGGATTCTTTATCACAACAACCTTGAGGGACATGAGAAGTTTAGTAGACTCTTTAAAGCAGGAGCCACAAAACACCAATGGCACAGACCATGCAGTATGAGACCAGTCCAACAGAGAAACAACACAAAAAAAGACTGGCTGAACAAATGGGCAATGGGCCAAACTGTTAATGAAATGCCCCTACCAATAGTCAACGACAACATCAATGGCGTTGGCAAAACAACCAAGTCTAATTTTCTAGTTTTGAATGGAGTACGACAGGGTCAATAGTAATCTATACCATATCAACAAATGTGCAAACATTGTTCTCACCCAGCTGAAACCATCTATAACTTTTCCTATACTTTTAATGCCAAGAGGAAAGCAACAATAGCTGTTTCCAAACATTACTGAACTCCCTCTATGGCTGCTGCAAAGGATGTGCACCAAAGAATGGTATTGACCTTCACGAGTGGACATCTCAACAAAGAGAACCAGGATATCTATTTTCATTTCTCTTTCCAGGGTAGTGTGTTACACCTGGCGATGCACCTCAGAGGTCAGTGTGTCACACTTCAGCATGCATCTGTGTAAGGTTTACTTCCTCTAGAGGGATTCCAAGGTGTATTAACCTGTGGGCAGGTTTTACTTTTTTCTAACACTATTGCCAGGGCAGTCACCTTACAACCTAGTCTCTGCTATTTCCAAACTTACACACAAGACTGCATGTTTTTTTTTTCACCCTTATCTGAGAAGGCTAGGTATCTGATCCCACTACCCAGGAAGATGTATGGTATCATCAGATACCAATGATTCATGGGGAAAAAAAAATCCCAGCCCTATGCAGGGATTGAAACCGGAACCTCCTGAGCCTGTTTCAGACACCATAACCTCTCTGCCATGACTCCCCCAGCACTAGGATCAACAACAACAACAATAATCCATCTCTTGTTTCAGCTTGAAGGATTTATCTAATTACTTAAATTTATGCAGTGCGTACCTGACGAGATGCAGCAAAATATGCAAGGCAATTAATTGTGCAATCTATTGTTTGGGTCTTCGTTAATCAAATAATCCACCTTTTGCAAGGATGATCATTTGCTTTTCTCCATAATTTTTCAAGGAATGCTGAGTGCTGCTTGTCATGATATGTGATCAAACCAGATAACATGTTGTCAATTGGTGACAAATTAAGACATCTTTTAAGTAATACCTTGTTGTTACTTTCTTTTCCTGTTTTTGTTCTCTTAAGTAGTATGTTGCATTTTCTTAACTTCTGATTATTAAAAATGAATACATCTATATAACAGAAAATAAAAGCACCTTCAGTGGGGTCATCAATAATAAGTTTGGCTCTCCTCTTCTCACGATCAATGGTAATTGTATGCCACTTTCCATCGTTGTAAGTACCCTGACTCATGCCTTTGGTCAAGCCACCTCCTAAATCAAAAGCAAAGTAAACTTTGCCTGCAACAAGTTCAACAGAGAAGAAATCTTTGTCGCCAAAATAGAAAAGTATTCCTCTCTCAGCGAATGTTTTGAAGGTCAGGGTTACACGTGTGCGATCAGGTCTCAGACGTATTTGGTCTCTGCTCAAAACAGCATATCCCATGCCGTTGAAGCGAACCCCTTCTGTGAAAATTTCTTGAAGGAAGTCTCTGAAATTATGAAAAAGCCAATCATTACCAGAATGTCTCACATGGAAGGTTACACTTTGGGCAATAGCAATGAAGCATCAATTCAAAACAATGTATTCCTTAGAGAATTTACACACACAAGCCAGAAACAATGTTGCACAAGTTATTGCCTCCATATTTTGTTGCAGCTCATCAGGGGATGAGACGCAGTGAAATGTGCCAGACAATCAATCACGCAACTCATCAGGGGGTGAAACACAGTGAAATATGCCAGACAATCAATCACGCAACACATCAGGGGGTGAAACACAGTGAAATATGCCAGACAATCAATCACGCAACTCATCAGGGGGGTGAGACACAGTGAAATATGCCAGACAATAAATCATGCAATCTATTGTTTGTGACTTCTGTGTTTAAAATGCATTCATTGTCAAATGCGTGGTTATTCTAGTGTGGCCTGTTCTTAGTTGGAAAACTGTAGTCTATTGAGTAATTCTAGTCTGGCTCGGCCATTACTACATACTTGGCATAAAGAGTAGTTCTTCTAGTCCATTGGTTGAGCCATTTCTCTCTAAAATAGCTGTTGAATATTTGATACATTTGAGAATATTACTTTGTCTAATGTGGACATAATTATCATATGTAAAAGTAAAGTACAAGACTCTTTTACAAGCTTTACATTGAGAATATTACTTTGTCTAATGTGGACATAATTATCATATGTAAAAGTAAAGTACAAGACTCTTTTACAAGCTTTACATTGAGTATATTACTTTGTCTAATGTGGACATAATTATCATATGTAAAAGTAAAGTACAAGACTCTTTTACAAGCTTTACATTGAGTATATTACTTTGTCTAATGTGGACATAATTATCATATGTAAAAGTAAAGTACAAGACTCTTTTACAAGCTTTACATACACTGGGCATATGGTGCTAGAGACATATTGTTACAGACCAACTAGCACCCAGTGGGTGATGTGATCGGTGTCGCACCAGTCGTCTTTACCTTCCAAGATATTTCCTAGTACCCAGGTCAATTTTTAAGGCCCCTGTCCTGGTGTGGATTCAAATACATGACCACTGGGCCGGCAGGTAGGTACCTAGTCATTATGCTACCTAGGCACCGATGTCATTTGCGCTGGTATTTAATAGTTTAGTTGTTAAACTACAAACACACCACAAAAATAACAAAGGATAACAAACGTTCTCATACTAGGTTGTGTGAAATCGTTTATAATCATAATTTTCAACATTCATCATCATCATGTGCCATGCTGATAACATGTTTCACCATCTGACATGATCACTAGAGTCATGGATCAACTCTGTGTTCTTGTCTCGATTATACCAAATAGTCAAGCCATCTAGATATTTAACTCTCTGCCTTCCCCTTGTTCTTTTCCCCTCAATCATAATACCAGTTGTCACCAATTTCTCCAGTTTATTTCTTCTCATAAAAGTTTTGACTGTCTGCGTCTAATTTCTCTAATTAGTTTATGGTTTTCATTCGGTTCTTGTGGCACTTGTTCACTGATTATTTGTTCTGTCCAAGGTATTTAAAAATTTACCATATCCAGATTAACCAATCAAGTACCATATTTGTATTTAATGTCAGCTGTAACGAGTCACCGACACTCTCTGTTCTGCGTCTTCATGGTGCATTTATACAGGCTTCATGCAGCCATCTCTTGATGTTTTCCACCCTTCTGTAGCACTTTTGTCCTCTTGCAAGCTTCCTCTCCACTTTTCCTAACAGAATATCCTATCACAAGAAGCAGTGTCCATATATGAATGATGGCAGAAGTGAAATATAAATCATAAAGAGAACAGGAATGGTCAAAAATGCTTTCAATGGCATGAAATCAGTATTAATATCTAGAGAGATTAACAATGCATTAAAAATGAGAATTGTCAAATGTTACATATATTCGATACTACTGTATCGTGCGGAAGTCTGGACATTGAACAAGCATCTAGAAAGTTGTTTAGAAGCCCTGAAGATATGGGTATACAGAAGAATATGTCGTGTCTCATGGAAACAAAAATAATCAAATACAGAGGTTCTAGAAAATCTGGGAAGAAAAGAGTTGATGAAAGAAATTAAAAATGAGGCAGGTGACATAATACTCTTATAAAAACCATACTGGAGGGCAAGGTTGAGGGCAAGCGAGCAAGAGGTAGATAACGATACAAGTGGGAAGATAACATTTAGAGATGGACAAACATCAGGCTGACAGAATGTACAGTTAGGGCACGAGACAGACAGTGTTGGAGATCCATTGTAGCCAACCTTCATTGTGGAGACGGCACCTGATTGATTGATTGATATCCTATCACAAGAAGCTGTGTCCGTATATTAGACCTCAAATGATTTCAAGAAGCAAACATACGTTGACAATAAATGCGTTAAAGCGAGTGGGAAAAAAAAAAAAAAACACCACCCACCCACACACACACCAAAAAAACAACTTACTGTACTAAAAATACATAATCAAGAGAATTTTCATATTACTTGAAACAATTATGTTTGAGTTACCAAGATGATGCACCCCCAAAAATGATTTATGTTGGACAAAGACTATACAAAGAAATATGCTTCCCTACCTCTGGCCCTCTCCGACATAATTGCTATCACCTTGCAGGAAGTTCCACAAGCCAACACTCTCTTCATCAAACTTGAGGTCTTCGAGTCCACCTTCAAATGACTTGGTAGTGAGGTCATGTGGAATCTTGAAATAATAGTGAAACATGTAAATTTGATGTTACGTGAAATTATAAAGCAAGCAAAGTGACATCTAAAATTACCCACACAACAATATACATTTAAGACATCTGGTAGTTGATGTTAAAACAATTTCTAAATTATAATCATTTATGACCTTATGGTATATTGGTTAGTGCACTTGCCCACCAACACAGTGGTCCTAGGTTTGTGTCCCACAAGTGGTAGGGCTGAATCTTCAGTTAATTCAGCATTGTAACTTTGGTAATAGAGTACTGGGAGATAAATGTGGCTAGCCTGATACAGACTGACATGGCCTAGATTAATGAGGGTCAAGTGTGCACGTCTGAAATGGTCAGGGAGTTACTTTAGGTCAGCATGAAAAATATGGTTCATGAGGAACTCGAGAACCATATGTGAATGATTGTTGTTAAGTGAGACTGAACCATATGTGAATGAGTGTTGTTAAGTGAGACAGAACCATATGTGAATGAGTGTTGTTAAGTGAGACAGAACCATATGTGAATGAGTGCTGTTAAGTGAGACTGAACCATTGAATCTGGATGAGTCTGGGACAAGACATCAAAAGAGATGCCTTATGAAGGCAGGGTCCCATCTGACAGCACAGGGCAACCCCACAAGTTCTGGTGGTTTGATAGCAGATATCAGAGAGTAGAACTCAAGTGTTAATGTTAGGTGCTGGGCCGTAATTCTTCTTCTTCTGCCCTTTATCTCCCGGTGGAGTATAGGACTTCAACCAGTTTATACCAAGCCCTTCATGGACTTGTCCATGAATAGTTGAAGTTTACAAGATGTCTCATGCCAACTTTCTTTAGTTGCCCCCAATGACATGGAGGTTAGGCTACAGTGTTACTTCTTCTTCTTCTTCTTCTTCTGCGTTCATCTGGAGTTTTTTTTTCGGATGTGATTGCGCTGTGCCTGTTTACAGCAGAGCTGCGTTCTTGCGCCGTTAGGCCGACACATCTGACTTCTGCGGGCATTTGTTGACCGGGTTAACCTTCCCGGGGCTACAGTGTTACTATTCTTTGCTTCCCGTTTGGGCTCTGGTAATAGAATTGTAATAGAACACAGTCTATTTTTTCTACTGTTCTCTGCATATTTCTCCATATGCATTCTACTGGGCCAGTGTTCCATGATCACTAAAAGTGGGAGTCAAACACCATTTCTATATCACTTCCCCATTTATCTTTAACCATTTACTGTATATAATTGTTGTTTGACATTACATAAGTTTTAGGAAATAAAGACTTACCTTTAACCCTTTACTGTTTATAATTGTTGTTTGACATTACATATGTTTTTAGGAAATAAAGACTTACCTTTAACCCTTTACTGTTTATAATTGTTGTTTGACATTACATAAGTTTTAGGAAATAAAGACTTACATTTAACCATTTACTGTATATAATTGTGTGACATTACATGTTTCAGGAAATAAAGACTTACCTTTAACCATTTACTGTTTATAATTATTGTTTGACATTACATATGTTTTAGGAAATAAAGACTTACCTTTAACCATTTACTGTTTATAATTATTGTTTGACATACATTACATATGTTTTAGGAAATAAAGACTTACCTTTAACCATTTACTGTTTATAATTATTGTTTGACATTACATAAGTTTTAGGAAATAAAGACTTACCTTTAACCATTTACTGTTTATAATTATTGTTTGACATTACATAAGTTTTAGGAAATAAAGACTTACCTTTAACCATTTACTGTGTATTATTATTGTTTGACATTACATAAGTTTTAGGTTGTTGTTTGACATTACATAAGTTTTAGGAAATAAAGACTTACCTTTAACCATTTACTGTGTATAATTATTGTTTGACATTACATACGTTTTAGGTTGTTGTTTGACATTACACAAGTTTTAGGAAATAAAGATTTACCTTTAACCATTTACTGTTTATAATTATTGTTTGACATTACATAAGTTTTAGGAAATAAAGACTTAACCTTTAACCATTTACTGTGTATAATTATTGTTTGACATTACATAAGTTTTAGGTTGTTGTTTGACATTACATAAGTTTTAGGAAATAAAGATTTACCTTTAACCATTTACTGTGTATAATTATTGTTTGACATTACATAAGTTTTAGGTTGTTGTTTGACATTACATAAGTTTTAGGAAATAAAGATTTACCTTTAACCATTTACTGTGTATAATTATTGTTTGACATTACATAAGTTTTAGGTTGTTGTTTGACATTACATAAGTTTTAGGAAATAAAGACTTACATTTAACCATTTACTGTGTATAATTATTGTTTGACATTACATAAGTTTTAGGTTGTTGTTTGACATTACATAAGTTTTAGGTTGTTGTTTGACATTACATAAGTTTTAGGTTGTTGTTTGACATTACATAAGTTTTAGGTTGTTGTTTGACATTACATAAGTTTTAGGTTGTTGTTTGACATTACATAAGTTTTAGGTTGTTGTTTGACATTACATAAGTTTTAGGTTGTTGTTTGACATTACATAAGTTTTAGGTTGTTGTTTGACATTACATAAGTTTTAGGTTGTTGTTTGACATTACATAAGTTTTAGGTTGTTGTTTGACATTACATAAGTTTTAGGTTGGTGTTTGACATTACATAAGTTTTAGGTTGTTGTTTGACATTACATAAGTTTTAGGTTGTTGTTTGACATTACATAAGTTTTAGGTGTTGTTTGACATTACATAAGTTTTAGGTTGTTGTTTGACATTACATAAGTTTTAGGTTGTTGTTTGACATTACATAAGTTTTAGGTTGTTGTTTGACATTACATAAGTTTTAGGAAATAAAGACTTACCTTTAACCATTTACTGTGTATAATTGTTGTTTGACATTACATACGTTTTAGGTTGTTGTTTGACATTACATAAGTTTTAGGAAATAAAGACTTACCTTTAACCATTTACTGTTTATAATTGTTGTTTGACATTACATATGTTTTAGGAAATAAAGACTTACCTTTAACCATTTACTGTTTATAATTATTGTTTGACATTACATATGTTTTAGGAAATAAAGGACTCTTTGACTAAGACACATGCCCTAAGGCACATTGGGCAAGTGGTGCTAAACCCATTTCTTTATATTCAATTTCCAAACCCATCTTCATGTTGAATCGAACCCATGACCTATAGGCTAGAAGACAAGCATCTAGTCACTGAGCTACCATAGCTCCCATATATGTATTTCATAATCATATTTGTGCTATCCCTAGTAAATCTTACACCTAAACAACTGGATATGTGTCACATGATTTAACAACTGCATGCTAACTTTTCTTCGATGTTGTTCCATATTATAAATAGATAGCTTTCAAATGATTTTCTCCCATTAATTTATTAATGCTTTCTGAGAATGTCCATTCACCTGGCCTGACAACATTGTAAAGTATAGTATATGACTTTGTATTTGTTGTTACTCTGCAGGATCTCAACATTCTTATTTAATCTGTCTTGTCATTTCTTGCTGCAATCTGTCTCTCTTATCTGCTTACCTTAACATTGGCAGGGACTCCACCAACCAAGAACAAGGTAGTGATAGAACTAAGCTCCAGAACTGTGAAAGAACCTTGTGACGTCCCCTCCTTGACATCATCCGGAACCTCACTGGACTTCACAGTTAGGGTACCGGTCTTACCAATTCTGTGAACAAATATTTCCACAGGTTTAGTTGTTTAGTTTAGTCAATGGATCAACATCACGGCACACAGGTGTAACCCATAAGTGCTCCGTTCTACTCCTAACTCAAGCCTGAGTCCAGAGAATCTCAGCTCAGTGCACGAACTCCGGTGAGGATCCTGAAATACTTTGGGTAGATTTTTAACTCAAAATTTGCCCCAAGCAGTGCCGTTAGGCTACTCTTTTCGGATTTCCAACTGCCAAGGGATTTTTTACGTGCACAACAATACACATGGGCGTCCAATCTCACTACCCAGAGACCAGGGGAAATTTTGTTACTAGAAGTCCATGTGAAAAATTCCCGGCCCTCATTGGGGCTTAAACCCAGGACCTCCAGCACTCAAGGCGGATACCATACCTCGAGACCACTCAGCCCCCCAGGTTTATCAGACAATCAATTTATTAAAATATCTTGCTATTTCTGTTTCATGATGTCAAAATAATATTTAAAGTTTAGTAAAATTGGTCGATTTAAAATGAAGAATTATCGTGAGGCTGGTACTAAGGTAGTGAACGAACAAACATTATTTTCAGAGAGTGACAAATTGGCCACACAGACCCGTCTAACATTTTGCCCTATCAATCACTCATCCTTATGATCTTTGTGATGATAAAAGAGCTTATGACTACATTTAGTAGATTACATCTGTAAAAATGTGGTGACCTGTTTTCTTACAGGAAACTAGGGAAAGACATTGGGATGGCCCCAGAAATTAATGCAGTTGAAAACAATATCTCTCCTCATGTGATAATGAACTTTGGTCACTACATTGGTAAGCTAGCATTGTTATAAAAACTTTAAAGTGAGAAAATTTATTTTGATGGTGTAACATAAAACTGTTCAGACTGACTTCCTATTCCTTTATTTCTTTTTTTTTCTGCCTACTGTTGTCTTTGAGTACTTCAAGCAAGCAGACTGACGCTATAACCTTAAAATGCCTCAGCCACTTTCTTTCTTCAAGTACTAAAGTTATGAGCATTATTATCTCAGTGCCAAGAAATACACAGAATCAAAAGCAACCATTGGGCTCTGAGCTAACATGTTACAAAGCTGTTCATTGTTGCACAAACTTGGCAGAGTGTGTCTTAACTCTTAAATGACATAACGATTTTCCTGTTTGAATTTTTCTTTCTCTCATTAGTGTTAAATTCCATAATTTCTTTGCCTGCTATAGTTTTTGGGCATCTGTAAAAAAAAAAGGCAGTCTGGCATTACTTTACTTCTTGGCAGTGACAAAACTGGTTGGTGACAAAACTGGTTGGTGATCACAGCCGTTGTCACAATAAATTTATAACATACAGAAATATCTATACAACAACAACTCAGTATTGAAGAACATTGCTTATTAAGTTAACATAAATCTGAAGAAAATGAAATAATCTGGGCATATATAGAAACAGTAATGCTAGAAAAGATAATTATGAAAGAAGGCCTGCCAGGGATACGGAGAAGAGGAAGATCATGTTGTAGATGAATTGAAGATGTATAATTTACACATGACAGCAACAGAGGCAGAACATCTGGAGTTTAAAAAAAGATGCAGCTGATGATATTACGTTTCTAAGGTTGAGTTATCTGTGTGATCATTAACCAATGCTAAAATGAGACCATGTTAAAATTATAGCTTAACAAAATGAAACAATGACTTTGTTAGAAGTTATGGCTGCAGCTTGGAAGCTTGTTAACATCAACCCCATAAAAACATTGGCTTCCCATCCTTTGAGAGCTGATGTCTTAAAACCTTTTGTAATCATTATGCTGGTTAGCATTATATGTATTGTCAACTGCATGTAGAAGGTAAAGAACATCAACATTACAAGGAGAATAACACATGACATCATTTTTACCAGGGCATGAGCTTTACAGCCTACTCTTTTCCAACAGGGGGACATGTGATATCATTATAAGCCAATGAATTTTTAAGCCAATGAATTTTGTCAAAATGTCCGACCTTGAACTAGAAGTGAACTGGCCCGTGGTGGACCAGAAATTTCTCAACCATTTTCCCCCTCTATTTATGGATGAACAGATCACAACATAATTTCACAGCAAACCTTTCAGCAATAGCCTGGTGCCACTTGCCATCACTGACATCAGTGTTACCAGTGATGCTGGCCGGCCCTGACCCCAAGTTGAATGTAAACACCACACGCCTATCTCTCAGCTCTAATGCCAGGAAGTCACTCTGAAAATCTGGCGACTGTCGGGTTTGGCGCACCTTAGCCACCTCTTTCTCAAGCACTTCTCTTTTCTGTCTGGAGGTATTCTGTTGAGATGGAGTTAATTTTACATGTGTTAAATGTGAAGGGTTATTCTCTGACATAATTTATTTACATATTTGCTTAAATTACTCAATATACTATTTAAGACAACAAAACGAAAAAAAAAGAAAGTAGCAAGGTATTACTTAACAAATACAAAACTAACATCTTAGTTGAGTTGAGTTGAGTTAAGAACCGACATCACTGCACTCAGGACATTCCCATACGTGCTCCGTTTCCTCGTTCAACAGCCAGCAAAGAGTCATACTACTAATCGTTCCCACCACTATCTGATTAAAAGTTCTCCTGGTCTTCCCTCTCAGTTTTGAGATTCTTCCAGAACCCCTGCCGATCCCCCGCAATCTCATTATTTCCACATATGGGTTCTTAATCTGTCCGTCCACCTTCTCCACCTGGTCCCACAAGCGCATGACCACCTCCCCCTTGTCCATAGGCAAACTACCACCAAGAGATGCATTCCCTGCTAGCCTATCAGCCTGTTCATTCCCTCATACCCCCGCATGGCCAGGGCAAAATATCCATACAATTCTCACAATCTGTGACCTCTGAAGCGACAAGAGCCATTCCACACGAAACATTCCTTTCTCCACCTTACTAAGCATACTCTTTGAATCCATAATGAATACAACATGTGTTGCAGTGGTCTCCTCTAGCCACCGGAATGCTGCTTTTACTGCCTCCACCTCCATTCTAATGCTGGAGGTCGTAGTCTCATATGCCAGACTCTCCTTTTTTTAAGACTAGTCCATTAGCCTTTGCAATAAAGCCCCAGCCACTACGTCTGTTTCTCACCACTGACCCATCAGTGTAGATGACTATGTCACCTTGATGTGTGTTGCTCTGGATCAGCTGTTGCACTTCAAACTCAGTGCGGCCCGCTGCCCATTCTCTGCACTCACGACCCAGTGTTATTATTACATTGTGCCAGTCCGTCATGTCTTCCGGAACATCAACTCACTCTCATGATTGATGGTCTCTAGATCACACACCTGACGTATAGAAAGTTCTGCCTGTGCCATCCAGGACCTGCCTCGTCTTAGTCTATGACCCATGACCATATCCATTGCTGCATGCAGCGGGTGATCCCTATCTGCGGCAACTCTCAGGTACCATTTTGCCTGAAGGACCCTATGCCTGTCCATCATTGTTGGTAGCGCCAGTATATGCCTTATGCATATAATTGGTGTGTCCTTTGTGCACCCCAGGATTAACCGCATGGCAGCATTCTGTATGCGCTCCAACCTTTCAAGCTGGCTCTTTGATACTGTCAGCAGCTCCAAACCATACTCAATGACAGAAATTATTAACTGCTGAAAGAGCCTGTACAGCATCCTCTGGTCTACCCCGGTTGCTGCCATTGCCCTCAATGCATTAAGTCCCCTACCAGCCTTCACCACCAAAGCCTCCACATGATCCTTAAAAGACAAACACCTGTCAAAGGTGATACCTAAGTACTTCAATTTACTCTCTCGACTAAGAGGACATCCATTCAACATAATGCCTGGGACATCTGCCTTGACAATCCGGTTATCCAGGGAGTACCACACAACCGATGCCTTGTCTGGGTGTATAATGGCCCCTGCATCCCTGCACCACTCCGTCACCTTGTTTACCGCCAACTGTAAGTCTTTCCCCAAACTGGCCCTGTCTCTGCCCTGTTTGTACACCAGCACATCATCTGCAAATGTCAAGATTCTACCCACACCTGGTGTCTCAATAGCTGCAATTTTGCTGGTGTAGACATTAAAGAGCACTCGGGACAAGGCAGATCCCTGCGGCAACCCAGGTGTAATAGTACAGGGGTCAGAAGTCCAGGAACCCATGCTAAGTGCAACCTTACGCTCATAAAGGACTGCCGCAACCCATCTAACAAGGCAAGTGCAAACTTCCATGTCCAACAGTGTGTGTATTAAAGGATCATACCTGACCCTGTTATACGCATCCTCCAGGTCGAAGAGCTACCGCCACTGTCTCCTGTTTATCCTGGAAGCTCTCGTAGACATCAAATGCAAAAGTCATAGCATTGGCCCAGGTGTCCTTCCCAGGCTGGTAACTCCCGAGTCCTTGGGGAAGCAGATTCCAAATGTTGCTGAAGCCTGCGTGCTACTATCTTTTCAAGGACTTTGCCATGTGTGTTTTGCAGGGTTATGATTCGGTATCGATTAAGTCTGGAGTGATCCTTACCTGGCTTTGGGAGTGGGATCAGGTAGCTATGCAGCCAATTGAGGGGTATTTCCACTGTATCGATGCTTAGGTTGAAACAAAGAGCCATCTCCTCCAAGTCCCCATCATTTATGTTCCTCATATGGGAGTACCTCACCCCATCCGGACCTGGCAATATGTCTTTAGCCTGCCGCTTCAGTACCTGACTAATGTCCTCCACTTTAATCTCACAGTCCTCCTTCCTAGTGACCCGTGACAAGGCTTCCTTGTAATAGCCCTATCTTGCTGATCCGTCTGTTTTAAAAATCGCGCAAGTAAAGCCTCACCTTTGTCCTTGTCAGTTGTCATAGGTCGGTTGTTATCATCATAAACGGTGCCATGTGTACCAGGCATCGCCTGTCTCTTCATCTGCTGGTGCAGCCTCCAGAATTTTCCCAATGTCACATCCCCACCGACTTCATTAATAAACTGTTCCCACTTAATCCTCTTTGCCTCTGCTGACTGGAGTTTAAAATCCTGCACCTTTACTTTTTTATATCTTTCAGCCTCTTCCAATTCTGTGTCAACTGAATTGGTTGCTCTCCGCACCCTCTGCCAATTCCTTATGGCCGCCCTCTTTTCCCTCCATAAATTCTCTACCTCTGGTGTCCACCATGGTGGTTGGGTGAAGATTCTTCTTGTTGGTTTGGATCTTCTCTGTGATCTAAGGCGCCCCAAGAGTGAAGAGTGATCACGCTCATAACTGAATGCCCTGCGAGCTCTTATAGCCCTAACTGTGCTGGACTTAGGTATCAGCACAGAACAGGGGAGGTGGTCACTTCTATGGTCTCCAAGGACGCTCCATTCTATATCTGATGCCGCCTCTTGGGATACAAGTGCCAGGTCGATGGTCATGTCAGGGTCCCCCGGTCTCATTGCTAGCCTAGTGGGTGTCCCGTCATTTAGACAGACAACATCATCTCAAGCAAGGCCTCAGCAAGGGCAGTAACTAACATCTGAAAAGATGCAGAAATCAAATGCTCCATTGGAGTCCATGGCTGAATGGATAAGCATGCTCGTTTTTAAACATCCAGTGTGCTGATTCCAATGTAGAAGGTTCAACCCTACACCGGCTATTTGGAGTAAAATGTTAACTTCTTGTCCTTGACTTGGGGATGTCAATTACAACTATCTCTGATGGTGAGGGATGCTGGTAATAGAGAAGGCTAATCCACATCCAAAAATGAGTCCAGTGCACTAGAAGTAGTAGCGTGTGTGGAATACACTTGAGTTCAAAGCGAGCAAAATATAATACTCTATGATAAATTAATGTAGTAATTAATTGAACAGGGCAGATTTTGTTCTGTTGCATATTGTATTATATATTATAATACTGTTTGCAACCGCAATCGTGGCTATATCCTTTATGGTTAGCGGTCAAGATGGAACCTCAGCTAGATACACTATACTAGATATACTATACACTACCCAAGAGTATCCTGCAGCTAGCGGAAGGAAGGTGGTGTCTTACTTCTCTTTGATAGTGGAAACCCCCTACCCTCCCACTGTAGGTGGATCTATGCAGGGGTTAAAGGTAATGATAGAGATTTTGTGCTGGTTTCAAGCTATTGGGACATGGACAAAGTTTAGATAATACCCTAGAGTATCTTGCAGCTAGCAGAAGGAAGGTGGTGTCTTACTTCTCTTTGATAGGGAATACCCCCTACAATCCCACTGTAGGTGGATCTGTGCAGGGGTCAAAGGTAATGATAGAGATTGTGTGCTAGTTTCAAGCTATGGGGACACGGACAAAGTTTAGATAATACTCCCACATATAACAGTTGGCTGCAGGCTGACAAAGATGTTTGTGAATGAAAGTGACAATGATTTGTGGCATTTGACATCACTTGTGGCACAGGGCATATACATTGGTAGGGGACAACAAAGAAGAGTTCACATTCAGTGCGCTATGCTACAAACAACGATTCCTATTCCCCAAGACATCCGTTGGGGAAAACACAGAAAACATGGGTTTATTCTGATTGCTGCAATGTTTATTCTAGTTAATCATATATCAATCAATCATTTGCAGCTGTCTTAACAAACTATGGCAAAAACCTAACTTAATATGTAACAATGTCTTTTACAGTACATCACAATCAACCCCAGCATATATTGGCTGCTAGTAAATTTATGGACAATTTTACGCCCAGTAGTTTGCCACTGCTTTCTGACGGCCTCATACCACAGAGAATATCAGCACAAACCGATCTGTTCCCAAATCGCCTGTAGCTGACTTAAAACCCAATATATCAGGATGGGAAAACTGAATTCATAACCCCTAAGCCACAGACACTGACAGTACAAAAGAAAACAAAAGGTTAATACACACACAGGCACCTTGCCGTCTTGACAGATGATAGTTTGTTACACTGTGATAATAAAAAAAAAGGCATAACAACTACAACCTAAGGCGGTAGTGAATGCGACTAATCAGACCAATATGTGCAGTAAATGTTCATCCACAACGGATGCATGTGAACATATGGTCATTTCCAGCATCACACACCATCTGTGATATGCTCAGTGTGTGACCCATCTGTAGTCATTTTCTCCTTTGTCTTTATTCTATTTCTGATCTTTGCCCTGCATGCAATGCGATCAGCGATGACTTTGTCCCAAGGTGAAATACCAATGCCTGTATCAATCATGTCCAGATTACACACATCTTTGTACCTTATTAACCCTACCAGACCTGAGGCCCTAACCCTAACTGTCCCCTATACCTGGGCTCCTGAGCATTAAAGAGAAAAAACCAACATGATATAGAAAAATGTCAGTTACATGCAAACAAGTGGTTAGAATAAGATGTAACTTGGAGACATTGTAGAAAATATGTCTACCTTTCATCTAGCGCCGATACTCCACCTTTGTGTGCCAATCCAGTCTGAATAAACCAAAGTATCGATCACCTGTTGGACTGTGAAAAGCCTAGACCTACTTCGCTTAGTTAGTTAGTTAGTTAGTCGTGGTTCCAACTTCACGGCAACGGGTTGTCCCCATATTGCTCCGTTCCTGTGCCAGTGAATATCACACAAAATGCTCCTCACTGCCAAAAGTGAACAATGGAACAGACAGGAGTATCGGCAAGCCAACAGCCCGCACAGGTACACTGTGCATAAAGCCACCAGAATCCCAACACAAAAGTCCACCATGAAAAATACAGTTCATCGTCGATGGAAATGGCAGTCACCTGAAAGGCTTCATTGACCCGGGTTTTATTCCATATGACTCGGTCTCTTTTCACAGGATGACCCGGCGAAAGCGCCACACAAAGCACAAACTCCGTACCTCCAGCGGCGACTCCCAGGAGTCTCCGGAAAAATGCACTCGTGAGCCGAAAAGGCAAACAAGTCAATCCAGCAACAGCCGGCCGCCATCGTTCCAAACATGCAGTTCACGCTACACACAACCGCGGACAGATGTAAAAGTATTCCACATGAAACTCACAACTCACAGTGTCGCACCACGCACTCACTCAGTAGCCGGGCGACGGAACCATAACCTACTTCGCTTTCTTGTTGAAGTGCTTGGTTCATCAAATGCTCATTTCATTGTGAATTTTCATAAATTTTTCGCGTTAATCCACATAAAGTCAATTCAAACCTATGGGGGAAGACATTTGCAATGGCTAAACATGAGTTTTGACCACGACTGGTTGGTTATTTTTAGTTTGTGACACATATTTATAACGAAATAGGCAAAATGCCGAAAATTAGGGACAGCGGTATAGCAGTCTGGTAGGGTTAACATATTCATGTAAATAGCTGCAATGACAAATAACTACAACTAATGACTCATTATCTTCAACACTAGAACTTACAGGGCTCTGTGTGTTCAGGTTGTTGCCAACATACAAGATTAGTGCGTCAGGTTGGGTGGTCTTGAAGAAGACAGAGACCTTACTGTAAGAACCTGCATCTTCCAGATTTGGAGGGTTTCTCAGTGTCACTGTTGTGTTACCCAATAAATGTAAGCCAACTTTGATCTGAAAATATATTTTATAAACAATGTTTAGAATCATCAGCAAGGGAAAACACTGATATCAGAAACAATTGAGGCGGGGTGTGTGTATAAATCATCATCATCATCATCATCATGTGTCTACCAATGGGCATAGGTGTTCACGTATATCCACATATCTAGACCCTGGTATTCTGCATCAATTCTATTCATGATATTCATCTATGCCGTTGTCACAGAATACTGTCTATCTTCTTCTTCTTCTCTTCTTAATTGAACAGCTTCAGGTATCGGCCTTTAATTCGTATATTTGTAAACAACATTCTTCTGTCATTAGCATTTTCCAATGTTGGATGATACTTCAATGAAAATACCAAAGATAGTTTGGGTCTATTGGATATTTTCCCCAGGACATACTGGTGTTGTTGGAAATAAGCAAGTGGATAGATAGCCTGAGTTTGCATTTGAACAGTATGAGTAAAAAATTCCATAAAGAGCACTACAGAAGAAACATCATCACTGAGTACATAATTCTATGTTCTGACTTTCAACAAGTTTTTGGTTATGTCATTCAATAATTTTAATTAAGCACATTAAAAGAAAGTCCCATTCATAATTGAAAATTATGTAAACTCTGATATGAGAAATAATGATTAACCAAGCTTTAAAAATTAATTTTATCCAATAACTTCAGAATAATTAATGACTATTGCACATACAAAAACACACTATTAAAGTCACTTGTTACAATCATTTCCCTATTATAACACTTTAAAAAAGCCTGTTTACCCATACTTCAGATGTTAACATTTATGATATATTTTCACATAAAAAATACTTTGTATTTATTTTTTTTTTAACCAACACGTTTTACATTTTCAGAACACATATATTAACTTATCTTTAATAATGGTAACATAAGAATATGACAACAAAACAAATAAATATTACAAGAGGTTGTTTTTTTTCGCATATCCTTTACAGGACATCGCTGTCAACATCAGCATCTTTCAGCCGATTGTTGATTTCTTGGCAAGATTATGCTGAGTAGTTTGCCATTGCTTTCTGAGCGGCCGGCTCACTTACCCCCATAAGTTACCAACACGACGAGAACCGCTACCAATTCTCACGCGCTGTATTACTCTACGTGGATAAATGGGATTACAGAGAAAGTCGTTTAACCACTTGGCCAGGGAGACCGGCACAAGAGGTTTACAAGGAAATGAAAGAGCAGCAGATTTACAAGATTAAAGTAAAAGGAAAAGCAAAAAGGTAAAGTCTCATGGCAGATACTGCCATTATGGTTTGAAGCTACTGTATGACAGTAAGCGTACTGCCTGCTTTCTGTTAGTGCTGAATGTTGGGCCGTGCCCACCAAACCCGGCACCCCACATTGTGCCAACGGTTTTGGGGAGAGGAGCATAACTGGGAGGGTTCGAGCCTTATCCTGGTGATTGATTGATTGATTGATTGATTAATCTAGGAACCGACATCACAGCATTCGGGACATTCCCATAAGCGCTCCGTCCCCATCCTCAGCAACCAGCGAAGAGTTCCAACACTAATATTCCAGTAGCAATCTGATTATATGTCCGTCTCGCCTTTCCTTCTAGCCGTCGAGCGTCGGCCAGATCCCCTCGTCACTCCTCGCTGCCTCATTCTAACCAGACTATGGTGATCCATTTGCTCCTCCGAGGTGTACACGTGCTCCCACAAGGCCGCAACCACATCTGTCTTGTCATGCATCAATACTCCACCAAGTTCTGCCGAGCCAGCCAATCTGTCCGCCTGTTCATTCCCCAGCACACCGGCATGCCCAGGAGAAAAGATCCAGGTGATGCTTGCTACCCGTGACCTCTGAAGCGAAGCAAGCCACTGCACGAAGCTTGCCTGTTCTCACCCTTCTCAGCATGCTTTCTGAGTCAGTTACAATCACAATATGTGTATGTATCGTGTTTTCTATCCAGCAGAAAGCTGCACTGACCGCCTCCACCTCCATTCTTAAGCTAGATGTAGTTTCATCATACACCAGGCTCTCCTGCACCAAACGCCGACCATTAGTTTTTGCCAAGAACCCCCAAGCACTTCTCCTACCTCTCAACACCGACCCATCTGTGTAGATAATCACATCACCCGGGTGAGAGCAAATGCAACCTAAAGACTAAATGTCATGGTAGGGCAGACCAGATCCTAAGCCTTGGTTGGCAACTGGTCTAGGATCAAAGCTCAGACAGGCTGACAGAGCATTGCCTTGCTGATCCGGCAGCTTCTGCAGTAGTTACATCTATACAATGGTGTATACCAGATCCTTTCAAGTGAGAAATAGACATAGTACTTCTGAATCACTCCACTCCTAATGTATTAAACTTAACTGATGAAACTAGATTACACTTGATAAACTTAACTGGCTAATATTCATTGGAATATTGTGTTGTATGTTTCAGCTTGAAAGATTCATTGTTTTGCTTTATTTTATGATGTGTAACTTCGGCCATATGCAGGGCAATTAACTGATTAAACTTAATGAGTTCAACTTGAGTTAAAAGTAAAGAATTAAACTTAACAAGTTAAACTTAACGAGTTAAACTTAATGTGTTAAACGTAATGTGTTACACTTAATGAGTTAAACTGACCCTGTTAGCCTCATCCCTGGCTCTGGCTATTTTTTCCTTGAGCGAAGCAACATTAACCTCCAGTGTACGACCCACCTCAACCAAGCGGTCAGCACGCACTGTCAGGCTGTCTAACAGTGTCTCCACTTCTGGCAGACTTTTTATGCCAGAGTTGACTGAAAAGTAGAAAACAGAAATTTAGAATTTTCAGGATTATCATGACTAAGGTTCCAGATGTTGCTGTTATGTAGCCGGGGACGCAGAGTTGGGGTGAGCTCCCAACCTTGCATAAATACCCATGCTCGTGCATTCATCACCTCCACAGCAAAAGTTCAACTCCTGGCCTTCACGTAGCAAAACTGTTTTAATTAACAGGAGAAGGGTTGGTGGCGAGTCACTGGCGCCGAAAAATAACCAGAAAGCACTAGATGTGTATGCACGTATATGCCACAGTAAAACCACAGTCTGCTCTAGTAAAGGAAAGATGCTGAAGACGGAGGTAACCAGCCAGGAGATGCACCACAGAAATCAGATTGCTATGCAATTCCGCCATGAAATATGTCTACTACTGCTAAATGTTATGGTGCTCACCCTGCTTTGGACCCAGAGGCAGATGCAGTGCCAGGCCCTATGCCTCGAAAGGGTCCAACCACAACTACTGGAGGTCCTTCTCAGATGTCCTGTGGAGCCAGGGGACCTGAGAATAGAGAGTCTGGCTATACCAAAGACTAAAAGTAATGCACTGGAATGCGGAGGCAGTCAGCAAAAAAAAAAAAAAAACTAGAAAACATCTTAGAACAAGAAAAAAGTAAGCATATGTTGCTTGTAAGAAACTCACCTCAACGAAAATATAGCCTTCAAAATCAGAGGTTACCAGTGTTACCGATCTGACCGAAAGGACAGGCGAAAGGGTGGGATACTGACCTTTGTAAGAAATAACATCATTGCTTCCCAAATTGAAGTTTACATGGAAGGGGCTGAGTATCAGACACTTAAACTTAAGACAGGCAATACAGATCTACTAAGATCTGATCAATTACTAATGTCCAAGTGACCGCCCACAGGCACTGGACACACTATCATTAAAAGAAAAAACAGCCACTCGCAGAGTTGGGGCTATGATCACATGAACTAGAGAGGGGAAAGACTGGAAGACTGGCAGGATGAGAATAGATTCATCTTAATTAACAAGCCATCTGACCCACATGCTTTCTACTCTAGATCATGGCCCACCACAACTACACCTGACCTGGCTTTTCATTTACCAGATCTGGAGCGGAACATTACACAAATTATTGGGAAACAACTTGGTGGCAGCGACCATTGACCAGTCATTCTAACTGTAGAAAATGAGCTTCTAAGTGAAAGCAGCACCCTCTCAAGGTGGAACTACAAGAAAACAGACTGGGCAATGTACAAGCATCGTACCAGCATACTGGTTAGAAACCTGAACACTGAGAAAGACATAAATAAAGTAGTTGAAGAGTTTGGGAAATGCATACTACAGGCAGCACGAGACACAGTACCTAGAGGAGCTCATAAACAATATAAACCCTACTGGAATAGTGAACTGGAACAGTTGCATAATGATGTGGAAGTGTGTAGAAAGCAAGCAGAGGCCAAACCCAGCCAAGAGCATCACAATAAATACAAACACGCAAAAGCCAAATTTCAAAGGGCCAAGCTGCAGGCTAGAAGGAAAAGCTGGCAGGAGAAAACAGAGTCACTGAAGCTTTGAAAAAGACACAAGGAAGTTGTAGAAACTAATAAAACAACTTAACGATGAGGGCACAGGGAGAAACTCAAAAATTGCACTACTTAAAGATGGAAACATCTTAACAGGAAAGCAAGCAGCTGACCATTTTGCGGACTCATTCGCACAAGATAACAATATCGAAATTAGTCCAGAGAAACAAAAAGAGATTCGAGAGAAATGGCAACATACAGGACAGAAGGAAATAGTACATGAAGTTCTGGAGGCACCTATCACAATCAGCGAACTGGAGCTAGCCATATCAAAACTGAAAATGAGAAAGTCATCAGGAGCTGATGGTATCTCCAATGAAATGATCAGGAATCTAAGAACAGAGGCCAAGGCAAAACTGTTGCAGATTTTCAATAACAGCTGGACCTTAGGCAGTGTTCCACAAGCCTGGAGAGAAGCAATCATGATACCCCTCCTAAACTCTGGGAAAGATAGTTCCACTGCCTCCAGCTACAGGCTATTTAGCCTCATCAGCTGTCTCTGCAAAACAATGGAGTGCATCATCAATCACAGACTGCAGTGGTACATTGAAAGTGAAAACATCCTTATGCCACAGCAGGCTGGCTTTAAACATTGCTACTCTACGAAAGATCAGACAACCTACTCACTCAAGAAATTGAGGATGCATTCCAAGAGAAGAAGCTGGTGCTTGTGGCATGGATAGATCTGAAGAAAGCCTTTGACAAAGTCTGGAAAGAAGGTCTGATGAAGAAACTGAGAAACTGTAAAGTCAATGGAAGGATGTACAAATGGGTGAAAGCATACTTGCACAACAGACGAGCCCGAGTACAGATAGACGGACTCAAGAGCAAGAAAGTATTACAATGTCACGATGTTCCCCAGGGCAGAGTCTTGTCCCCCATACTTATTCTAACCCTCATCAATGCTAATCTACCACATGGAATTAAAGCGGCAATGTACGCTTATGATCTAGTTCTATGGAGCACAAATGAACATTCATCAGATCACTACAAAGAGCTGTAGATGCATTTTTTACATGGGCAAATAGATGGTGTATCAGCATAAACACTGACAAGTGCAGCAGCATTCTATTTACCCTCTCTCCAAAACAAAAGGAAGGGATCATCCAGATAAATGGAATATCCCTAAGAGAAGATAAAGAACAAGCATATCTTGGAGTAACATTTGATGACAAGCTGACATGGAGAAAACACATCAACAAAGCAGTAGCAAAAGCCAGAAGGAAAATAGCCATCCTGAGAAAACTAAGTGGAACCACATTGGGAGCCAGAGGGAAAATACTTAGCAAAGTTTATCAACAGAGCATATGACCACACCTGGAATGCGGGTCAACTGCGAGGCGTTCAGCATCAAAAGCCACACTATAATAGCTGGACAAGGTGCAAAATCAAGCAATTAGAGTCACCACAGGAGGGATGAGATCAGCCCCTATAGTGGAGATGGAGAAGACGAGGAGGACACAAGCACTGAGAGAACGCAGAGATACGAAAATGCTAAGACAAGCAGAAAAGTTCCTCAGCTTGCCAGGCCACCCTAAGAAGAACAGATTTGAAAACCTAGCTATGGGGCGGTTGAAAAGAAGCAGTTTTATCCATCAGGCCAAACGACTCTGCAGAGAAACCACTGATCTACCCACAGTTGGTATCCCCCTGAAAACTATTCCAGAGCGAACTCCATGGAAAGATGAACATAGACTATCACTACAAATCCAGACAAAAGTGAGAGGAATATTTGACAAGGAAGAATAGAACAGTGTACAGCGCAGAACAGCCACTCTCAGCTTCCTTGATGAAGTGTACCCACAGGACCTCTGGATCCGAGTCTACACAGATGGGTCAGCACAAAATGCTGTTTGAAATGGAGGAGCAGGAGTGTACATAGAATACCCAAATAATACTAGGGAAACCACCAGAGTACCAACAGGAAAGTACTGCCATAACTATGATGCTGAAATTGAGGCAATCAAGATAGCAACAGAGAAATTACTAAATACCAGCCATGGTACACAACCTGTGGTGCTATTGACAGATGCAAAATCAGTACTCGAGGCGCTCCTGTCTGGGAAATTGCCAGTACTAAGGACACTACTTTCTTAACTTAGCAGTCAGCAGAAGGTCACCATACAATGGATACCATCCCACTGTGGAGTACCCGGAAACGACAGAGCTGATCAATTGGCTAAGGAAGGAGCAAAAGAAGAACAGCCTGACGTGCCCATTACATACCACCAAAAGAAAATAATGATCAAATCAGTCAGAAAGCCACCAAAACCTGCTCAAGACAACTACCACATTATGGACAGACCAGAACAAGTCATTATTCTGCACCTCAGAACAGGACACAATATACAAAATTCAAGATCGGTGAATCAGCCATGCGCACATGTGGATTGGTATCGCAGACAGTAGAACACATACTCCAAGACTGCCCAAATTACAACACATCTAGGCAAACCTTCTGCCCTAGAGAGACGACAGTGGAAGATAAACTCTATGCACCGCTGAGTGAACTAAACAAGACAGTTAAATTCATACAAGAGACAACATTGCAGTTATAGACATACTTCTGACAGTAAAGTTGACTGAAATGTAGAAAAAGAAATTTAGAATCTTCAGGATAATCACAACTAACTTACTTTTAACAGCAGAGTTGACTGTAAAGTAGAAACAAGAAGAAACTTGGAATTTTCAGGATAATCACGACTAACATTACTTTTCACAGCAAAATTGACTGTAAAGTAGAAAAGAGAAGAGATTTGGAATTGTAATGATTATCATGACTAACATTAATTTTCTCAGCAGAGTTGACTTTAAAGCAGAAACAAGAAATTTGGAATTTTCATGATAATCATGACTAACATTACTTTTCACAGCAGAATTGACTGAAAAGTAGAAACAAGAAGAAATTCAGAATTTTCAGGATAATCACAACTAACTTATCATCATCATCATCATACACCATGCTGACATGTCATATCAGGTTTGTGTTCTTGTCTCTATTATGCCATGCGGACAAGCCATCCAGGTATTTATCTTTCTGTTTTCATCTCTCTCTTTTTCTACAAGTTTGCTAGTTGTCATTAAGTTTGCAAAGTTTTATTTCTCCTCACAACATGCCCAAAAAATCTTGACTGTCTACATTTAATTTCTTGAACCAATTTACAATTCTCATATGTTTCTTGAAATACTTCCTCATTCATAATTTCTGCCTGCCCATGGTATTCTTTACATTTTGCTCAGAAACCACATTACTGCTACATGTTGTTATAAATGCCAAACTAGATTGTTTTATGTATTATTTTATGTGAAAAACATTTCTGCCCATGACATATTGTACAAAACTTGGTGAATAATTCTTCATTACTCACAGAAAGCAGTAGAATGACTTACCACCATATGCTTTTTTAATGTGCACAACCTGTATTTAAGAACTCCTGTTACTTATCTGAGAAGGAATAGTAACTGATCTCACTACTCAAAAGATTAGGGGTGTGAGAAATCAAAGATATGATATCATTTGAGGTCTGTATTGCTGAATGGATAAGAGCCTTCGTTCTTAAACATCCAGTGTTCTAATGCCGAGGTAGCGGGTTAAACCCCTACATCGGTCAGCTGGACTAAAATGTTGACTACTTGCTCTTGACTTGGTCACGTAAATTACAAGTACCTCAAAAGCCAGAGTGGGTTCAGTTCGCCTGATGGTAAGGGACACTGATAATAAGAAAAGCTAATCCTGATGCATAAATTAGTCCAGTGTACTAGAAGTGCATGGACTACGCTTGAATTCAAAGCAAGCGAATGAAAACAAAAAATATTTTAAACCACTGGTTAATGTAAACAATTCACAACCTTCTGCTGGAGGATTTGAACTCTGCCGCTGTGGCAGCTGAAGTAGACACCACAACTAACTCAGTACATGAACCTTTTCTCCATACATATAATAATGACCAATATACTCACAATTGTCTTGAGCTTGTCTACGAAGCTCAGAGGCCTTGGGGGTGTTCTGCAAAATGAAGTTCAACTTGGCTTGGTTGTTCGACATTTCAGTAAGTATTGGGCTACTAAGTTCTACAGCTTGATCCACAGTGGTGACTGCATTCATAGCTTTATCAATAGTTTGGTTGGTCTTCTCTGCAGTGTCTGTGTCTGCCAAAGAAAAAAGCATACAGATAATGTAGAAATGCTTCTGAAAGAGCTAGGCAGCATTACTTAGAAAGAATATATATAGAATGCAGAATTTGTCATTAAATTCTAACAACTCAGTTCCCAGGCATAGCCATAAGTGCCCTGTCTCCTTAAAGGATATGGACACAAGTTATTGTGGCTAGTTGGTTACACATGCATCTCCTTGGTTCTCAACCACATTCCTTCATGCTAGTGTTAAACTTAATCCCTATTCAGTGTTACAATATGGCAGCTTGATTTGATATTCTATGTGAATTTCACTTTGATTTGACTATTCAGTTTGATTTGATAATTCCATGTGAATAACGAAGACACAAACAATAGAATTACTGTGGTATACAATTGACATTACTGTGCGAACATGTATATATTTCAGCTTGAAGGATTTATCTAGTTATTTTACTTTATGTTATGTGAATTTTGCAGTATGTACCTGACGAGATGCAGTGAAATATACCAGGCAATAAATTGTGCAATCCATTGTTTGTGTCTTTGTTATTCAAATTCACTATAGGAAAACATTTTTATTTGAATTCCACGTGAATTAAACATTAACTAGTATGCCTGCTTTAAAAATCTAAGAACACTAGTCAACTAATAACCTTTCATACCAATTTATTAGTAAAACAGCTCAAACATACATTTTTCTCAGTGAAAACAATTAAAAACAGATGCCCTTTATGAACCACTGAGTGAACTAAAAAAAATAGACAGTGAAGTTTTTATACAAAAGACAACATTGCAGGTATAGACAATACATTTCAAGTGAATGAAAGAAAAAGAAGAATATGCTCTTGTCAATATGATACTGTTTTTTTAAATGGTATTGCTGCTAGACTGAGAAATTCACATACAATTTTGATGGCAAAGAAAAGAACTCACTCACCATGTAACTGCAGCGTACAATACATTTAATGCTTTAATATGGCCATGATGATTATTATCCACAGTATACATTGACAGGATGCCACTAAATAACTGACTGGTATGGTTTTCTTTCACGTAGTTGGTCTTCCTCTACTGAAGCATATATATATATATATATCTTATATATAAATTAGGATCGTCTGTCTGTCTGTATGTATGTATGTATCTATGTATGTCCTTTATTTGTTCGCGAACGGCCCATCCGATTGAGATGAAATTTTCTACAACGCCTTCCTTTCATTCCAGAGCTGCCAACTGTCATAGTTTTTTTTTCTTCTTCCTCCTCCTCCCTCCTCCCCCTCCCAAAATACGTACGTAAATATATGATGATGATGATGAAAGAATCCCCGAACCAAAACGCTAGGGAAAGGGAAGAAAATGACGTGACTACACAGAATCGTCACACGGCAATCATCATCATCAAGTGCCGTGCCGGCTGGCGTAGGCGTTCATGGCTCACCGTAGATCTCAGTCTTTGGTTTTTTGGATCAACTCTGCTGCTGATATTCCTCCATGCCACGGCAATATCAATAACAATTCATCTTTTTATGTGTAAGGAAGTTATCTACAGTCGTGTAGAAGGGAAGAGCTAGACGAGTATGAATTCGGAATGGCGAACTCTCTCCTCCTCTCTTCTCCTCCCTCTACCTCCTCCCTCCACCCTCCTCCTCTTCCCTCTCATCCCTCTTCCTCTCCCCTCCTCCTCCATCCTCCTCCCTCCGCCTCCTCCCTCATCTTCCCTCCTCCTCCCTCTCCCTCCTCATCCCTCCTCCTACTCCTGCCTCCTTCTCCCTCATCATCCTCCCTCCTCCTTCTTCTCCCTCTTCCTCCTCCACCCTCCTCCTCCTCCCTCTACCTCCTCCTCCCCTTACCTCTTTCCTCCTCCCTCCTCCTCCTCTTCCACCTCCCTTTCCTTCCTCCCCTCCTCATTCTCCCTCCTTTCTCTCCCTCCTCCTCCTTCCTTCTTCTCCCTCTGCCTCCTCCTCTCCCCTCCTCTTCCTTCTCCTCCTCCCTTCTTCTCCTCCTCTCCCCTCCTCCTACCCTCTTCCTCTTCCCCTCCTCCCTCTTCCTCCCTCTCACTCCTCAATCCTCCTCCTCCCTCTTCCTCCTCCTCCTACCTCCTCCTCCCTTTTCCTCCCTCCTCCTCTCCACTCTTCCTCCTACCCTCTTCCTCTTCCCCTCCATCTCCTCCCTTCACATTCCTCCTCCTCCCTCCTCCCCCTCCTCACTCCTCCCTTCACATTCCTCCTCCTCCCTCTTCCTCCTCTTCCTCCCTTCACATTCCTCCTCCTCCCTCCTCCTCCTTCCTCCTCCCTTCACATTCCTCCTCCTCCCTCTTCCTCCTCCTCATCCCTCCTCCTCCTTCCTCCCTCTACCTCCTCCTCCTCCCTCTACCTCCTCCTCCCTCTACCTCCTCCTCCCTCTACCTCCTCCTCCCTTCACATTCCTCCTCCCCCCTCCTTCTCCCTCTTCCTTCTCCTTCCGCCTCCTCCCTCCTCCTCCTCCCTCTCCTCCTCCTGCTCCCTTCTCCTCCTGCGTTCTCCTCCTCCCTCCTTCTCCCTCCTCCTCCACCCTACTCCTCCTAATCCCTCCTCCTCCCTCCTATTCCTCCCTACTCCTCCTCCCTCCTACATTTACCCAAGACAGACAGACAGACAGATAGTCGGGAACGGGATCTTATATGACTACTTATATAATTTAAATGAGATGCTCTCCACCATGGGCTGGGCCGGGTCAGACAGACAGACAGATAGATAGATAGATAGATAGACAGACAGACAGACAGACAGACAGACAGACAGTCGGGAACGGGAACTTATATGACTACTTATATGAATTAAATGAGATGCTCCCCACCAGGAGTTGGGCGATGCCGGGCCGGGTCAGACAGACAGACAGATAGATAGTCGGAACGGGAACTTATATGACTACTTATATGAATTAAATGAGATGCTCCCCATCAGGGTCTGGGCGAAGACGGGCCGGGTCAGACAGACAGACAGACAGACAGATAGACAGACAGACAGACAGACAGATAGTCGGTAACAGGAACGAGAACTTATATGACTACTTATATGAATTAAATGAGATGCTCCCCACCAGGGTCTGGGCGAAGCCGGGCCGGGTCAGACAGTATACATATAAACAGAAAGAGTTTGTGGCAAATATGCATTTTTTTGCATTTCTTATTTACAGGACATCGCTGTCATTACCAGCATTTTACTGCTGTTGTCGATGTCTTGGCAAGTTTACGTTCAGTAGTTTGCCATTGCTTTCTGAATGATTTGCTCCCTTACCAACATGTTAAAACCCAGCACAATGTGGTCTGCTGCCAAATCGGTCACAGCTGTGTTTCGAACATGGGTAGCTGGCATATGAAGCCCGTCTGCAAGCCCTTAGCCACGGAGACCGTCAAATATGAAATTACTGAGGGGATAACAAATGTTCCACATCAAACAATACCTGTGACAATGTGTTTTAATTGTTTCAGCTGAAATAAATATATAAGTAAAAGCTAATGTGACTGAACGTACCCTTAAACCTGACCATATTATTTTCAATAGCCTTCAGGTCGCCATGGACAACCTGGTTACCATCCTCCACCTCTGTTAACAAGCCGGCAGCTTCAGTCAGCTGACCCTGCAGCCCTGAAAGATACAACCACAGTGGTAGTTTAGAAATCTTCCTGCTTATTTCAGAAATAGAAATGTTATTAGAGAGATCTTCCTGCATGTCACACACACTAAACTTTATTATTACACATATTTTCCTGCCTGTGTTAGATATTTTATTATTACACAAATCTTCCTGCCTTTTTAGACAACAAACTTTATTATCTTTTTTATTAGAGAAATCTTCCTGCTTGTTTCAGATATTTATTATTAGGGAAATATTCTTGCTTGTTTCAGTTATTTTATTATTAGAGACATATTCCTGCTTGTTTCAGATATTTTATTATTAAATAAATCTTCCTGCTTGGCTTAGACTTAAACTTTATTATTTAGGAAATCTTCCTGTTTGTTTCAGATATTTTATTATTAGGGAAATATTCCTGCTTGTTTCAGATATTATTAGGGAAATTTCCCTGCTTGTTTCAGATATTTTATTATTAGAGAAATCTTCCCGTTTGTTTCAGATATTTTATTATTAGAGAAATCTTCTTGCTTGTTTCAGACATCAATCTTTATTATTAGAGAAATCTTCCTGCTTCTTTCAGACATCAAACTTTATTATTAGGGAAATCTTCTTGCTTGTTTCAGATATTTTATTATTAGGGAAATATTCCTGCTTGTTTTAGACATCAAACTTTATTATTAGGGAAATCTTCATGCTTCTTTCAGATATTTTATTATTAGAGAAATAATCCTCCTTGTTTTAGATATTTTATTATTAGGGAAATTTTCTTGCTTGTTTCAGACGTCAATCTTTATTATTAGAGAAATCTTCCTGCTTGTTTCAGACATCAAACTTTATTATTAGAGAAATCTTCCTGCTAGTTTCAGATATTTCATTATTAGGGAAATCTTCCTGCTTGTTTTAGACATCAAACTTTATTATTAGAGAAATCTTCCTGCTTGTTTCAGATATTTTATTATTAGGGAAATATTCCTGCTTGTTTCAGATATTTTATTATTAGAGAAATCTTCCTGCTTGTTTCAGATATTTTATTATTAGAGAAATCTTCCTGCTTGTTTTAGACATAAACTTTATTATTAGGGAAATCTTCCTGCTTGTTTCAGATATTTTATTATTAGAGAAATCTTCCAGGTTGTTTCAGATATTTTATGATTAGGGAAATCTTCCTGCTTGTTTCAGCTATTTTATTATTAGGGAAATCTTCCTGCTTGCTTCAGATATTTTATGATTAGGGAAATCTTCCTGCTTGTTTCAGATATTTTATTATTAGAGAAATCTTCCGGATTGTTTCAAATTTTTATTATTACAGAAATCGTCTTGCTTGTTTTAGATATTTTATTATTAGGGAAATCTTCCTGCTTGTTTCAGACATGAAACTATTATTAGAGAAGTCTTTCTGCAAACTGTTGATGTCAAACTATGTTATAAGAGAAATCTTCCTTCTTGTTTTAAACATCAAACTTTGTTACTAGAGAAATCTTCCTGCAAGTTATTGATATCAAACTTTGTTATTAGAGAAATCTTTCTGTAAGTTGTTGAAGTCACTTTGTTATTAGAGAAATCTTCCTGCAAGTTATTAATATCAAACATTATTATTTAGATGCAAGTTACTGATACCATCATCATCATCTTCCACTTCTGCCATCAAGCGTCATGGGGAGGAATAATTTGCGTTCCAGCGCCCAGTGGGCGGCACTGGATAATGTCATTCCGTGTGATTGTACCATGTCTTTGATGTCGTCAATCCATTTTCTTCTTGGACGTCCTCTTGGTCTCGTCGCAGATGATCTTTGATGTAAGGCCAGTGATGGTAGTTGCTGATGTTGCATTCTAACGATATGGCCAAACCACTTGATCTTCTGTCTTTCAATAAATGTGGCACAAGGTGTTGATCCCACAGTCTGTCTGATAATAGCATTTCTTACTCGGTCTCGGATTGTTAAGTTGGCAGCTCTCCTCAGGCATCTGGTCTTTGAATTTAAAGATGGTGGTGTAAACCGTGTTGCTCGATTCAGAGATTAATTATGTGTTCTGTGCGCGTTTCTTAACATCAATTTGTTCAAATAAGGATCCAGGTCTATGGCAGTAATTTATATTTATGATATATAATGTTCATATAATAATTTCATGTAAAATTATGCAATAAATGCTTCACAAAAACTTTTGAAAAATAAACAGACACAAACCAAAGATCTTGTGTCACTTTTACATTATGATGTAAAAGATATTGGGAGATACGTTTTTAAACTTTACCATAATTTTGTCCATTGTTCCAGATTTGTATTACCGAGTTGTGTTGCAACTGAATGTAATATGTCGACTGTCATGTAAGTTTTTCATGTTCTCATAGAATTATGATCAGCAGGATGCACAATGAAATTGTGCGCGCGCGCGCACACACACACACACAGAGAGAGAGAGAGAGAGAGAGAGAGAGAGAGAGAGAGAGAGAGAGAGAGAGAGAGAGAGAGAGAGAGAGAGAGAGAGAGACACACACACAGACAGAGAGAGAGAGAGAGAGAGAGAGAGAGAGAGAGAGAGAGAGAGAGAGAGAGAGAGAGAGAGAGAGAGAGAGAGAGAGAGAGAGAGAGAGAGAGAGAGAGAGAGAGGCATGCATGCCCATATACTTTCTGCATATTCTGTATTAAGACCAGTGCCATTCACCACAGAATGAAACTCTGCACACTGACACTTGCTAGATGTGATTGCAGAGATGCCTCCAGCTACGCTACATTCATAACTTAACAACCAAGAAGACATCAGCGGTGTACTCTAAGAACCTACCATCTTGTGTCTCCAAGAACAATTCCTCGGCCTGTTGTATCAGATCCTGGCTGTATGCCACAGACTGGCTCACATTGTTGCCAATTCCAAAAGACTGCAAGACATTTTAAATGATTTTGTTATATTTAGAGAAGCTGACCAAGTAATTCATATAAACATATTCGTATAATTAACTTAACATTCATTGGCACCTTGCCGTATTGACAGACGATAGTTTGTGCTTCAAAAAGGCATAATAACTTTTACCCATGGCGGTAGCGAATGTGACTGATAAGTTATTACTTCTCCATAGCACAAAGTCTGGGCTAAAATATAGAGACCATGTGTTGCCCGTGCAGCATGATTCCTCTCTCAGCCTGCCTAGTTCACTCCAGAGGAAAGGTAACACCTCTACATCTGAAACAAGACAAGCTGCAGAAGCTGCCAGATTAGAAGCTTCGGATCTTCGATCCTAGACCAGCCGCCAACTAAGGCTTAGGGCTCGGTCATTTTGTCTTTAGGTTGCATTTCCTCGCACCAGGGTAAAGCTTGTACCCTCCCAATTGCGCTCTTCCACCCGAAGCTGTTGGCACAATGTGAGGTGTCGGGTTTGGTAAGCGCCGCCCAACGTTCGGTGCTAACAGAAAGCAGGTAGTACCGTCTACCATATATATATATGGTGCATTGTTTTCCTCAGCTACTAATGAAGATAGAGCATGAAATTCTGCACTCTTCAAATATGGCATGTGCTGACTGTGTGCACCAAAACTGCAACCCAACCAGTCAAATAATATTGCTGCCCTAAATCGTTAACATGGAGCATGTTAGAAGCTTGCGTTATAAGCAGCGAATAGTGATAGACTTTCTCATTGCAGAGAAGGAAACTTGTGAACATTCACAAGTGTCTATGTGATGTGTATGGAAATTTTGCAATGTACAAGAGTACAGTCAGTCTCTGGGTTAAGAGACTCAAAGAATCAGGAAGTGGATATACGGAGCTGCTTGATTCTCTGCGCTGTGAACATCCTGCCACAGCCATTTACGTAGAAATGTTGAAATGTGCTGAGGGAATTATTCTTACTGATAGGTGAATCACTACTAAACAATTGGCCTTACAGCTATCAGCCAGAAGTGGTAGTGCAAATGCAGTTATAATAACTTTCACATTTTCTCAAGTTTGCACAAGATGGGTTCTTCAAAGTCTCCTTCACGACAATGCACGCCCTCACAGAAGTCTGGCAACACAGGAAGCAATCACCAAATTTGAGTTGGACTACACTATCCCATCCATGCTATAGTCCCGATTTAGCACCCTCTGATTTTCATCTATTTAGTCCACTTAAAGATGCATTCCATGGGACAAGGTTTGAAGATGATGAAGGAGTGATTCAAGCAGCGAAAAAATGGCTACATGATCAAGACAAAATCTGGCACGGGCAAGGAATACATGCACTTGTTTCGTGCTGGCATAAAGTCGAACAAGTTGATGAGGATCATGCTGAATAATAACGATTTTTATAATGACAAATCCATGTATATTGTGTATAAATTTCACACATTTTGAATAAACAGCTCCTGAGAAAAACGATAGGGTGCATTACTTTGTGAAAGCCCCTTGTATGTATATATGTAAACACTCTACTACTAATGCCAACCATGTCAAGGTAGAACTAAATAAAGATTCCCTTTTCAACACCTTTTGTGTTGCTGTTGTGGGTCTAGCAAGTGCCATATTTGTATAGACCAATCAGCATTTAACAGATGATGTGGTGAATATCATGCAGGCTGCCTTCACTTTCCATGACATTTACTGGTACACATTTTGGGCTAGGTCAGTCTGGAAGCCCAGTCAATTAAAAGAAATCCCTCTTATGACCACCAGGCTGACAGGCAAGTGTGCTAAACTACTGTGCTACCATAGTACCAAACACAAGTGTAAATTCATTACACCTCAAATTAAAAGCAGGAGAAATGTGGAGACAAAATTAGAAATGCTGACACTAGAAATATTATAGATGCCATGACCTGTGTTAATTTATAAAGAGATGAGAAATCAAGTGGTTCCCACATCTCGTGAGAATGAAGCTTATCATCTACTGTCTGGGCCTACAATACAAGAAAGTCAAGCTATGGTGCTAGAGGAAGACTAAGAATCAAACAGCTTCAGCTAAAAGCATACCACACAAACACAATACAGTCCAGGCAACACTGGCTCAAGATCAACAACTTAAATACCCCCTATGCTCAACAGCACATGTAGACCACAAGCCATCATCAATATGGGGACAGATAATAGAGAGACAGAACATATCCATTGAAAGAGATCATCTCTGCTTGTCCACCAGCATTATCTCCCACCCCCGGCTTTGGCCACCTTACAATAACAAATCATTTAATCAACACAAAACAGATCTTACATTGTACAATTTGACCCAAATAAACGAATACACCAACATTCTTATAATGGTTTAGGGGGACACCTTACAGTTACAAATAGTGGTTTTAGATAATTACATGAAGTGTATTTAAAACTTCTGTTACAAGTATAATCTTTGTTTCCCACATCCCATGTATACATGACATTATCAAGTGTATCGCACCTCATTACTGGCAGCATCACCATCCTGAAGTGCTTGGTCTGAGCTGCTCTGTGCTTCCGCCATAGCATTCAAGATGTCCTTGTAAGCCTTCCCAGCTGCCACAGCACTCTCAGACTGGTTACGGGTGCCCTCATACATAGCTAGAAGATTAGTGGACAAGACCCAAAACAAATTTAATTTCATATTTTATCATAAACGCTACCCATCAAGGCTTCTTAAACTGTTAGGCTAATAAATATATATTATATATATATATATATATATATATATATATATATATATATATATATATATATATATATATATATATATATATATATATTATATATATATATAAAACTCAAATAACCATGGAAACCTAGCGTTCAATCATCATAAAGTAATTCATGTTGCACAGGTTTGTCAAGCATGAGTCTCCCCATGATTAAGATATCTAAGCCATTTCATATGGGTTTTCCTTCCCTAGCCTTTGGCTGTCCCATCTACTTGCAACAAAATTTGGTGTGTGCGACTCACTTTTTCTACCCCTCCTTGACCAGGTCGATATGGGGAAACCTTACCAGTTGTAATGTTATTACTGTTTTGAGTTCTGGGGTCACTGGAACATGGCCCCTTTACAACTACAAAGTGGTGACATGTGTCAGGGTGCGGGTTTGCTATGAATGGAACTCACACCTGTACGAGTGTTTGTTAGTGCGTGGAGCACGTTTTGTGACGTGTGTCAGGAAAAGATAATTCTCTGTTGAACTAGGGAGGACAAAGTGAAAACATGGTCCAGGTCGGACGTGTTGTAACGAGTGCGAGAATGGCATCAGCCTGGTGCTATTTGTACAATATATTTTAGTTGTGAGTGATAGTCTCGGTGCTTATATTAGTTGAGAATAACTGTGCAGCTAGATGCAAGCAAGGACTTAATCGTAAATGTGAAGCCGCAAAATAAATGATGAAAACAGCGTGGACTTCTGTTATGTCCTTCAGTTAAACATGTGACGTTGGTACGAGAGTTGAAGAGAGTGAGTGGCTTGCAAACATGGACAAGCAATCAAGGTTTGATAGCAAAGTATTAAGAAGATAGTAAATCATGGCGCAGAGATCATTAGCCATTAAATACAGAGCACAGAAATAGCGCCATGAGAAAATTCCAGTAATGGACCTGACTTAGTAGAATGACAGCGAGTAGAAGCGAGCCTAAGCAGTGGCCTAAAAGTAGGGTCCATGACAACATGTATGCAGGGAGCCCAGGGTTAGATATTTCATGGTTCAATCTGGCTTTGAGTTGGAAAATAAACCACTGCTTTGGATTTTATTTGGTTTATAACAGACCACTTTCAGTGTACACAGATAAGTACTAGCTCATTTCTTAGATCACACATCGAAGATTTCAACAAGTGTACTAACTTCATACCATCCTTAAAGCTCCAAATGTGCGCACATATTATTTATATATATACACACTATTTTAGGGTCATCATCATGGTGTGCTATGCCGATTAGTATAGGTGGTCATTTTCACCATCTTACATAATCACCAGAGTCACGGATCAGCTCCGTGTTCTTGCTCATGGGGTTTTCTGTCTGTCCATGGTAGTAGGGTAGTATTCTCATTAGTTTAGTTTAGTTTAGTCGATGGATCAACATCATGGCACACGGGTGTAACCCATAAGTGCTCCGTTCTCCTCCTAACTCAAATCTGAGTCTGGAGAAACTCAGCTCAGTGCACGAACTCCATAGCACCGGCGAGGATCCTGAAATACTTTTATCCTATAGTACTAGAGAATACTAGTATTCTCATTTTGAAGATTCCGGGAAGGTTAACCCGGTCAACAAATGCCAGCAGAAGTCGGATGTGTTGGCCTAACGGCGCAAGAACGCAGCTCTGCTGTAAACAGGCACAACGCAATCACGTCCGGAAAAAAAAAACTCCGGATGAACGCAGAAGATTTTGAAGATTTAGTTGGGCAGTGGTCTAATTGATCTACTGTGCTGTATTTCCAACCACTAAGGCCTTCCTTAGCAGGTGCAATGTGCACACAAATCCCATTTTGTCTACATCAAAGATGGCTAGGCGTCTGATCCACGAGCCCTTGAATTAGGGAGTGTAACACCATCAGGTTTCTTACTTTGTGAAAATCCACAACTTGATTCGTAACTGATGTTCTCATGCTAGAGAGGAAGATGCCACAGCTGTAAGTCACTTCCATCCCCCAAATATCAAACTGAAAGATCACTGGGTCTCTCAACACCTTCAGATAGAAGAGGAAAGACTTAGGGCTGAATGTATTAAAAAGACATATAACTGTATGTGTACTTACATATCCAGCTCCTCAGCAGTCGCTATGAGCCTATTGACATGAATCTGGGTTAAATTTGCCTGATCTTGCAGAGTCTCCAGTTTGCCACTGATCTCAAGGACTCTATTTTCCAGTTCTGGGGTAGCTGTTTCCAAGCCTGGAGGACTCCGACTCAATATCCTGATGTAAGAAACAGGTCAAATATTTAAACAGATTTGTACAAAATTGTACACAAATATTTTGTATATAATATATAATGATGAAATGTGTCATGGGGGGCAGCATGGCCAAATGGAAAAGAGCGCTTGTTTTTAAACATCCAGTGTGCTGAATGCCGAGATAGTGAGTTAATCCCTACACTGATCAGTTTGGCTAAAATGTTGACTTGACTTCTTGTCCTTAACTTGGGGACATATATTACAAGTACATATGAAGTCAGGAGTGGGTTTGCCTGATGGGGAGGGACACTAGGTAATAAGGAAAGGCTAATCCACATGCAAAATCCAGTGCACTATAAGTTGTTGTACGGGTATGGACTACGCTTGAGTTCAAAGCAAGAGAAAGCAAAAATGTATAAAATAGTGTGCCCTATCACAGGCATGATAAAAAATGTATAAAAAAGTGCCCTATCACAGGCATGATAAGAAGTCACAGCGGCGGTACTGAGTATGAGTTATGTGATGCTTTCTCACTAAGTCACAGCGGCGGTACTGAGTATGAGTTATGTGATGCTTTCTCACTAAGTCACAGCGGCAGTACTGAGTATGAGTTATGTGATGCTTTCTCACTCTGGACCATATTGGAATGAGAGGTAATGACTGAAGAGATCTGTTGGTTTTAAGTGTGTCAGAAGTTCAAACACTCATGATGGATAGGGCCACATCATCAGCAGACAAACAATATATAAACTAAGCTTGATATTGTTTGTGAGCTGATGAAAGATTTCTAGCCATCACGTCCATTCTGTCACTTGTGATTGTGTTCTTGTAAAGGTGACCTATTCCACTTTCTGGGCGGTTCACTTAAGTTAAAGGTGGAGGTCATACATCTTGGTCACTTTCTCCTCCTCCCTGCCAAGGAGCGGGAGATACGCTGCAGGGTTAATAATATATATTTATTTATAAATACCTTCCAGTCCTCCTTGTTCTTTAGGTGAACAGTGAAAAGCCAAAATCGGCCACTGAAACTCAAACCTTTTATGAGATGACGCTGGATAGTTTCTTCTCACCAATCCACTTTAATACGACGATTCTGACAATGCAGTCGCTCCACAGAAATGTTACAACTATACTTCACAACACATTATTCTAAATAAAGCGGCATAGTGTTAGCCGTGCTGTAGTGACAAGCAGCCACATCCGACCTGGACGCCGGCTCAAGTCTCACTGCCTTTATCGTGACGTTTTCGTGCTTGCACCAAAACGTCTTGCACATTTTCCATTCTTCTTTAACTAATGCCGTGCAAATTGTGTCTTACAAACTATAGCCTGATCAAGGCCTATGGCACTCCCCAGGGCATTAAACACTTTACCAGTACATGGTTCCAATTTTTAATGGTATTATCATCATAAATAACACAATGGTACTGTCCCCATAAATGACACTATGGTATTGTCTTCATAAATAACACAATGGTACTACTGTCTCCATAAATGACACTATGGTATTGTCTTCATAAATAACACAATGGTACTGTCTCCATAAATGACACTATGGCATTGTCTTCATAAATAACACAATGGTACTGTCTCCATAATGACACTATGGCATTGTCTTCATAAATAATGCAATGGTACTGTCTCCATAAATGACATTATGGCATTGTCTTCATAAATAACACAATGGTACTGTCTCCATAGATGACATTATGGCATTGTCTTCATAAATAACACAATGGTACTGTCTCCATAAATGACACTAGTTGGTTTTGATGACAATAATGACTCCAATCTTAATTCAAACAGCATAATGTTTTGATGACAATAATGACTCAAATCTTAATTCAACCAACATGTTTTGATGACAATAATGACTCAAATCTTAATTTTAAAAACATAATGTTTTGATGACAATAAATGACTCAAATCTTAATTCAAACAACATAATGTTATTCAGAACCAACCTGCATTGCTGCCACAGAATCATTCAGCATCTTTTCTGCATCTGACAGCAAACCATCAGCAGCTTTGATGAGGTCTTCTCTCTCCTTAGTTGCTGAGTGTACGGTCTTGAGACTCCTCTATGGAAGTCATAAACACAATGAATAAAATATATTAATAAACTAACAATAAATAATGATAATATAAGTATAGACTCACTCACAAACAAGGAAACCTATCTATTGTTAGCATGTGCATATATCATACTTTTTACTTTAACTCATTAAATACACATAAAATCATTTCAACCATTCCAATCCCATTAAGTCAGCCGTGTGGCTTGGGGGCAATGAAAGTGTTTCACAATCCCCTGATATGCTGAGTCAAGGGTTCAAAATCACCTGCAGATGATTTGGAAGCAGACCGCCTTGCGTCGATTTTAAAGAATTGTATGAGCATCGGTTGTTCAGAAAGCAATGGCAAAAAATTGCCAAGAAAATTGTGAATTACCAAAAAAAATGCTGGGGTTGATTGCGACGTCCTGTAAAAGACATGCAACTAACGTTTTTATTCTAGTAATCTGTTACTACAGTGTTTTGGTTCCAGTAGTTGTAAACTGTTTATAACCTAGAGAGTTATTACTTTAAAGGAACAGCTACATAGGGCACAAAGAGTTAGAGAATGCAAGAGTGTTCCGTCTGTATGTATTCAGTTATAAGGAATGTCTGTCTGTATGGAGTAGGTTAAAAGACTTGTCTGTATATAGCTAGTGAACAGACATGGAAATCTAGTTAAAAGACTTGTCTGTATTTAGCTAGTGAAAAGATTCTTACAGTTAATCACGATATACTTTAGACATGTTTTTTAATACCTACCCTTTATATATATATATATATATATATATAGATATATATATATATATATATATATATATATATATATATATATATATATGGAAAGCTAGTTAAAAAACTTGTCTTTATTTAGCTAGTGAAAAGACTAGGGAGTCTAGATAAAAGTCTATGTGCTCCATCTAAGCAACACTTGTATGCACTGGTGCACACATTTTCACCATAGGTGCATATAGTTTGTGCTCAGCACATAAGAAGATTACCTGTGTGTATTACTGGAGCCCCAAAGAGGAACTAAAGTATAGTAACACTGTAAACCTCCTGTGCTGGCCGTAAAAGATGACTAAAGAGGGTTATTGGCTACTGTTTGATTGGCTACTTCACACCATGTGGGGGGGGGGGGGGGGGGGGGGGGGGGGGGGGGGGGGGGGGGGGGGGGGGGGGGGGGGGGGGGGGGGGGGGGGGGGGGGGGGGGGGGGGGGGGGGGGGGGGGGGAAGAAGGAGAGAGAAATCAGTAAAAATCCAACCAACCGTGAACTGACCTACAAAGGGTTGGCATACCTGGTAGTGGGCCTATACGCCATTAGAATTATTAAAAGCAAGAAGAGAAGAAGATGCAGGGAGACATACATAACAATCAAATATATGCTGAAGCCAAATGTAAGCTTAGTTAAAACGTTAATGCTAAAAGCTCCAGATATAGAATTTCTGCTCCCAACACTCAAAATTGCAGAGCATTGCTCAGCTAAATAGCATACAGTAGACTGACATATTAAATTTACCGTGAGTGTTTCCAGCTGGACTGCCTTCAATCTCCTGATAATGTTCATGGCCCTCTCAGCATTTGCAGTTGAGAAACTGCTGGAGTTATGGAGGTCTTGCAAACGGGAGATTGCTTCGCTGATCAATGCCTCCAACTGTGTTGTGCGGTTCAAGCTGGATGCTGCATCACCTTTTTGTGTGGCAATTGTCTCCAGAACTGCAATAAGATTGAACTTACTCAGGAGTGTCAACAGCACAAGTAATTACATATTTACAAACAAAACTGAAATGGTCATAAGCACAGATATGGATTTCAAATAGGCAGAAAGGTGAAGACAGTGTTAGCAGCATGTGTTAATTTGGGCTTTAAATGAGTCCTTGCAATTTTCACCTACTAGTAGCGTATGCTTAGTTGCCAACATCAGAAAAAAGTGTTCTCAGAGCAGGACACAATTGACCCCACAGTCGTGTGTATACATAATTTAAGATTGATGAATCAGCCATGCACACACGTGGATTAGCACCCCAGACAACAGAATACATACTCCATGACTGTCCAGTAATACAACATACCAAGGTAAATATTCTAGCCTAGAGAAATGGTGAAAACTAGACTTTACAGATCCACTGAGTGAACTAAATATAACTGAGGTTTATAGAAGAGGCAATAAAGCAGACAAAGATGTCCTATTCTAAGCAAACAAAGAAGATAAAAAGGTGAGTGTTCTTCTCTCATTTGTGCACATCTTGTAGCAGTTGAAGATGTCAGATTTAAACTGCAAGAAGTACAATTATGGTTGTGGTGTAGGAAATTACATCATTAAGTGCTTCACTGAATGGTATGGACAATCCTGCTTCTCCACATCTTGTGATCTCCAACTGCATGTATCAATTCACGTACTGACATGTTCTGTGCTATGACAGAAGGCTGTCAGGAATCATCTCTCGCTGTCTGCCTCAATGTCTCCTTTTGCATATCTTTCAACTGTCACAATGTGTTTCAGTTGTGATCTTCTCTCAATGTCTCCTTTTGCATATCTTTCAACTGTCACAATATGTTTCAGGTGTGGTCTTCTCTCAATGTCTCCTTTTGCATATCTTTCAACTGTCACAATGTTTTAGTTTTGGTCTTCACTCAATGTCTCCTTTTGCATATCTTTCAACTGTCACAATCTGTTTCAGTTGTGATCTTCTCTCAATGTCTCCTTTTGCATATCTTTCAACTGTCATAATGTTTTAGTTTTGGTCTTCACTCAATGTCTCCTTTTGCATATCTTTCAACTGTCACAATCTGTTTCAGTTGTGGTCTTCTCTCAATGTCTCCTTTTGCATATCTTTCAACTGTCACAATATGTTTTAGTTTTGATCTTCTCATAATGTGGCCATGAAATGACGACTGCCTCTTTTTGTTGCTTATAATAAACTGCATTTTCATCTTAGCCTCGTTCAAAACATTTAGATTACTCATACTGGCTGTCCAAAGAATGTTCAGCATTGTTCCATACAACCACATCCTCGGGTCTCTGAAATAATTGCACTTGTGAACTGAATGACCAAGCCCAGAAACGAACCCATGATCTTCATAGCACAAGGCACATGACTTGACCACTTCACCATGGAGACCCCCCAATCAAATGAACCAGCTAACACTCTCTCCATCATGATCAGAAACTGAAATAAATGCCATTACCTTGTTTAGCAAGAGCTAAATCGTCAAGAGTTGATTCATTCTGTGCTGAAAAGTTCTGACTGGCAATATCCTGTGTTATTCTTTCACCTTCTGCCACATAGTATTCTACGTTCCTGATATTGCTGGTGTTTAAAAGCTGTTGGTGAACACTTTCAATGTAGCGAAGGGTTTCTGGGAAGAAACAAGACAAACAGCAATGACAACACTAAATGTGTGAATACATAATGTATAAAACATGAGTATCATTAGGCTGGTCAGTCTAAGGACTAGTGTTAAAATTGTCTGATCATGTCACATCATCAAGTCTTGTTCTCAGCAATTATCTGCAGCTTACTTTAAGCCTGAGCAGTCATGGTAGCTTAATAGCTAGATGCTCACATGTCGACCCAGTGGGTCATAGGTTCAAATCCGGAAGTGAGCCAGGATTATTTAAACTGATCTGACCTCCCATGTCGACCTGGCCATAAATGAGTACCAGAAAATATCTTTGGAAGGACAAGAGGCTGCCATGATACTGACCACATGACCCACTGAGTGCTGACTGGTCTATACAAATATGGGTTTGGCATCCATGTAGCAATGCACCCACCTTAAGATGGGTAAAACTGTCCTTTAATTCTTTGAGTGCAAGCTTGAATCCTGACATGTTTGCATGCCAGTGTGACTTAGCTGTTCCTCAGTAATGTTGTCTAGGATCGTTGGGGCAGACCATATGGCTCTTACACAAAAGAGTCACAGAACATATCAAGAATAGCCCAAACATCAGATGGCTGTGCAATGACGTTTATTCTTTCTTACATCATTTGATACTATGGAACTGGCCTCGGCAATCTAAGGGCAGATACCTAGGCTATATGTAGTCTATGGAGGTTATCGCCCAGCAACCTGCCTCAGAAAATAAGGTTCCAGTTCCAATGTGATAACTTGCAGTAACAGTTATTATGGTGTACTGTGGTTATTCAAGTTGTTATACCCAACAAGCGATGTATCCTTAAATTCTTGTGATAACCGACCCCTTGAGATTTCTGGGTTGTCATGGTAATGGAAACAATTATATACACTCTTCAAGTCTCTAGACTGGTCAAATAATACAAGCATGCTCTAATGACACAGAATATGGTCAACATTCTTTCCCGAAGTAATCAATCATGTCAGCCCACATGCACTCTAATTGTAGTAATCAGTTCTGTTGATGCACATTAGGACATCTAGTTGCAAACTTCAGTCTGTCCATCTCATCTGCTTTAATTTTGTATTATTCCATCTGTCAATTAGCTATTCACAAGCAAAGCATTGCATCTTCTAAATGCGTTTAAATGAGTCGACACAGTCTACGCTTCTATGTGTCCTGATCTTTAAGAGTTGAGTCCCTGATCTAGGCCGACTCTCTGATGTGTGATGTCCATCCTGAGTTGATATTAACTCCAGATCATTTTGTCTACTAACACTCATACTTGTTATTTAACTCCTATTCTACAACATGGACTACGAGCATGATGATCTTTTTTAAAAAAAAAAAAAAAAAAAATGTATTCCCTTAGTTAATTTAAACACAGAAGCCACAAACAATAGGTTGCACGATTTATTGCCTGGCATAATTTGTTGCATCTCGTCAGGTGCATACTGCAGAGTTATATCTCATGTGAAGTGAATACATGAATTATACTTTGGCTGAAATACTTAAAACACATAGTCACTGATATTGTTTGAATGTAGAGCAATTAGCTGGCTGCTCCAATCAATTTTATGCAAAAAGAAAGATTTTATTTCAAACTTGTGATTATCATGGGAATATCTAATACTGCACGTTTCGAAGCAAATGAAATTATGTGTTTGGTAAATAAGAAAAATGCATTATCTTAATTTAATTAAAATACCATTAATGATGATTATAATACCACCACCACTAGCATCTTGCCGATGCGATAGTTTGTTACATTGTTCATAAAAAAGGCATAATAACTACAACCCATGATGGTGGTGATGACGATAATAAAAAAAAAACAATAATATTAATAATATGGGTAAAATTCAATAATCTAACAATACAACATAAATATACTGAAAATCATATAATAAATGTACACTTCAAAAGAGTTAAACACAAAGTAACTATGCAAGTATTATATAATTCCACTCAACTAAACATATACAAACATATCACAAACCTTGAGCCAAACGATTCAGGTTTTCTACTACTTGGTTAATTTCAATTGTCTCAGCAGTCAAGTTTCGGACATCTTTTGGCAGATTGCTGGCATCTAACACAGTGTTCTCAGTCTGATGGGAAAAAAAAGTAAAAGTTAAGTAAACTGGAAGGGACACCAAAATCCCTAGCATGATAAAATAAGTGAGGAAGTTACCTAGTACTAGTAGCAATTTTGGTCAATATTTAAAAATTGGGTTTTTACTTATGAAATCATACCAGTTAGATAGAGCTTGACAAGACGAATCCAACGGTATCTCAACGAAGACTGTACGTTGATTCTAAGCGGAGTTATGAATTATATGGTGACGTAATTTAATACCAGGAAGTCCAATGATGAATTAACTGATAAGTCAGGATTTATCGCGGCCCTAAGATTGGAAACTGAGAAATTCTGCCTTCCTATTACCGTGGCTTGTTTATTTGTAAACGGACAATGTTGTGCCATATATCATTGCGTCCGGGGCGGCGAGGCCTAACTTGACGTATTATTTATTTTTTTTATAGGATGTGCCGTGACCTAATTAACAATTTAAAATGGCCGCCAACTGTTTATTATTTGCCTTCTATTACCGTGGCTTGTTTATTTTTAAACGGACAACGTTGTGCCATATATCATTGCGTCCGGGGCGGCGAGGCCTAACTTGACGTATTATTTATTTTTTTATAGGATGTGCCGTGATCTAATTAACAATGTAGCCACTGCAGGGTCTTCTCCGTGATTATTTATTGTATTTTGTGTAGGTATTTGTTTGCTGATGAAACTAGTTAAGACATCCTGTGTTTTTCGTTATTCTTTTATGTAAGCTTCATTACTCTGTGTAATTTTATATTTTTTATATTTTCAGATTTGTCGCAGTACAAAAAGAAAAAAAAAGAGACAAGTGAAATATTTCATCCAGCTAACCTTCCGAGGAGATGAATAGGTCCAAGTGGGCTGCCCATGGCCACTCGCTCAATTTGGCGATATGACTTGTTTAGACTAGTTGAATTGAATGTCGGCGGTACATAATTTTAATAGCTACACATTCCGAATTGGGTGGACAAGATACTACACACAGAAGATGGTAGCCTAGGCAGGCCGACACACCGGAACAGTCCGGCTTCATTGGTCGGGAGACATGTGTATATTTTAGTTTGAAGGATTTATCTAGTTAATTCACGTAAGTATTTGATTTCTGCAGTATCTACCTGACGAGATGCAGTGAAATATGTCAGGCAATAAATCGTGCAATCTATTGTTTGTGTCTTCGTTATTCAAATATATAGAAACTCACCACAGGAAGGTGTGCACCTGAATTGTTTTATCAAATTGACACAGGCTGTGGCAAAGTAGGTGTGACAGGCAGAATCTTGAATGTCACAGGAAATGGTTCAAGAAAGAGTGTCACAAGTGATGGCCATTCTTTGGTTAATTGCTTTTTAGGTTTCACAACTAATTTTTTAAATATATGTAAATTATTAGTAAGAGTACTTTCCTGTATTAGCTTGTCTGGTTCGTTGGCATGAACGAGACTCCTCACTTCTCTCAGGTGTATAACGCAGGTGTATAATATAATTTAGTATTAGGATCTAGAACACCAAAGACCGAGATTTGTGGAAAGCCATGAACGCCTACGCCAGCCGGCACTTGATGATGATTATTATTAGTATTTGCATATACAGAGAATATTTTAAAATGGGGTTTCTACTTATGATTTGGTAACAGGAAAGTAAAGGTCACATTCCTCTTTCGATAGAATGTCGAGAGGAATGAGAGGATCAACTTCATTGCACCAGGTTTGCTCAGTCTCTTTCCACACGACGGCCTGGCGAAAGCATCGTACAAAGCACAAGAGTCTCAGAGTCTCTGACAAAGATGCACTTGACTTATAAGACTTTTTGTTATGATGTGCTGTGACCTAATTGCTAGTTAAAAATAGCTGCACATTTATTATATTAATTAAATGTTATGTGAAATGTTCGTCGTTAGTGAAAGAACAATTCATGAAAATGTATCATATTGTCTTAATGTACTAACTGCATTGCGACAGCTTTCTTTTGTTGATTAAATATTATAAACATTAATGTAAGTAACTGTCATATGGCAAATGACAGTGGTGCAACATTCAAGTGATGAGCTAGCGCATCAAAGAAGAAGATACAGAGTGTCACAAATGTTGAACATAGTGACACCAACATTGAACGCAATTTAGATGTCATGGTACGACGTCACATAATGCCGTGACGGCTCAAGCATTAGGGTGTGATCCAGCAAAGACAGCGTTAGGACGTGTTTCACCAGCATTCACGGAATACCGACCGTTATACTGCGGCCAGTCCTCAGTGTCCACATGAAGTCACGCTGGTTTGTGTCCTGCAATTGACTACAGGCATTCCTGGCTCTACTGATGCCACGGTCGCTGGCATTTCTGGTATTCGCACGGGTCTAATTATGACCGGGCCAAGGACATGGGCCGTTGGAGCTCGATTAGGGTGAACTCCGGTTGAAGGTAGGAAAGTGTAGTTGATTAGCATTACCAGGATACTAGGCGGCAAACTCTGTTCTCAACACTCTCACTGGTCTGGGGAGATGATGTCTGATTGAACAGCGGGAGTGAATGTTGCGCGAGAATGACTCAAGTCTGAATCAGCACAACCACTCATAGCCGTCATCCAAGATCAGCTGTGGTAAAATACATCGCAGTTCACTCCACTGGCACTCCACCAGTTCTAATTATAAATAAATATAGGTCCGCTATTGTTTATTTTATGGGCGCTGCAATCTTACATGACATGACGGCCATGGCGATGTCACTAATTTTTTCCCCCTGAATTTCAGCTAACAGCAGCTGTGTTAAAACTTTTCATATTTATGTAAAATTGGACGAGGCATTCAAAAATACAATAAAAAGTTTTAACTTCTTTAAGCTACATGGAGTTATAAGACAAATTACCGTAATATTCGTGAATATCACCCCCAAAAATCCTTAGAAAACTGTTTCTTTCGGCTGGATCTTTTTCCCGCGTAGCAGAAGACCCAGTACTTAAAATATTAGGATAACTTCCCCTTTCATTGTACCACGCTTCTTTCGTTTTTTTGATTTTTTTAGAAGGACATGCTCAGACCGGAAGTAAAATCGTTGGTCGCGACTAAAAGTTCGCGAAAATACGAAAACGAAACAGGAAGTAAACGGGAAAACCCGATGACTCTGACATTGCTAGTACTAGGTATGCAGGACTTCGCAACCTTATCATCAATTTTGATGTAGGGTAACATGAATAATAAAATTATCTTAAGAGAATAAGATCTACTTTAATCAAAACTATCTTAAGAGGGGTTTGTCTAAAAGTACTGTAGAGTTAGAGAAATGTCTCTGTGACCCCAAACTGGATGAAAGGAAAATTCCAACTGCACCTCCTCGCGGTAGAGGATGGGAAACGTATTACGTTTTGACAAATGCAGCTCTGGGTGGACTGAGTATCCACTAGGCTAAGTGAAAACCTCTGTTGTGCTCTTTGCTGTTACAGAGAATACTATAGAGCAGGGTAACCCCTTACCCTGGTAACTTAACCGGTTGCTAAAGACAGTGGCATAGTTCACAGTCATGTGGATGTGGGAAATAAGGGGAAACTACCACATGAGACATCAAAAGGCACTCAGCATGGTAGTCAATAAGGTATCTCAATGGTCCCTAGGCCAGGCAGGTAATCAATGTGAACTGAGGAAGGGATCAATGCCAGAGAGAGAGAGTATGGGTAGTGGAGATGGCTCTGTCACTGGACTAAAGAGTGACACATAAACAGTGATTTCATGGGCTGTGCTTATGCAATGAATATGGTAAGAAGTACTGCCCACACAGGATCTGCAGCATTTAGTAGATGCAGTGACTGCACACAGTGAGCAACTAGGATTAAGATTAAAGTGTAAGAAAACAGAGATTATCGATCTTCTCAAAGAAGGAAGAAATACAGAGTTAACATTCAAAGAAACTGGAAGAGTTTTAAAAGGGTGAATCATATCAACTATTTCTGAACAGTTCAACTATCTGACGGAAGATGTCTGGTAGAGATTAGAACAAGAATTGCTGGGCAAAGGTAAAAGGTAGTCTTCTGCAAGATGGAAAACATACCAATAAACAGCTGTCAAATTCAGTGAGAAAAAGAGCTTTAAAGTGCTATAAAGAACCTATGCTTTTGTATGCATGTGAAACATGGAAAATAAGTAGACAAGTTGAGAATATTTAATAGAAGTGGAAATGTGGTTTCTAAGAAAAATGCAAAGAATACCATGGATGGTCCACAAAAAAAAAAAAAAAAATCAGACAGTCCAAGAAACAAATAAAAACTGTAAACTGGTTGGTGAAATCTGACATAGGACAGTCTGGACTTTTGTGTGCAATAAGAAATAGGCTTGAAAATTTAAGTGACAACTGGCAAAATTGATGGAAATAGAGCATAAAAAAGGTAAAGAGATAAATATCTGAATGGCTTGGTGTAATCTGGACAGCAACAAAGACCTGATCCTAGACTGGTGATTGTTTGAGGTGGTGAGCCATGACTACACATGCTTTTTGGCATGGCACATGATGTGTGGAAAGAATACAGCATGTGATACTGCTTAATCTATTTCAATTTGCTTGTTTTTTCAGAGAATCCTGTAGTCGTCGCTGGAGCTACAGAGTTTGTGCTTTGTGCGATGCTTTCCAGGTCTTTCCTACGGAAAGAGACAGAGCCATATGGGCTAAAGGTGCAACCCTGTCGACTTTTAAGCGACTTTTTAAAAACTTGCTTGTTTGTATCTGTTGTGTATTCCAGACATCAGTTACTCAAATATTTTATTCTTACACTAGAATACAGCAGGTAAATAATGCACCAATACACATGGGAAGGAGCATGGCCAGGGCTGATATAATCAATGCAGTAGGAACTCGGCTAGAGGATAGTGATGTGACTTTGATGCTAGCCTGATTACATGAACTAGGGGGTGATGTCTGGTCAGTCAAATCAATGCCACCTTCAAGGAAAAGAGAGGCGATACGACAAGCGGAAGCCAATAAGTAAGTCACAAATGGCTGTAGAAAAATAACTAAATATGATAACAACTTGAAACCAGTTTATTTATATACATACATTGTCCCTTTATTTCTCAACATAATTTCCACCAACATTGATGCACTTATCCCATCGTTTTATCAGTCCTCCCAAACCGGCTGCATAGAACTGTGTGCTCTGTTTTCTAAACCACATTTTTCACTTCACATTCAACTTCGGCGTCATTTGCAAAATGTCTCCCGCCAAGGTGGGTTTTCAGTGGACCAAAAAGGTGAAATCGCTAGGGGCTAAGTAGGGGCTGTAAGGTGGATGTTCCAGAACTTCCCACCTTAGTTGGTTAATTTTCTCCTGAGTTAATTGAGCCGTATGTGGTCTGGCATTGTTATAAGAAGCAACACTCCTCTAGTCAGCAGTCCTGGACATTTTCTTCGAACTTGCATCATGAAGCATCGATAGAACTTCACAGTACGATTCAGAATTCACATTGTCACCTTTCTTCTTGAAATTGGTTAAAAGCACTCCTTGACAATCCCAGAACATTGTCAGCATAACCTTCCCTGCTGATGGCGTAACCTTGAATTTTTGGACACAAGGCGAAGAAGGATGTTTCCATTGCATTGAAGCACGCTTTGATTCAGGCTGGTAGTCAGCATAAACAGGAAGCATTTCCTTATGAATGTCCTTGGCAGGCAGTTCTTTTGCCCACAAAAAACGCACAACAGCACGTTGCTCTTTGGTTGTACACTCCGTAAGTACAGTCGCCATTTTGTTTATGCGCGGCGCATGGCATGAGACACCTAGCGCCACCTGATGAATGGGAATATAAAGTTCGATGTTGCTGCCACCTAATGACACCTGTAGAAAACACCAACTACATTTACCTGCCATCCCACAGAACTTTGTGACTGACTTATTGACTCGCCCTCATATAATCAACTCCTTATGGGAATAGTAAGCAGAAATACCTGGGGATCTGGGGATGGCTGCTGCATCGGAGGATTGAGTGTGTGGGAATGCCCAATGTACAGTGATATTGTCCGACTTAGCATAATATATCAAAACATTTCAAATTATGGGTACCTACATATTATTTTAAAAACATAGATACAATTCTTAAATGAACATTACCACTACACTGTGAAAGTCCTCCTCTTCTTTACATTATAACATGCTTCTTAAAGTGTAACAATAGCCATTACATTGTGTACTATTTCTTACCTGTCCATATAAGCTCCGCACTTCCCTTTCTCGAGCTATCAGCTCTCCCGCCACAGGGTCCAACATCGTTTTGGAAGTCTTCAGGGTCCAGATCACTCACATTATCAATCTGAGGCTAAAATAAGCACCTTTATTTATCAGTTTTACTGTAGATATATTTACTATTTCAAGCTGCAATTCTTAAATTGTTTTTTATTAATGCCAATAATTCTGTCATTCTCCTCAAGTATGTAAATGCAACTCATTTTGTCCCAGTCACTTACTGAAGTTTTGATTTCTAGAGTTCAAGACTCAATTTTGTTTTGATAAATTCACATTCAATTTATAAACCAGTGCTAATCAATCCTTTAGCATGGCCAAATGGATAAAAACGCATGTTCTTAAACATTTGGTTTGCTGATGCTGAAGTAAGGAGTTCAATCCCTACACTGGTCTGATGGCGAGGGACACTGGTAATATGGAAAGCTAATCCACACACAAAATTCAGTCCAGTGCTACTAGAAGTAGTGTGTATGGGACTACGCTTGATTTCAAAGCGAGTGAATGCAAAGAAAACAAAATCAATCCTTTAAACAAATTTGACTTAAAACAATATAGTGATATGCCTCAGATACTACAACTTGTAACATATTTCATGTCTTATTTTAATTTTAAAACTGTGAAAAAGTAAAGGATGCTTCTTACACACCATAAGGAGCAGTGGCAAATGGTGCAAGCCCTGTATATGTACAGATCAACCAGCACTCGAGGAGTGACATGGCCAATATCCCGCCTGTTGCCTTTATTTCCCATGACATTTCCTGGTACTCATTTAGGCTGAGAGTCAACCTGGGAGTTCAGGCACATTTTTAAGAGGAGACTTCAAATGAAAACCTTAAATGAGTGATAGAAATTACAATAGCCATGCTATTGTCTTGTAACCTGTTGATGTTGTTAAGGATGTCAAGAGTGTTAAGCACATGACACCATGGTGCAGATGAACATAAGGACAGTTTAAAGATGGCCACCCCACTGTTGACATGCACCAAAGAGGAGCAGGGATCTGTTATCCATTTTTTTTATTAGTGAAGTGGTGAAACCTATAGAAATGCATCAGCAAATGAAGGTTCAGTATGGTGATGCATGCCTGTCAGATCAGCAAGTGTATGAGTGGAGTAGGGAGGTTCAGTATGGTGATGCATGCCTGTCAGATCAGCAAGTGTATGAGTGGAGTAGGGAGGTTCAGTATGGTGATGCATGCCTGTCAGATCAGCAAGTGTATGAGTGGAGTAGGGAGGTTCAGTATGGTGATGCATTCCTGTCAGATCAGCAAGTGTATGAGTGGAGTAGGGAGGTTCAGTATGGTGATGCATGCCTGTCAGTCCAGCAAGTGTATGAGTGGAGTAGGGAGGTTCAGTATGGTGATGCATGCCTGTCAGATCAGCAAGTGTATGAGTGGAGTAGGGAGGTTCAGTATGGTGATGCATGCCTGTCAGATCAGCAAGTGTATGAGTGGAGTAGGGAGGTTCAGTATGGTGATGCATGCCTGTCAGATCAGCAAGTGTATGAGTGGAGTAGGGAGGTTCAGTATGGTGGTGCATGCCTGTCAGATCAGCAAGTGTATGAGTGGAGTAGGGAGTTCAGTATGGTGATGCATGCCTGTCAGATCAGCAAGTGTATGAGTGGAGTAGGGAGGTTCAGTATGGTGATGCATGCCTGTCAGATCAGCAAGTGTATGAGTGGAGTAGGGAGGTTCAGTATGGTGATGCATGCCTGTCAGATCAGCAAGTGTATGAGTGGAGTAGGGAGGTTCAGTATGGTGATGCATGCCTGTCAGATCAGCAAGTGTATGAGTGGAGTAGGGAGGTCCAGCATGGTGGTGCATGCCTGTCAGATCAGCAAGTGTATGAGTGGAGTAGGGAGGTCCAGCATGGTGATGCATGCCTGTCAGTCCAGCAAGTGTATGAGTGGAGTAGGGAGGTTCAGTATGGTGATGCATGCCTGTCAGATCAGCAAGTGTATGAGTGGAGTAGGGAGGTTCAGTATGGTGATGCATGCCTGTCAGATCAGCAAGTGTATGGGTGGAGTAGGAAGGTTCAGTATGGTGATGCATGCCTGTCAGATCAGCAAGTGTATGAGTGGAGTAGGGAGGTTCAGTATGGTGATGCATGCCTGTCAGATCAGCAAGTGTATGAGTGGAGTAGGGAGGTTCAGTATGGTGATGCATGCCTGTCAGATCAGCAAGTGTATGAGTGGAGTAGGGAGGTTCAGTATGGTGATGCATGCCTGTCAGATCAGCAAGTGTATGAGTGGAGTAGGGAGGTTCAGTATGGTGATGCATGCCTGTCAGATCAGCAAGTGTATGAGTGGAGTAGGAGGTCCAGTATGGTGATGCATGCCTGTCAGATCAGCAAGTGTATGAGTGGAGTAGGGAGGTCCAGTATGGTGATGCATGCCTGTCAGATCAGCAAGTGTATGAGTGGAGTAGGGAGGTCCAGTATGGTGATGCATGCCTGTCAGATCAGCAAGTGTATGAGTGGAGTAGGGAAGGTTCAGTATGGTGATGCATGCCTGTCAGATCAGCAAGTGTATGAGGTGGAGTAGGAAGGTTCAGTATGGTGATGCATGCCTGTCAGATCAGCAAGTGTATGGTGGAGTAGGGAGGTTCAGTATGGTGATGCATGCCTGTCAGATCAGCAAGTGTATGAGTGGAGTAGGGAGGTTCAGTATGGTGATGCATGCCTGTCAGATCAGCAAGTGTATGAGTGGAGTAGGGAGGTTCAGTATGGTGATGCATGCCTGTCAGATCAGCAAGTGTATGAGTGGAGTAGGGAGGTTCAGTATGGTGATGCATGCCTGTCAGATCAGCAAGTGTATGAGTGGAGTAGGGAGTTTCAGTATGGTGATGCATGCCTGTCAGATCAGCAAGTGTATGAGTGGAGTAGGGAGGTTCAGTATGGTGATGCATGCCTGTCAGATCAGCAAGTGTATGAGTGGAGTAGGGAGGTTCAGTATGGTGATGCATGCCTGTCAGATCAGCAAGTGTATGAGTGAAGTAGGGAGGTTCAGTATGGTGATGCATGCCTGTCAGATCAGCAAGTGTATGAGTGGAGTAGGGAGGTTCAGTATGGTGATGCATGCCTGTCAGATCAGCAAGTGTATGAGTGGAGTAGGGAGGTTCAGTATGGTGATGCATGCCTGTCAGATCAGCAAGTGTATGAGTGGAGTAGGGAGGTTCAGTATGGTGATGCATGCCTGTCAGATCAGCAAGTGTATGAGTGGAGTAGGGAGGTTCAGTATGGTGATGCATGCCTGTCAGATCAGCAAGTGTATGAGTGGAGTAGGGAGGTTCAGTATGGTGATGCATGCCTGTCAGATCAGCAAGTGTATGAGTGGAGTAGGGAGGTTCAGTATGGTGATGCATGCCTGTCAGATCAGCAAGTGTATGAGTGGAGGAGGAAGGTCCAGTATGATGATGCATGCCTGTCAGATCAGCAAATGTATGAGTGGAGGAGGAAGGTCCAGTATGATGATGCATGCCTGTCAGATCAGCAAATGTATGAGTGGAGTAGGGAGGTCCAGTATGATGATGCATGCCTGTCAGATCAGCAAGTGTATGAGTGGAGTAGGGAGGTTCAGTATGGTGATGCATGCCTGTCTCCAGCAAGTGTATGAGTGGAGTAGGAAGGTCCAGTATGGTGATGCATGCCTGTCAGATCAGCAAGTGTATGAGTAGAGTAGGGAGGTTCAGTATGGTGATGCATGCCTGTCAGATCAGCAAGTGTATGAGTGGAGTAGGGAGGTTCAGCATGGTGATGCATGCCTGTCAGATCAGCAAGTGTATGAGTGGAGTAGGGAGGTTCAGTATGGTGATGCATGCCTGTCTCCAGCAAGTGTATGAGTGGAGTAGGAAGGTCCAGTATGGTGATGCATGCCTGTCAGATCAGCAAGTGTATGAGTGGAGTAGGGAGGTTCAGTATGGTGATGCATGCCTGTCAGATCAGCAAGTGTATGAGTGGAGAAGGAAGGTCCAGTATGGTGATGCATGCCTGTCAGATCAGCAAGTGTATGAGTGGAGTAGGAAGGTCCAGTATGGTGATGCATGCCTGTCAGATCAGCAAGTGTATGAGTGGAGTAGGAAGGTCCAGTATGGTGATGCATGCCTGTCAGATCAGCAAGTGTATGAGTGGAGTAGGGAGGTTCAGTATGGTGATGCATGCCTGTCAGATCAGCAAGTGTATGAGTGGAGTAGGGAGGTTCAGTATGGTGATGCATGCCTGTCAGATCAGCAAGTGTATGAGTGGAGTAGGGAGGTTCAGTATGGTGATGCATGCCTGTCAGATCAGCAAGTGTATGAGTGGAGTAGGAAGGTCCAGTATGGTGATGCATGCCTGTCAGATCAGCAAGTGTATGAGTGGAGTAGGAAGGTCCAGTATGGTGATGCATGCCTGTCAGATCAGCAAGTGTATGAGTGGAGTAGGAAGGTCCAGTATGGTGATGCATGCCTGTCAGATCAGCAAGTGTATGAGTGGAGTAGGAAGGTCCAGTATGGTGATGCATGCCTGTCAGATCAGCAAGTGTATGAGTGGAGTAGGAAGGTCCAGTATGGTGATGCATGCCTGTCAGATCAGCAAGTGTATGAGTGGAGTAGGAAGGTCCAGTATGGTGATGCATGCCTGTCAGATCAGCAAGTGTATGAGTGGAGTAGGAGGTCCAGTATGGTGATGCATGCCTGTCAGATCAGCAAGTGTATGAGTGGAGTAGGGAAGGTCCAGCTATGGTGATGCATGCCTGTCAGATCAGCAAGTGTATGAGTGGAGTAGGGAGTTCAGTATGGTGATGCATGCCTGTCAGATCAGCAAGTGTATGAGTGGAGTAGGGAGGTCAGCATGGTGATGCATGCCTGTCAGATCAGCAAGTGTATGAGTGGAGTAGGAAGGTCCAGTATGGTGATGCATGCCTGTCAGATCAGCAAGTGTATGAGTGGAGTAGGAAGGTCCAGTATGGTGATGCATGCCTGTCAGATCAGCAAGTGTATGAGTGGAGTAGGAAGGTCCAGTATGGTGATGCATGCCTGTCAGATCAGCAAGTGTATGAGTGGAGTAGGAAGGTCCAGTATGGTGATGCATGCCTGTCAGATCAGCAAGTGTATGAGTGGAGTAGGGAGGTTCCAGCATGGTGATGCATGCCTGTCAGATCAGCAAGTGTATGAGTGGAGTAGGGAGGTTCAGTATGGTGATGCATGTCTGTCAGATCAGCAAGTGTATGAGTGGAGTAGGGAGGTTCAGTATGGTGATGCATGCCTGTCAGATCAGCAAGTGTATGAGTGGAGTAGGGAGGTTCAGTATGGTGATGCATGCCTGTCAGATCAGCAAGTGTATGAGTGGAGTAGGGAGGTTCAGTATGGTGATGCATGCCTGTCAGATCAGCAAGTGTATGAGTGGAGTAGGGAGGTTCAGTATGGTGATGCATGCCTGTCAGATCAGCAAGTGTATGAGTGGAGTAGGGAGGTTCAGTATGGTGATGCATGCCTGTCAGATCAGCAAGTGTATGAGTGGAGGAGGAAGGTCCAGTATGATGATGCATGCCTGTCAGATCAGCAAATGTATGAGTGGAGTAGGGAGGTCCAGTATGATGATGCATGCCTGTCAGATCAGCAAGTGTATGAGTGGAGTAGGGAGGTTCAGTATGGTGATGCATGCCTGTCGTCCAGCAAGTGTATGAGTGGAGTAGGAAGGTCCAGTATGGTGATGCATGCCTGTCAGATCAGCAAGTGTATGAGTAGAGTAGGGAGGTTCAGTATGGTGATGCATGCCTGTCAGATCAGCAAGTGTATGAGTGGAGTAGGGAGGTTCAGCATGGTGATGCATGCCTGTCAGATCAGCAAGTGTATGAGTGGAGTAGGGAGGTTCAGTATGGTGATGCATGCCTGTCTCCAGCAAGTGTATGAGTGGAGTAGGAAGGTCCAGTATGGTGATGCATGCCTGTCAGATCAGCAAGTGTATGAGTGGAGTAGGGAGGTTCAGTATGGTGATGCATGCCTGTCAGATCAGCAAGTGTATGAGTGGAGAAGGAAGGTCCAGTATGGTGATGCATGCCTGTCAGATCAGCAAGTGTATGAGTGGAGTAGGAAGGTCCAGTATGGTGATGCATGCCTGTCAGATCAGCAAGTGTATGAGTGGAGTAGGAAGGTCCAGTATGGTGATGCATGCCTGTCAGATCAGCAAGTGTATGAGTGGAGTAGGGAGGTTCAGTATGGTGATGCATGCCTGTCAGATCAGCAAGTGTATGAGTGGAGTAGGGAGGTTCAGTATGGTGATGCATGCCTGTCAGATCAGCAAGTGTATGAGTGGAGTAGGGAGGTTCAGTATGGTGATGCATGCCTGTCAGATCAGCAAGTGTATGAGTGGAGTAGGAAGGTCCAGTATGGTGATGCATGCCTGTCAGATCAGCAAGTGTATGGGTGGAGTAGGAAGGTCCAGTATGGTGATGCATGCCTGTCAGATCAGCAAGTGTATGAGTGGAGTAGGAAGGTCCAGTATGGTGATGCATGCCTGTCAGATCAGCAAGTGTATGAGTGGAGTAGGAAGGTCCAGTATGGTGATGCATGCCTGTCAGATCAGCAAGTGTATGAGTGGAGTAGGAAGGTCCAGTATGGTGATGCATGCCTGTCAGATCAGCAAGTGTATGAGTGGAGTAGGAAGGTCCAGTATGGTGATGCATGCCTGTCAGATCAGCAAGTGTATGAGTGGAGTAGGAAGGTCCAGTATGGTGATGCATGCCTGTCAGATCAGCAAGTGTATGAGTGGAGTAGGAAGGTCCAGTATGGTGATGCATGCCTGTCAGATCAGCAAGTGTATGAGTGGAGTAGGGAGTTTCAGTATGGTGATGCATGCCTGTCAGATCAGCAATTGTATGAGTGGAGTAGGGAGGTTCAGTATGGTGATGCATGCCTGTCAGATCAGCAAGTGTATGAGTGGAGTAGGAAGGTCCAGTATGGTGATGCATGCCTGTCAGATCAGCAAGTGTATGAGTGGAGTAGGAAGGTCCAGTATGGTGATGCATGCCTGTCAGATCAGCAAGTGTATGAGTGGAGTAGGAAGGTCCAGTATGGTGATGCATGCCTGTCAGATCAGCAAGTGTATGAGTGGAGTAGGAAGGTCCAGTATGGTGATGCATGCCTGTCAGATCAGCAAGTGTATGAGTGGAGTAGGGAGGTTCAGCATGGTGATGCATGCCTGTCAGATCAGCAAGTGTATGAGTGGAGTAGGGAGGTTCAGTATGGTGATGCATGTCTGTCAGATCAGCAAGTGTATGAGTGGAGTAGGGAGGTTCAGTATGGTGATGCATGCCTGTCAGATCAGCAAGTGTATGAGTGGAGTAGGGAGGTTCAGTATGGTGATGCATGCCTGTCAGATCAGCAAGTGTATGAGTGGAGTAGGGAGGTTCAGTATGGTGATGCATGCCTGTCAGATCAGCAAGTGTATGAGTGGAGTAGGAAGTTCCAGTATGGTGATGCATGCCTGTCAGATCAGCAAGTGTATGAGTGGAGTAGGAAGTTCCAGTATGGTGATGCATGCCTATCAGATCAGCAAGTGTATGAGTGGAGTAGGAAGGTTCAGTATGGTGATGCATGCCTGTCAGATCAGCAAGTGTATGAGTGGAGTAGGAAGGTTCAGTATGGTGATGCATGCCTGTCAGATCAGCAAGTGTATGAGTGGAGTAGGAAGGTTCAGTATGGTGATGCATGCCTGTCAGATCAGCAAGTGTATGAGTGGAGTAGGAAGGTTCAGTATGGTGATGCATGCCTGTCAGATCAGCAAGTGTATAGTGTGGAGTAGGAAGGTTCAGTATGGTGATGCATGCCTGTCAGAATCAGCAAGTGTATGAGTGGAGTAGGAAGGTTCAGTATGGTGATGCATGCCTGTCAGATCAGCAAGTGTATGGAGTGGAGTAGGGAGGTTCAGTATGGGTGATGCATGCCTGTCAGATCAGCAAGTGTATGAGTGGAGTAGGAGGTTCAGTATGGTGAGCTGCATGCCTGTCAGATCAGCAAGTGTATGAGTGGAGTAGGGGAGGTTCAGTATGGTGGTGCATGCCTGTCAGATCAGCAAGTGTATGAGTGGAGTAGGAGGTTCAGTATGGTGATGCATGCCTGTCAGATCAGCAAGTGTATGAGTGGAGTAGGGAGGTTCAGTATGGTGATGCATGCCTGTCAGATCAGCAAGTGTATGAGTGGAGTAGGAAGGTTCAGTATGGTGATGCATGCCTGTCAGATCAGCAAGTGTATGAGTGGAGTAGGAAGGTTCAGTATGGTGATGCATGCCTGTCAGATCAGCAAGTGTATGAGTGGAGTAGGGAGGTTCAGTATGGTGATGCATGCCTGTCAGATCAGCAAGTGTATGAGTGGAGTAGGGAGGTTCAGTATGGTGATGCATGCCTGTCAGATCAGCAAGTGTATGAGTGGAGTAGAAGGTCAGTATGGTGATGCATGCCTGTCAGATCAGCAAGTGTATGAGTGGAGTAGGGAGGTCCAGTATGGTGATGCATGCCTGTCAGATCAGCAAGTGTATGAGTGGAGTAGGGAGGTTCAGTATGGTGATACATGCCTGTCAGATCAGCAAGTGTATGAGTGGAGTAGGAAGGTTCAGTATGGTGATGCATGCCTGTCAGATCAGCAAGTGTATGAGTGGAGTAGGAAGGTCCAGTATGGTGATGCATGCCTGTCAGATCAGCAAGTGTATGAGTGGAGTAGGGAGGTTCAGTATGGTGATGCATGCCTGTCAGATCAGCAAGTGTATGAGTGGAGTAGGAAGGTCCAGTATGGTGATGCATGCCTGTCAGATCAGCAAGTGTATGAGTGGAGTAGGGAGGTTCAGTATGGTGATGCATGCCTGTCAGATCAGCAAGTGTATGAGTGGAGTAGGGAGGTCAGTATGGTGATGCATGCCTGTCAGATCAGCAAGTGTATGAGTGGAGTAGGAAGGTCCAGTATGGTGATGCATGCCTGTCAGATCAGCAAGTGTATGAGTGGAGTAGGAAGGTTCAGTATGGTGATGCATGCCTGTCAGATCAGCAAGTGTATGAGTGGAGTAGGGAGGTTCAGTATGGTGATGCATGCCTGTCAGATCAGCAAGTGTAATGAGTGGAGTAGGGAGGTTCAGTATGGTGATGCATGCTGTCAGATCAGCAAGTGTATGAGTGAGTAGGGAGGTTCAGTATGGTGATGCATGCCTGTCAGATCAGCAAGTGTATGAGTGGAGTAGGAAGGTCCAGTATGGTGATGCATGCCTGTCAGATCAGCAAGTGTATGAGTGGAGTAGGGAGGTTCAGTATGGTGATGCATGCCTGTCAGTCCAGCAAGTGTATGAGTGGAGTAGGGAGGTTCAGTATGGTGATGCATGCCTGTCAGATCAGCAAGTGTATGAGTGGAGTAGGGAGGTTCAAAACAGCGAGACTTCTATGAAGAGGTACAGCAGGTGGCACATGAATGTTTACACATGCAACCAAGATAATTTTTTTCAACAGGAATCCACGCACTTTACTGGCGCAGGAGGACTTGCATTGAATGCAGTGGTGACTACATTGAAAAATTATACATTTGTTCTTTACATTTTCAAAATATATTCATCTCCCCCCCCCCCCCCCCCCCCCCCCAACCAAAAAAAACACATTTCAGGTTTTCTTTTGAAGTCCCCTGTAAAATCGGCCTCATTGCCAACTGAGCCCATGACTATCAGGCTGGCAGGCAAGCATGCTAGCCACTACACCACCACAGCTCGTATAATAAATGTAATAAATGTTATATTTCTAAGAACAAAAGCACAATTAGCTTTGTATTTTAATGTATATAATGTCACATGTAAATGTCTATAATTAGAAAAATGATAATACAAATTTAAATTAGGAAATATGAGGATTTTCATCCCAATTCAGTAAATATCAGAAGATATCACACACCTCTCAACAAACACCTCTTGGTCGTTGGTACCAGTAATGGTACACATGTGGTCATGATAGTATCCTCATCTTTTGTCCCATAACCCCAGCTGTGGGTCATCATGGTGCCATAAAAGATTCGTCCAAACTCAGTTTTCCATTGCTCCTATCTGTGTTAATATGTATAAGTCTGTTTAATGTGTATAACTTGCACATAAGGCTTCCTGTTTTTCTGTTACTGTACCCAAAAAGCTCTGTGGCAGGAAGAGTTACGAATGCAATTCATAATACTGCATACCGTGCTTTAAATACAGCTGCAGGTGATTTGGAAGATTACAATGGTATGAGTGCTGGTCGTTCAGAAAGCAATGGTAAACTACTGAATGTAAATTGCCCAGGAATCAAAAACAGCCAAAAAATGCTGGAGTTGACTGCGACATCTTGTAAAGGATATGCAACTGGCTTTTCTTTAACCAAAGAAGACTAGGTATCCGATCCAACTACCTAAGAGATTGAGAGGATGTGTGGTATCATTGGAGACCAATGATTTTTGTAAAAATGTCTAGCCTTATGCTGGGATTCGAACCACTGAACCTCTGAGCTTGAAGCAGACACCATAACCTCTCAAGCCACATTTCCGTTAGAGAAGTCCAGAATCGCCAATGTCTACCCCAGACCAGGCACAGGCAGAAGAAATCTTATAATGACAGTACAAGATAATAACCAAACCATGAGGTGGAAAATAAACACTGCTATGTCCCACATACCCTCAGTGTCTTTATAGAGTCCTTACAGTAGGAGCGTGCCAATGAATCCTTTTAACATGTGTATCATGAAACATTATACTGATATGTCTCAGATAATACAAACATCTTGTGTTCAGTGATAAAAACTCTGCCGCAGAACAAGCACGACAGGAGGCTTCTAATCATCAGAAGTAGCACCCCCCCCCCCCCTCCCAGGATATTTTGGCCCTTTACCTTCTTGACACACTCTGGGGGCAGACCCGCTCGGTCATGACACATTTCATGTCTTGTTTTAATAAAAATGTAATAAAAGTAAAGGATAATATTTACATGCCAAGAGGTGCAGTGGCAAATGGTGTATAGTATAAAGATCAATCAGAACTTGAGGAGTAGTATAAACACTGCTACGTACACATACCCTCAGTGTCTTGACAGAGTCATTATAGTAGGAGAGTTTGTTGAAAGCTCCAACTCCAATGGACACCTCCCCAAGCTGTCGGCTGACCACTGACACATCTCTAGCCAGTACATCCAAGTCATCCATCAACAGATGGACACAATAATCACATTCTGTTCAGTAAAGAAACAAAGATGAAAATAATTTCTGCTCTCTTTGTTACTATTATGCAGTTCATTAGTAAAGGCATCTTAATGTATTTGTCCACTATATGAGAATAGATATTAATAATAATTTGTTATCAAGAATTTTTTTTTTAAACTTATCAAACAAAATAAAATGAGTATTCAGCTTTATAATGAATAAATATTAAAAATACATTATATTATAAGTAAGCTTATATTTGACAGAAATTATATGCCAATACATTATATCTTTTAAAACATTATTTTACTTTGAATTTCTTTATTGTATTTTGATTTGAAATCTGTTACCAAGCAATTCAGTTATTTCTTAAAAGTTTCTTTTCAGCTTGTAATAAAAATCCACAGCTATATTTCCTGCACTAATTTCTATTGTAAGTGCAGAAGGAAGGACTTGGTCACCTCACCTCATTGCACACTGACCTAGTATATCTGAAGGGTTAACACTTGACAGTATCATGAGATTATCAGTATATTTGTGTTAAAACTGCTGCTGTTGATATCTAATAGCAATCTTCTTCTTCTTCAACATTCCAAGCCATTGAGGTTCTTTGCTGCAGATACAAGCCGTCTCCATTCGTCTCTCTGGTTGACCTTCTCTTGCCAGTCGTTGATTCCAAGTGCTTGTGGGTCTGTATATATATATTATCTCTCCGCCGTCTTCGTGGTCTACCTCGGGGTCTACGGTAATTTATGTCCTGATTGTAAGCGAGTTTTGTTTCCCTATTATCTTCCATTCTTTCTATATGCCCCAGATTAGCCTTCATGATACCAGTGATTAGCGGGGACTTAAACAGATCATAAATGTCTTTGTTGCTTCTTCTTTTCCACTCTCCACTTTGTATATCCCTAATGGACCCAAAGATGCGTCTTAAGACTTCGTTCTCAAAGGTTTGTAACAAGGCTACGTCTCCTTTAGTTAGTTTTATGTTTTTTTTAATGTTGCATATCCCTTACAGGATGTTGCAGTCAACACCAGAATTTTTCAGCTGCTGTTGATGCACTAGGCAAGATTAAACTTCAGTAGTTTGCCACTGGCTTTCTGAGCGACCTGCTCACAGACCCCCGTAAGTTACCAGCGTGGCGCAAACAGCTGCTGATTCTCACGCGAGATGCGTTACTCACAGAATATATGGGAAATTACGGATAAAGACGTTAACCCCTACATTCAGGGAAGACCTTGAATACTAATTATAGCAATCATCAACTTAACCTTGACAGCCTCTTGTTTGGCAACCAACACCCATCGGGGGAGACAGCGTAATGTACCTTTCCTCTTGAAGTAACTAGGCAGGGCCGAGAAGTCATACTGCATGGCCCACACATGCTCTCTATATTTATTGGGGGGGAACCGATAAAAAGCCCAGGTTTGTTCTATGAGATGCAATAACTCCTCCCTGGCATTGATAAGCCATTGGACAGTCGCCGCTGCAACTGTTCATGAGGGCTAAATATCAGAATGTAATAAAGCAAAGGAAAAATTATGTGCAGAAAAAGTTCCACCACCAAGCTTTGAGAGTAAGTATTGGCTGCGGTGAAATGACCCACGTGGTTTCACAACCCACTCTCAACGGACATTTACAGCGTCTTTGCCTTATTTCACACTCGGCTACCGCCATAGTAAAGTTATTATGCCGTTTTTAAATAACAAACTATCGTTGTCAAGACTGCAAAGGTGCAATGAATATATTATAGATCATATAATATGATTATATATATATATATGAATAATATATACATATATATATATATATATATATTACAGAGTCATTATAGTAGGCGAGTGTAGTAGAAGCTCCAACTTCAATGAAACCCTACCCAATTGTCACTATCCGGCATTATACTACTTGCCAGTACTCCTCAGCCTTCACAGTCTAATTAATTTCACATGTATCACTCGTTGGTTAAAGCAAAATGATTTGGCCTTGGATATCTATTTATTCACGTGCGCGTGATGTAAAGACATCTTAATGCTTCCCTGTGCGCATAGGTATGCCAAAGACAGTTATGGAACTTATTGAGCAAAAGATCATTATTCGTTATCCGTTCATCAAGATAACAATACGGTTTGTGCTTATTTGTATCAGCGTTTTGTTCGCGCAGGAAGATTAATATTTCCATTCTTGGTATAAAATTTGCCAATAAACAGAATTTCTTTTCAAGATTTGTGATGACGGAGTTCTGATTGTGCGAAGAATTCTTGAGTTATTTTTCCAGCATGTTCATACTGCAAGATCTGCAAATTAAAAAAGGATGTTCACAGAATTTTATGCAGGAATCAAAGAAGATTGTCAACCACACAGAATTGTCCGTACCACTACACGCTGACACATAGGGCGGATTTGTTTTGAAGGGTATCCAAGCACTTATGGTATTGAATGTTCAGTGTGGCAATGAGGATGCTGTCGACTACTATCCAAGTTTCCAGGGATTCCACCGCTTCTCAATTATATGCTCACCATGTTTGCTGCAGATACAAGCCATAATTATTCGTTGTATCACAGTTAACCTTCTCTTTTTAAGTTATTTCTTGATTCTTCACATTCCAAGCCATTGTATTTATAATATTATAATTCCGACGGTCTTTATGTGGTTTTCTCTAGAAAATCACTTATTATGTTTGTTAAGCGATGTTTTGTTTCCCTACGGACGTCGGTTCTTTTATGTCCGTTAACGTTTAGCCTATGATTATTCTTGTATGTCGGGGGGGGCCTCACATCTCTTGCGTGTCTTTGTCATGCTTCTTGTTTTTCCAGGACTTTCTACCTTTATATCTAATGGACCCAAAGATGCGTCTTAAGACTTCGTTCTCAAAGGTTTGTAACAAGGCTACGTCTCCTTTAGTTAGTTTATGTTTTTTTTAATGTTGCATATCCCTTACAGGATGTTGCAGTCAACACCAGAATTTTTCAGCTGCTGTTGATGCACTAGGCAAGATTAAACTCAGTAGTTTGCCACTGCTTTCTGAGCGACCTGCTCACAGACCCCCGTAAGTTACCAGCGTGGCGCAAACAGCTGCTGATTCTCACGCAGCTGCGTTACTCACAAGAATATATGGGATTACGGATAAAGACGTTAACCCCTACATCAGGGAGACCTTTAATCTAATTATAGCAATCATCAATTACCTTGACAGCCTCTGTTTGGCACCAACACCCATCGGGGGAGACAGCGGTCACATTTATCACCAGTGACACCAGGCAGGCACTGGCAACGTCCAGTCACAGGATCACACCCTACAGCTCCATCATGTAGGCAGTCACACTCTGGTTACAGATGCAGACACAGAGTACATGTACAACAGTGCAATCAGTTGCATAAAGTGCAGGGCAATGTATATAAAACATAAAGTACAACACATAACATATAGCTTGATACATTGAGACAGAAGACTGGTAGTCATATAAAATGCATGCAAGTAGGTTTAATATGAAAAAAAAACAAAAAAAAAACAAACAAACAAATACTAAGCTAATAACATCATTGCACCATACTCTGCCTTGCCCTACAATACAAAATAATGCAGCTGTATAGAACACAATTACGGAAAACACAGGACACTGCAGTGATTAGCCATCATCAGCAAACAAATACACACACAAAACAACATATAATCACAGGGAGGTCAATACAATGACTACATTAAGTGCATAAGATGTAGTCCACAGTAGTGTCTTCCCTGTGATTATATGTTATGTTTTGTGTAGTGTATTTGTAATGAAGCTAGTCAGCACAACATCCTATTTCCGTAATTGTGTTTTGTAAAGCTGCATCACTATGTGTTATTTTATAATGTTTACATTTCCACAGCTCTACCACAGTTTCACTAATTCTATTCACACTGACCCTGCAACAGGCAGTTGGTAAAGGTAAGTGATGTAATACAACATTTTCACAGCTCTACCACAGTTCCACTAATTCTATTCACACTGACCCTACAACAGGCAGTTGGTGAAGGTAAGTGATGTAATACAACATTTCCACAGCTCTACCACAGTTCCACTAATTCTATTCACACTGGCCCTACAACAGGCAGTTGGTGAAGGTAGGTGATGTCATAAAACATATGGAGGTCTGCATGACTAAACGGATAAGAGCACTCAATCTTCAACATCTAGTCTGCTGATTCTGAGGTAGTGGGTTCAACACCAACACCAGTCAGTTGGACTAAAATGTTGACTCTCGTCCTTGACTTGGGAATGTATATTATAAGTACCACTGAAGTCGGAGTGAGTTCACCTGATGGTGAGGAAAACTGGTAATATGGAAAACTAATCCACATGCAAAAATCAGTCAGTGCACTCACTAGTAGTAGCACATGTATGGACTACTCTTGAATTCAAAGTGAACGAACGAAAAAAACAACATTTAGCTTTTCTTAGGGCTAAGGAATCTGCATTGCCTACGAACATAATCAAGTTGTGACAAGACACTACTACCACAAACCTATAACACACACTGTTTACACAAGATAATAACTGTTAGAAAACTGTAATATTATAAATAAATATAATTTACATGTGTCACTTCATTATCACCCAACCGGCCTGAGCAATCGTGCCTCTCCATATTTCATAATTTCCAACGGAATATATCAATTCATGTGATGATATTATTGTATGCTATGATGAAAGGCTGTCAAGTATCTTCTCTCGCTGTTTTCCTATATCTCATTTTTCATTAATCTTTCCAGCTATAACAATATGCTGATCTTTTCTCAGAATGTGACCAAAAATGTATACTGCCTTTTTCTGATATTTGTGATTATGAAAATCACGCACTGTAATGGGACTGTGTGCTTGTGTATCCAGGGACTTGGTCTTTGATCAGCCTATAAAAGATATTTGTCCTGCGTTTTCTCTCTGAGATTTAGAGGGTAAGGGAACTGAACCTACAACCGGAACTAAGCACCAGTGTAAGAAATATTGACTACTGGACGGCTCAAATACAATTAGAAAAATTTCTGACATTTTGATTGCCTGTCTGAGGTCAAATTAGTCAAATGACACATTGGGTGCTCGCCCAGCGATATAATATGACACATTGGGTGCTCGCCGGGATGTAATATGACACACTGGGTGCTCGCCCGGGGATATAATATGACACATTGGGTGCTCGCCCGGGGATATAATATGACACATTGGGTGCTAGCCATGGGATATAATATGACACATTGGGTGCTCGCCATGGGATATAATATGACACATTGGGTGCTAGCCATGGGATATAATATGACACATTGGGTGCTCGCCCAGGGATATATGACACATTGGGTGCTAGCCATGGGATATAATATGACACATTGGGTGCTAGTCATGGGATATAATATGACACATTGGGTGCTCACCCGGGGATATAATATGACACACTGGGTGCTAGCCATGGGATATAATATGACACATTGGGTGCTAGCCATGGGATATAATATGACACACTGGGTGCTAGCCATGGGATATAATATGACACACTGGGTGCTCGCCCGGGGATATAATATGACACATTGGGTGCTAGCCATGGGATATAATATGACACATTGGGTGCTAGCCATGGTATATAATATGACACATTGGGTGCTCGCCCGGGGATATAATATGACACATTGGGTGCTCGCCCAGTGATATAATATGACACACTGGGTGCTTGCCCAGGGATATAATATGACAGATTGGGTGCTCACCCGGGGATATAATATGACACATTGGGTGCTCACCCAGGTATATATATATAATATGACAGATTGGGTGCTCGCCCAGCGATATAATATGACACATTGGGTGCTTGCCGGGATGTAATATGACACACTGGGTGCTCGCCCGGGGATATAATATGACAGATTGGGTGCTCACCCGGGGATATAATATGACAGATTGGGTGCTCACCAAGGTATATAATATGACAGATTGGGTGCTCGCCCGGGGATATAATATGACAGCCACTCACTAGAAAAGTAAAGGTTGATGCTATAATACTAATCATATTATCCAATGTGTGTGGCTTGGTCATCTAACCCACATTCCCAATATGTTCTTGTTTGTTTTCACTACAGCATCTGTACAATTACCATTGTATGCTCCTCTACAAACAGGCCTGAGAATGCCTCATATACAAGGCTTTACAATTAATCTACATCAAACAGGTCTGCATGGCCAAATGGATAAGAGCTATAGTTCTTAAACATCCGGTATGCGGATGCCAATGGTAGCAAGTTCAACGCTTACATGGTTAGTTGGACTAAAACGTCGACTTCTCGTCTTTGTCTTGGGTAGGTAAATTACAAGTACCTCTGAAGTCAGAATGGGTTGGCCTGATGGTAATGGACACTGATAAAAGGGAGGAAAGCTAATCCACACACACAAATCACTTCAGTACACTAGAAGTAGCAACATATGTATAGACTATGCTTGAGTTCAAAGCGAGCAAATGTTAAAAATAAATTAACAATCTACATCAGTATAATTTTCAATGAACGCAAGTACCTTGACAGCCTTCTGGCCCATAATTCCAGTGATTAGCCTGGCAACGGTCACACTTCTCTCCCTCCACACCAGGCTGGCACTCACACAGACCAGTCCGCAGATCACACTGGGGAGTTAAAGAGCCCACCCCACAGCCGCATTCAAGGCAGCCAGTACAGTAGTCATAGCCCCAGGTGCTTGGCTGAAACATGAGAAACATACATTTGACTAGAACACAGTTCATTGATTAACTAACTTAATTAACTAGAATTGATAATATTATACTTGGGATACACCCACATGTGTTCTGTGTCAGGTTTCTAATTAATAATGAAGCACACATAGAAGGTGCCATACCAACAGTTATTAAGCTGATATTAAAGGAAAATGAATAAAAAATATGACTGAGAAGTTGGATAAACAAAAGACAAAAATATCTAATTTGAATAACGAAGACACAGACAATAGATTGCATGATGTATTGCCTGGCATATTTCGCTGTATCTTGTCAGGTCCATGCTGCAGAAATCACACAACACAAGCTAAAGTAATTAGATAAATCTTTATGTTGTGTAATTTCTGCAGTAAGTACCAGACGAGATGCAGCAGAATATGCTGGGCAATAAATAATGTTCTATTGTTTGTATCTTCGCTATTCAAAGTCACTACGGGAAAACATTCTTTTCAATTTCTAAAACATATCTCATGTTTTTAGCAAAACTGTTGAACAAATTTTGCTAGAAGAATTGGATTTTGTATGCATCTTTTGTATGTCAAGATTCCCAATAAAATGTTATATTCATATTTCATTAGAACATATATCACCAATAACAACAAACAAATGGCAGGGTTTTTCCTGTGTTCACAGTCAGCTTGATCTCCTACAGAACACACATATTCTGAATAGATTATTCCAATTATAAACAGCTGTAGAAACTTATATAGCTTAAACAAAGTAAGTACAGTAAAGCACCCTTTTACACACCTGAAAAGTTCATTGGGCATATGGTGCTGGACACATGTTTATAGACCAAACAGAGGACAGAACAGAACAAGTCATTATTCTGTGCCTCAGAATAGGACATTATAGATTACGCAACCGCATGTATACAAAATTCAAGATTGGTGAATCAGCCAATGTGCACATGTGGATTGGTGCTGCAGACAGCAGAGCACATACTCCAAGACTGCCGATATTATGACATATGTAGGCAAACCTTCTGGCCTGGAGACACAACAGTGAAAGATAAATTCTATGGACCACTGAAGTGAATTAAGAAAGACAGTGAAGTTCATAAAAGAGACAACATTGCAGTTATAGACAAATTTCAAGCGGATGAAAAAAAAAAGAAGAAGAAGAAGAAGAAGAAGAAGAAGAAGAAGAAGAAGAAGAAGAAGAAGAAGAAGAAGAAGAAGAAGAAGAAGAAGAAGACCAAACAGCACTCAGTACATGATGTGGTCAGTATCCTGCTGGCCACCTTCACTTCCTGAAACATTTCCTGGTACACATTTTAGGCTGGCTTGACCTAAAAGACCTTGTATATTTAAAAACATCTGCCCTGATGCACAGTCAAACCCATAACAACCAGGCTGCTAGGTGGGTGTCTAGCCACCACACAACCATGGCTTACCATACAACTTAAGCTAGGCTGAAGTTAGGTATGAACATGATAATTACCCTGCATTTCTCACAATCATCTCCTTCCACATTTCTTTTGCACTGGCACACACCCAGATTTTTATCACATTGTTGTGTTCCACACTGGTCACAGGTGCAAGCTGCAAATAAGAACACACAAGAAGCCAGGTAGAACACACTGTACAGTAAAAAGCTCATTCAAATGTTAATATCTCTGTCACCAATTTTCATTTAAAATTAAGATATCAAACAGATCATAGCATACTGTAGTTTAGGTTAGTTTAGTGGACGGATCAACATCACAGCACACGGGTGCAACCCATAAGTGCTCCGTTCTCCCCCTAACTCAAACCTGAGTCTGGAGAAACTCAGATCAGTGCACGAACTCTGTAGCACCGGCGAGGATCCTGAAATACTTGTTTGGCTACCAACACTGTTCGACCGAGCACAGACTTCTATTTTGTCTGTATCAACAGGTTCAAACATCTTAAATGACCTATAGCTTACTGTAAACACTTTGAAGAAACAACACATACAGCTGAGCTATTAATATGATTAGCTTCATTCTATGTGGTGATTGCACTATTTTGTAGGTTTCAAATAACATTCGTTATATGTGGTGATTGCACTATTTTGTAGGTTTCAGATAACAAGAAATTAACAATATAATAAACAAATATGTATAAAATATTGATGATATGAGTGGGGTTGAAAAAAAAAAATATTCCTTAAAATTCAAATGATTTAACATTAAGATATTCATAGTGATTAAGTTGTTGAAGAACAGCTGGCTGGGTGGCTAAAATGCTGGGTTCTCTTTTGGGAGACCCGTGTTTAAATTCTCTATAAGGTGTGGATGTTTCTTTTTTTTGGGGGGGAGGGGGGAGTATAGATATCCACTCCTACACCAGTCAGTTGGACTAAAATGTTGAATTCTCATCCTAGACTTGGGAAAGTAAATTACAAGTACCTCAGAAGTCGGAGTGAGTTTGTCTGATGACGACAGACATTGCTAACAGGGAAAACTAATCCACACACAAAAAAACATTTCAGTGCACCAGAAGTAGTAACACGTGTATGAACTACACTTGAGTTCAAAGCGAGCAAGCAAGCGGACACAAAAAATAATGTCATCTAAATTGCAATGTCTGAAATTTTGTTCAAAGTGTACAATTAAGAATACTATATTTATGTTTAATATATTAAAAATATTAAGTAAATGAATATTAGCTTGTACATATGTTCAAATCAGAAACATGCTAAATTACAAAAATAGAAATGACAAACGAGGGTTTAAATTGGGCACAGCTTCCCCATTTCTTTGTGCAAAAAATGTATGATACAAATAAGAAATTGAAAGTTTGACAACCATTGGTCATAACTACCAATGAAGTTAGCTTAAGAGAATTCACATTTATTTTCCAGTGAGGATTTCTTATAACAAAAACTGTGCCTAAATGCTGAAGCTCCAACACATACCCACATAACCACTTGCACAAATGATTGATTACGTGTAAGTGCTTGAGATTTCACAATGAGATTTAAAAAAAAATTATTGCTGGCATCACATTTTTCTCAAAAGAACACACTGGAAACAGAGGAAGGAAAATACACACACAGTAATGTCAGATTATTATGATGAAGCAAGTAAATATATATACAGTAATGTTTTGTATATTAGAATGAAATACATTATTAAAGCAGAGCAGAAACTAGAGCATTTAAATTATATATATAGAGTGATTTTACATTTGAAATAAACAATTAAATGACAGTGATAAGAAAATATGTTCGGAATGTAAAAAGGCATGGAAGTTGAAGACCATATCATAGATGGATTCAAGATGTGATAAATTATATACACATGGCAGCACGAGAGGCAGGACATCTGGCTTATGATATAGGGAAGTTTCAAAGGACTGTTATAGGGATAAAGTTCTACACAGGACAAGACAATGGACAAATGAGTGACTTGAAAAAATAGTCACTGCTGTGGCAAAACATACCCAAAGATATCACACTGCTATGACATACCTACACAATCCTTTCTGACTACAGCATCGCCCCAATACCAGTCCCTGCACTCGCCGCAGGTTGGACCACTGCTGTCGTTCTCACACAACAGGCAAGCGCCTGTCAACCTGTCACAGCTGTTGGGGTTGGAGGTGTCAATATTGTCACTACACCTGCAGGGCTCACAGTAACTTCCAACTTGGGTAGGGTCACCAAAGTAGCCAGGTGCACAGCTGTAAATAGTGAGTACGTGAGTAATGACATCAGTATTATAGGTGGTCTCAGCATCTGCTGTTGTATTATCAGTGGTCATCCCCCCCCCCCCGCGCTTGCTTTGAACTCAAGCGTAGTCCACACACACTATTTTTGTAATAGTAGTGATGGACTGAATTTTGCGTGGGGGTTAGCTTTCCCTATTAACAGTGTCCCTCGCCATCAGGTGAACCCACTCCGACTTCAGAGGTACTTGTAATTAATGTCCCCAAGTCAAGGATGACAGGTCAACATTTTAGTCCAGCTACCCAATGTAGGGATGAACTGCTAACTTCGGCATCAGCACAACGGATGTTTAAGAAAACCATTCTTATCCACCAGACCTGCACCAGTGATCATGAAAATAAGGTTGAGAGCGTGCATAGTTGAATATACAATAGGAGGGTTATAGGCAAGGGGAATGGCTTCACTGCACTGTGTTTGATCCCATATGGCTAGTATTCTCTCCACATAGTGGTTAGCACCTGCTGAAAGTATCACACAGAGCAAAACGCTCTAGCTCCAGCGATTCCCCTAGGAGTCACTTAGTTTGAAAACAAATCTGCATCCCTCTGAACACAAAGTAGACATCTTGACCACTTCACCAAGGAGAAGTGAATAATAAATCCATGACAATCAGAAGTTTATGAGCAAAATGATGTCACACTGTTTAATTGAGTAACAATTCATGCCAAATTATTAACAAGCAATATAATAACACATACACAGCAATGTATTGACATTGTAATGTATTTGTTACTAAATTGCTCATTGCATTGAAATGTTAATAGTTGACACAACAATTAACTACAAAGTAAGTAACTGCATATACAGTAAATTAGTGACAAATTCAGTGTCAAGTTATTGTTGAGTAACAAATTGATTACACTGTGACTAGTTAAATATGCAATAATTGAGCTAGACAATTACTACAGTTGAATGATTAGCATCTAGACATTGAGACATTAGCTGAAGACGGAGCATCTATGGATTTGCATTGAGTGTTTTGATATCGGTTCTGGAACCAATTGGTCTTGCTCACCCACCTACCTTCAACTCCCCCCCCCCCCCCCCAGCATGGTTTTGTATAAAATGGATATGTGCTTATAAAAAATGCATGTTTTCTTCAATGCTTACATTTGACAGACTGGTCCAGCATACCCTGGCAGACAAGCACATGATGATACACGGCGGGTTGAGTCCTCACTGCACGTGGTTGCAAAACTGCACATGAATACACACAAAAAATAATGGATAAGAAATGAGGAAATGAGAGCTGTTTGCAACTCAAGTAGGAGAAAATGATGAATATGACAAATCAAAAACAGACAATACAAAAATAAATGAACAATGTGACACAAAAGGAAATTTGACAACAAGAGTTAATGATCAATTTAATGGATCTATCTCTTTGTCATGTTCATCAGCAGATAAGTCTTAAACAAAAGCTTATCTATAATGCACATAATGAAAACGATTCTTCAAATATTTATTGGAGTTGAGGCCAGTAACAAAAACATAAAAAAAATTTTACAGCTATTGATAAGTCACTTGGTTCTTATGTTTAAATAAAAAAAATTAGACTTGACCAATACCTGTGAATGTTTGTCTAATGAAACGGATTACAACTGCACCCCATGCCTTCCAAACTTTTATTTTTTTTTTATTTATCACTGATACACCACTGTTTCTAAGACAATGTTCAATTATTCTCGCTGTTGTGATACAGTGCATTTTACAAACACTGCCATAATTGAATGTTGGCATGGAAATGTTTCCAAACACCAAGGACTGAGATCTGTGAAGAGACATGAGCACCTAAGTCATTTGACAGGGCACATGATATTGAGATGAAGGCTCTTGAAATTATGACCATATCATCCATAATGAAAGCCCTAACAGAAATTATGTAAGATTTTCATTGCAATGATTTAATGTAAGCCCTTACACAAAGTACAGTATATTTATTTTTAGTTGAAACTACAAATGTTCATTATTTACATTGCAAAATGTTTTTTTAAGTGTGGCATTTTAAAAATCTTTTTCCAGTAAACAATAAATAATCAAGTTTCATTAGCCCCAAATTTGAAAAGTAGGAGCTTTATGTCACATGTCCAAGCACATGCCTAAAGTTAATCCAGTCGAGGGAGTGCTATATTCTAGCTGATGAGACATATTCAAAGACTGTCGACAAGTAACACATTCTGATGTGTTGATGGCATTTCCACAGTGCAAAATAAATACTGATAATGTTGGAGGAATTATAAGCCATCTGCTGGCATGTTACAATTGGAAAAAGTATGAACTGCATATACTGACAATGCAATACATGAATATTTTAAGGACAAATCGAAAGGATTGTCTTCTTTTGCAAGGTTTTATATGATGTAGTGTACATGATTTTGTCTCTCAGGCATGTAACTGAAACTATGTGTCCATCAGACGTGAAGCAGAGGGATGACTGAGATTTTATATGTGTTTTATTCTCATCGTTAATCTTACTTTTCATCACTCACTCACTCACTCACTCACACAAACACCACCACCACCCCCCCCCCCCCCCCCCCCCCCCCCCCCCCCCCCCAACTGTTCAAGAAACCTGATGCAGAGGTGAAATTGGCACGTGGCAAGAATAACACCAGAAGACATCCGTGGAAGCCGCCAAGACATCAATAAGATGCAAGAAGAGAACCTGCCTGCGCTGCAGCAAAACGCCAGAACCTGATACAATCTCAAAGGAAGCTACCACTTCTACATCAGTTGAAGCCGCTCTCGTCGCTAAACCAATGCCAGAGATTACAACTACAACTGAAGCCAGCAAGTCCACAACGCTAACAAGAAGCAGCCAGGCAGCTCACCAAAGACCCCCACATCAGAGTAAATCACTACAGAGGACTTTGCCAGCAAAATCCTGCTGAAACAAACAAGCGTTGGGGAGGCCAAACTGTTGGCGCTACCAACAGACAAGATAGTCTGCTGGAAAACGAGCTCGTCACCCAGCTGCGCAAGACACCTGATGGAGTAGTGGTTTCCATAAAAAAAACCCAAAGATCACAGCACTTATACAGAAGATTGCACAAGAAGTGAAAGCCATCATCAAGCTTCACCACAGCATCATATTGGAAGCCACCGGGCACCGCACAAGCAAACGATGGGTCATTAAACGAGTCAAGACTCATTTCACCAATGACCAGATCAGGGAGATGCTGACGAGAGAGAACAGGAAACTCAAGATCACCAGTGCTGAGAGGATCATAGGCAAGAATAACATCCCCTCCACATTCGTCATTATAACATCAGAGGACCGAATGATCCCTCAATTCATTAGATGGGACAGGAGAGACCAAGTTCCAGACAGTCAGTGCCAGCAAGCAAAGATCGACACAGACTTTAGGAGGTCTTAACACTAACAGAAAGTGCGCCAACTGCCTCAGCAACCATGGTGTCAGGTAACTCAGCTGCTCTTACCACCAAGACAGCAAAGAAGCAATGAAGATTGCCATCAAAACTAACCTGCCCTGTAAAGAGGCTAGGAGGCAGTACGAGGCTACCAGTCGACTTACAAAAAGTGACAAAGCACAACTGGAAGGCCAATTGAAGGACCTGAAATCAAAGTTAAAAAGCATGGAGGATGAAAAAGACAAGATGCAAGAGACACAGATAACAGCCGTTCAGAGCATCCTGGATGAACTGAAGCAAGTTCAGTAGAAGATTGAGCAGGATGTCGCTCGAATAGCTGCAATAAAGACTGAGACAGAAGAAACTTCTTATTCTTTTTCAGCTTTCCGAGCCATTGAGGTTCTTTGCTGCAAATACAATCTGTCTCCATTCGTCTCTCTGGTGGACCTTCTCTTGCCAGTCGTTGATTCCAAGTGCTTGTAGGTCTGTACATGTATTATTTCTCCACCGTCTTCTTGGTCTACCTCGGGGTCTACGGTCATTTATTTCCTGAGTGTAAGCGAGACAGAAGAAACGCTATCAAAAATTCAAGATGAAAGAAAAAAGACAAGAAACTCTTAAACAGATCCAAGAAGAACAAGAACAACTAGAACTGCTCAAGTCACAGAACAAAACACCCAAACCAGAAAATGCAAAGACCCAGACAGAAGAAGAAGCAACAGAAGAACAAATAGAAGAGGATGAAGAAGCCTATCCATACCAAGACCGAGTGTGTAGGGAGGCCATAAATTGGCATCACTCGCCACCAAGATCGAACTATCGAGCTGCCGATGACACACAAAATCAAAGACTGAGAAGATTCAAAGACGACCCAAGATGGAGAAATAGGTGGAACACCAGGAGAGACGACTACAGGTAATCATCCCTGGTGGAAACAACACCATATGATGCGTTGGGTACACAATTATTCCAGGCCTTAACAAGTGTACGACGCTGTCCAGACACGTAAAACCACAAGAATGAAATGAACACAATCAACCCATCAGAAACCAGGAAGCTGACAACAAGCAGCCCAATCTACGAAAGACTAAACACAAGCTACACTATAAAGGTCCCAAATACAAAAAAATCGATATGGTCGATGAATGAATGGGCCCATTCGTCTCAAGAGTTGGAGTGGGAATATATATATGTGTGTGTGTGTGTGCGTGCATGTGTGTGTTTTGCCCACCCAAGTATCACCTTATCATGCAATCCATTGTGTGTGTCTTAATTATTCAAATTAGATAATTTTTTCTTTTGTTTATCCAACTTCCCAGTCATATTTTTTATTCATTTTCCTTTAATATCAGCTTAACTCTTTCACTAACAAACAAAAACTGGGCTGTGACCAAACAGAAATTTATGGCAGAAAATTGGAACTAGGGGTGTGTTACAATAATGCTTTTAAAATGGTTAAGATGGTAGCAGATCTATTGTATTACATATCAAATTAAAGAGGATTGCACAAGGAACATGACAGTGTTAATAATTAATTGATAGGTTACAAATATTATGACAATAATGAGAGGTTTAATAATAACAACTGAAATTAAAGAGGTAAAAATTATTTAAAAAACTGCACTTATAAGGTGTTTCCTACACTCCTATACTGCTAATCATGTTTAATTTACTGAATAATCAAACAAACACCACTTGTCTTCAAGAATATAAACAGTATTGCTCATTAAAGTAACCCAAAAAGAAGTTTTGGTTCATATTCTGAACCATGTCTTTTTAACAAAAAATGACAAAAAATAATGGCTGAAATCTGGAAGGTGGGGTCTCTCACAGTAAAGTTATGAAAATGGTTAAAATTGTAGAAGAAATGTTGTATTATATATCAAAATAAAGGGGATTGCACAAGGAATATGTTGGTAGGAGAATTTCTGCTTTAGGTTGTAAATAAAATAAAAATAATAATATAATTTGTAAAATAATTGGACAAAAGTAGGTAAAAATAATGTAAACATTGCACTTAGAATGTGTTTTCTACACTCCTATACTGCTAATCATGTTTAATTTACTGAATAATCAAACAAACACCACTTGTCTTCAAGAATATAAACAGTATTGCTCATTTAAATCACCCAAAAGGAAGTTTTGGTGCACATTCTGAACCATGTCTTTTTCACAAAAATGAAAAAATACTAATGGCCGAAATCTGGAAATTGGTGTATGTCGCAATAATGTTATGAAAATGGTTAAAATTGTAGCAGAAATGTTGTATTATATATCAAAATAAAGGGGATTGCACAAGGAATATGTTGGTAGGAGAATTTCTGCTTTAGGTTGTAAATAAAATAAAAATAATAATATAATTTGTAAAATAATTGGACAAAAGTAGGTAAAAATAATGTAAACATTGCACTTACCAAGGGGGCGTTGTTATCCAATATCCTGATCACTGCTAATCCTGTTGAATTTACTGCACAAACAACACTTTTCTAAACTATAAATACAATTGCTCCGAATCAATCATCCAAAAAGAAGTTTTGCCGCAGATTCTGAATCATGTATTTTTCTTTTTTCAGACAAAAATTAGGAAAACACTTGGCAGATTTACATTTAATTGTCATGTCTGTTTGTTTTTATTTACTATATGTGGCAGTCTATTTGTGATAGGCTGCAAAGCAAACTTTGGCGCACAAGTCTGGTCTATTAGTGCAGCCGGAGCAAACAAAAGATGATATGTGTCGTTTAGTTCGAGTGCTGCAAAAAACACAGTCTCTATTGACACCGACAAATTCTATTAAATGCTTGGCTCATGTAAATCTTTCGGCATAATTTCCTGCAACAGACTGAAATTCTTCGGCAGGCAGAGTGTCAAACTTTCAGGATTACTTAGAGCTACTTCGCGATGAGCACTTTCCTTTACTTGAAATCCTTCTATGACAATTTTTATCCTCCTTTCTCTGTTATGCCATATGGAATGTAGGATGTGAGCATTGATCTGTGCAATTTCAAAGATCTAGTAGTAGATCTTCTTCCACCACTTAATGGTTTTCCTATCATGGATATTATATCCAACCATTTGGTCCATTCTGTCGCAGCCATTCATCGCCATGTTATTTTCATGGAGACCATCTTCGGCTTGCTTTGCGGTTTTCGCAATCCGCTCTCAACAGTTCTAACTACAGACTTGGTAGAGACAACAATGCATGGTTTTTTTTAGCTTTATTTAGCCCTTCCACCAAATAATCATTTCATCAATGGACACATTTTCAAATGGGTGAAATGCTTCCTGGATATTTATTCTTCAGAATCATGTAAACAAGAGGATCAATTTTTATTTTTTTATTTTTGGCCTCAGGTTCACATACGTGAAATATGGTGTGATAAATAAATTCTAATTGATTACGGGGAAACGTAGTGCCATACCAAGGAGTATATAAATGTGCACTTGTACACCGGTAGTCTTTGATACATGGTCTTGGATCAAGTCCCATAGCAATAATGACAGACGTAAACTTCAGCCATTCGGGCTTCGTTGTCAGACACTCAGCTGTTGACGAACATTCACTGGTTTTTCTTTATCACCACGTGCTAAAACTTTAGGCACAACTAAAACTTCTTTCTAAATATTCACTGATATCGGAATCACTATTGTTTAAAACAATTATAAACAATAATCTAGTTTGATCTCAAGTCATACTACGTGGACGCAAACTGGTGGGCGTTTCCATTGTGAAAAACCAAAACAAACAAATTAACACTACCTTAAAACTGAAAATTCACAAGAATCCAATATTAGAAAACGATTGACCGGACCAAGATGGCGTAGAGATCTTTCGGCTGTACGACTTTTTAGTTTACTGTAACTTAAAATTCCGAAACGGAGCAGAAATATGTGAAATAAACCACTGATCATTTTGTGGGACGAAAAGGGCGGACTGCCATCTCAGGAAATACATCGTGTCCACAGATGGGATCACGGTAGCGAAAGAGTTAATAACAGTCGCCGGAAATGTTGGTATGATACCTTTTATGTGTGCCTCAGGATTAATTAGAAACATGACACAGAACACATGTGGGTGTATCCCAAGTATAATAGTATCAATTCTAGTTAATCCCTCATGTATATATATATATATATATATATATATATATATATATATTATATATATATATATATATATATATATATAATATAATTCTGTATGTTAAGGAATAAAAGAAGTAAATTATATGCTGGACGTTCAAACTCACATTTTAGTCATATGTAGCACAAATATCATTTTTAGCAGTAAACCAAATAATAAAGCAGAAATCTAGTTTCAAAATGTTTAAATTCTTCTTCTTCTTCTTCTTCTTCTTCTTCTTCTTCTGCGTTCATCCGGACTTTTTTTTTCCGGATGTGACTGCGTTGTGCCTGTTTACAGCAGAGCTGTCTTCTTGCGCCGTTAGGCCGACACATCCGACTTCTGCGGGCATTTGTTGACCGGGTTAACCTTCCCGGGAAAATGTTTAAATTAAATTGCATTAAATAGTTAAATAACGACTCAAGATAAGGCACTAAACCAAGACAATGGCTTACTTGTTGGAGGGAATATTCAGTGGACACGAGCAAATCTGGCAGGGCCCATATTCAGGTTCACCATAGTAGCCAGCCAAGCACTGTTCACAATGTGGCCCAGTAGTGCCACCTGTACAGTTCTGGAAAATTTACAATGCAAAACTGTATAAGCTAACACTGTTTTAATACTTGTGATAGAAGTTAGCATGCATCCACTGGGGACAAACATTTACAGCATGACTTGGTCTGATCAGTCACATTCATTACCGCCATGGGTTGTAGTTATTATGCCTTTTTGAAGCACAGTATAACAAACTATCGTCAAGATAGCAAGGTGCCAATCAAGAAATCAGCATGGCTGAATGAATAAGAGTGCTCATTCTTAAACTTCCGGCGTGCTGATGCAGAGGTAGCGAGTCCAACCCCTACACCAGTCAGCTGGACTAAAATGTTGACTTCTCATCCTTGATTGGGGATGTAAATTACAAGTACATCAGAAGTAAGAGTGGGTTCACATGATGGTGAGGGACACTGGTTATAGGGAGTTGAATTGTTGAATTGAGTTAAGAACCGACATCACTGCACTTAGGACATTCCCATACGTGCCCAGTCCCCTCAATCAACAGCCAGCGAAGAGTCATACTACTAATCGTTCCCACCGCTATCTGATTAAAAGTTCTCCTGGTCTTCCCTCTCAGTTTTGAGATTCTTCCAGAACCCCTGCTTCTTCTTCTGTCTGGGTCTTTGCATTTTCTGGTTTGGGAAAGCTAACCCACACGCAAAAATCAGTCCAGTGCACGTGAAGTAATATGTGTATGGACTACGCATGAGTTCAAAGCAAATAAATGCCCCAAAAACTAATTATGATTATGAACAAATATATTTGTAGTTACTATACACCAACTGAGATCTATGGAGAGTCATGAACGCCTACGCCAGCCGGCATGGCACTTGATGATGATGGTACACCAACTGCTGCTGTGCATTTCCAGGGTTTGGTTCCTTTGTAATATGTGGTATTTGTTTTGATTTATAAAATTTATTTCCCGAACTTTGCCAGACAAAGATTAAATCAGGCACACAGGAGCAACCCTTCAAAGCCAACTCAGTGAAGACCTCAAGCAAACCAGCCATGCTGTTTATGACTCATCATGTCAGAGTAGACACAGAACAAATGTTTATCACTGAAGAAGAAGAGGAAGGTTGATTGCATCCAGGCAGAGAATGCCAAGACCTAGGTCAGCAGTGTTGACTAAGTGAGGATGGGAATATAAATATGAATTGCAAACAATTCATATTGTTATATCCTGCTGCAGCTGCTGCTTTTTCTTTGTCCATATATATATATATATCGTCTTTGCAGACGAAAGTATGTGAATTGGAACTAGAGCTAGAATTCCAAAGTACAATGCCTGGGCATGAAATCAGAGAACATGTGTTGCCCATGCAGCATGATCACACCCTTGGCCTTGCCTTGTTATCTCCAGAGGAAAGGATAACCAGCATTTCTGGTAGGCTGCAGATGCTGGCGGCTCAGGATCAAACCTCCAAGAGCAGAAGGTGGGTAGCGGCCAGGCCCTCACATACGAGGGATTTGACTTAGAGACGGTCAGCCATATCCCTCAACTGAGTGCCTTATACCAAGTGTCTGGACCGGTATGAGAGGGTACATCTGTTATATATATATATATATCTGTGTGTGTGGAGGGAGGGAGGGGAGGGGGAAGAGAGAGAGAGAGAGAGAGAGAGAGAGAGAGAGAGAGAGAGAGAGAGAGAGAGAGAGAGAGAGAGAGAGAGAGAGAGAGAGAGTAGAGAGTAGAGAGAGAATGTATGTAACAATAAACTTTTGTTAGTGAGTTTTTTGTGATTGTGAGTGAGCAAATGTGTATGCGAGGGGGTGTGCTTTTTGTGACTTATTGAGTGGGTGCATAGAGTTTGCGTAAATGATATAAGTATGTACAGTATGTATGTGTTTATGCACATGCTGTGTGTATGTGTGATTGGCTGCCTGCCTGTCTCATAACATGGTAATATGCATTGTTTATACTCACAATATTCATGTGACAATGTTTTTATTCCTATGTGAATGTAACATGCAAAATAGTTAACTGATGTACGAAAAATGAGTGATTGGAAGGGCTCAATGTAAAACGTGCAAAACGTGGGACCCTTTGACAAATAAAGTCCATTTGTTTGTTTGTGTTCAGTGTTTATCTATGACCTAAGTTAGTAGAGGATCTGTCACAGAAGAAAAAAGTAATCATGAACAAAACTATAAGTGAAAATGTTTCAAACTCAAAAAATACCAAAAAATATGAAAACACAGCACATATACATTTCAAAAGATTATCATTAAGTCCCTTGCCAAGTGGTCGGGCAATAATGCTTCTCCACATCTTCAACTGAGTGTATCAATGTGCTTGCTCACAGTTTGCCCATGCCATGTTGAAAGATAGGTAAGCATCTGCTCTCATCGTCTTCTTTCATCTATTTTTCTATAAATCTGTACACTTTGTACGATATTTTCCAGTTCTTCTTTTCCCATAATGTGACCAAAACTGCAAACTGTCTTTATGTCTTAGCCATGCTGAAAGCACTTAGCTTACTCATGTTGGCTGCCCAAGGTATTTCCCAAATCCTCAAAATTTAACAATGCATTTTAACTGCACTGAAAAAACTCATCAAGATGAAAACAAGTTCAACCAAATGGCAGGCTTCCACATCACATTACAACAATGAAACAAAACAGACAAGCTCAACAATCTCTGGAACATCAAGTATCAACAATCAGGAACTCACATAGCATTCTCCAGTGTCAACATTGCACTCATTAGAATGACCATTACAGTTGCAATTGACACAAATGCCCAGATATGGAGTTGTACGTGCCCTGTAGCTTGATGGTGCACAGTGCTAGAGGTAGATAGTATGTACAAATTCACAGTTAAAATCAGTCTTAATATACATTATGAGGACATCATAAACGCATAAGATGAGGTCTCACAGTGGTCAAGACATTGGAGCATCTCTTCATGGTGTGGTCTACCAATAGCTGAGTACCTAATCATGGATCTGCCATGCCTCTTCATAGACAAGAAATACCAGTACTGGTCTTGCACACCTTGCTGTGTTTTGTTTAGCTTGGAGAGAAGGAGGGTAGCTTTAATAATTCCATTAAAGATGATACTTTGGTGCCTGGTTGTGAGGAAAGTCTCTACTCCAACCGTACTCTGATAGATGCAAGGCCCTTTTCAGGAATCAGACGACTTGAATGTCAATGCATCAGACTTCAGATTTACAACTCAGCCTTTTAGTCGCAATGAATCATACATATAGAATAATTAAAATAATGTATATTACTTGTTTATGTACTCGGTGTATGTTACATTAAGTCTCTAAATTTAAAGCAATTACCACATAAAGTCATACATGTTTATATACGAAGAGTCAAAACAACTAACGGGCATTAAAGATCATGGTTGACTACCTCACAAGATCCCTAGTGCTTTCTTGTTCCATTTACAGCCAATTTGTCAAGCCATCCAGGTGTTTTTCCTCATCTTACTTTTGTTCTTTTTTTCAATAAAACTGGCCCATTGTCAGCAAATGTTCAAGCTATTGACTCAAAATATGCCCAAAAAATCTACAACAGGAAAAATATGAGGCTTCTACAATAGAAATAGACAAAAGGAATACTGGAAAAGAGCTCCAGGCTAAGCTCATATCAATCCATTGTTAGAAATGACATAGGATGGATGTGATAGTTGAAAGGGTCAGATTCTATTTTACATTCAACCAAATCATGTTATATTAGTACAAATGTCATGCTGAAAGATCACTATGTGGGCTCTTTAAACATGACTGAATAAGACACCAAAATATATATGTGAGCTGCGCTGGCAAAGTGGATGGTGCACTGACTTGCTGGCATAGTGTCCAGGGTTCAATCCTTACTATTGGCCTGATTATTCCATGACCAGTACGTTCTAATGGTCAACACAGCCTCATAAGATTTCAGAGATGTCTCTAGGAAGAAATGCTGACATGGAAGAAGTATAGTCAGTCTGCTTGACAGACACGGCCTAGTATGTATGATGACCTGTTACTTCATGCTCAACGGCAGTATCTGCTTGACTTGGCTTTGTTTTTAGAGAGAACAAAAAGACTTTGACCTTGTTCAAACCACTGGTTATATTGAGGTCCAAACAGTTTTCTCTATTAGTTCCCTCCCTCCTTATAGATAATTATTTCTCTGTTGCTGCAGATATACTGCATATCTATCTTCTTGTTTTTTTTTTAAATTTATCTTTCCTTCCATTCAAGTGACTTTCCACTGTCTGGTGTATATCCCATGTTCCATTATTCTATCTCACTTTATGTGCATTTAAATAACTATTGTATCTTTTCTTCATAGGTTTCCTGTGGTTCAGTTTTAGATTTCTTGGCAGCATTTTATGTGCTTTTATTCTAGCTATGCTTTTGTGGAATATTTCTGGTTGCTTGTGATTTTTTAGCCTTATTCACTCATTCTCAGGTTGTTCTCTTTCTACTTTAATAGTATTCAGTTTTTCTTCCGCTTCTTGCTTGATTTGTGCAATACATGCCACTTCTTGCTGGATGTTGTGCTGTGTTTCTTTCATCTATTCCAGTATGGTAAAGGTCTTGTCAGCGTTCCTTAGAAACATCTTTACTTTTATATAGATGGCACAATGAGACTTTCTTACCTCACATGATAGACCAATGTAGTTAGGTGGACACTCACAGCTCTCCACAGCTGCCTGCTATATCACCAGTACTACTTGCTGATCCAGTTTCCAAATCAACATCTGAAAGTCTGAAATTTAGATGAAAACGAAACATTTGCAGTTTATGCATCAGGAGTTCAAAGTTAACAGTTGTGACAAAATATAGTGAAAAATATAAACAGAATCTTTCAACATATACAAAATAAAATCAACTCTGATTATGAGACAGACTATGGAATGCTTTTTCATCTGTTCACTGTGGTTTATGTTGTAACCTGCATGTTCAGAAAAATGGTGGGTGGCTGGCTGCTGAACAAAGTGGTTTGCCTTCTGCAGTAATATGTGTGCAACTGCTGGTTTTTCTAATGATTGCTGTTTCCATCGACAATGAAATGTAATTCTAGTTGCTGACTTTTGTGCTGGTATTCTGACAGCAGCCTTATGCATGCTTTTATATGTGAGTGTGTGCTGTTGGTTTTGTTGGAACTGCTGCCTGTTCCACTTTTCATATGGGACAGTGAGGAGCTTTTTGTATGCTGGAACTATGAGTAACAATAAACTAAAATATCTGAACTGTCCTGGAATATTAGGATAGCTATTCTGGAGTTAATCCTGTAACTGCTATGCATGGCGTAAGAGGCAACAAAAGATTGCTGGCATGAGACTGGCTACCTCAACCCATAAAACTCTTTAGCTACAAAATCCAATCAATCGTGAGCAAGCCTACAAAGGGCTTGGTGTGAGTTGGTTGAGGGCCTATGTCCCATTTTAAAAAAAAGGACAGATAGAAGAAGTACAGGGTGTATTTTTAATGACTGTGCAGTGTTAGGAAATATTGCCGGTCCAAGTTTTGTATTTACCTATTATGTTGCATGAACTTTACAGAGGGTGAATACAAAACTTGGACCAGTAATATTTTCAAGCACTGTACAGTCATTAAAAACACACCCTATAGAATGTGTAGAAAGACTACGAGAAGCATGCCAATCTGTGGGCAATCAGGGCAAGTGGGTTGAATGTCCTTGGCTATCTGCTAGGAGTGAGGAAGAACATGTGGGTTTGTCTGGAGTGCAATAATGACAGGTCTCTTGTCAAATTACAAATAACAGTAAAACAGGTCCTAAAGGTCAAGTATCTAGGCAGCATTTTCATGGCAGATATAAGACTTGACAAAAGAAATAGAATTAGAAACAAGATGACAAAGGGTGAACTAACTACCAATTGCCACCACTACTCAAGTATATGAACATCAGTACAGAAGTCAAGCAATAAGTGATCAACATTTATATTCAACATTTACATTTATATCAACACATATTTCCACAAAAAATCTACTACCAGTGCCAAAAATGGATGCTGTTTAAATCATTCCATAGCCAGAGCTTCCCAGATTGTAGGCACAAAATGGTGGCAGATTGTGCATCACTGACACAAGATGTCCAAGTCACTTTATTTTTTCTGTATACATTCAGTTGAATGTTAACTGCATTAACCTTTGTCTAAAGAGGTAAACCCTGCAAATAGGGAATGTTACAGCATCCCTTGACCACCAATGGTAATCTAAGCAGAGGTTTGAGGTATTTTATAGAGTTAACTATTCCACATAATTAACTGGACTCTCCCCATGGCCCACCAGCTGAAACAGTATAGCATCATGGAAAGAGGGAATTCTTCCCCTTCTTCTGTCTTTCATCTCCCAATGCAGCACAGGCCCTCAACCAACTCATGTAACTCTTTGTAGGACTTGTTACATGATTGGCTGGATTTTGTAGCTACACTTGTCTACAAGATGAGGTAGCCAGTCTCACACCAACACCTCCTTAGTTGCCTCTTATGACATGCATGGTAGATTACAGTGCTACTATTCTTTACTTCTCTAATGGTCACTGGTAGCACACAGGCAGAAAGATGGAATTATGAATATGAAATGTCTTGATAAATGGTGTAAGGTAATCATGCTTCTCTAACAAGATATATCAATTCATATGCTGAGACTTTTCCTTACCACGATGAAAGATTGTCAAGAATATTATCTCAATTTCTTGTATTCTTTTTTCCTTAAATTATTCAAGCTGTTACAATGTGTTCATTTTTCTCGTCTCAAAATGGGGCTAAAATCATTGACTGCCTCTTTCTGTTTATGACAAGATGTCTTTGTGTTTTAATTATTAATTTTGGTTGACCAAGGTATTTTTCAGCAATCATCTGAAAATTACATTTTGTGGATTGAAATATGTTGACATATTTACTAGCAGCCCAGAGTTCAGATCTCATTATTCAAGCTGGTGGCCTCCCTCCCCCACACTTTCTGCGGCATATGTATGGATCATTTTCTGTAGTTCCTTCTCACTAGCTATCAAGATAGTGTCATCAGGATAATATAAATTGTTTATATTATGACCATGGCACTCATCAAACCTGACACTCCACATCGTGCCAACTGCTTCGGGAGGAGGAGCACAAATGGGAGGATACAAGCCTTATCCTAATGTGTGGAAATGCAACCTAAATACTAAATGTCATGGCAGCGCAGTCTAGGCCCTAAGCCTGGTCTGCCACTGGTTTAGGATCAAAGCTCAGACAGGTGGACAGTTAGAGCATTGCTTTGCTGACCTAGCAGCTTCTGCAGCTTGTCTTGTTCCAGATGTATTGGTGTTACCCTTACTCTGGAGTAAACTAGGCAGGTCAAGACAGGGATCATGCTGCATGGGCAACACATGATCTCTTCAATTCAGCCCAGATTGTTTACTATGGAGAGGTTAACTCTGTCCATGGTCTCCCGCCATGGGTTGTAGTTATTGAGCCTTTTATGAAGCACAGTGTAACAAACTATCATGTGTCAAGACGGCAAGGTACCATTAGCAGTACATTATGACCATCAACTGCAGTACCTGGTAGAGAGAGGACAAACCAAAAAGAAATGCTAGACCAGTGGTCAACCTTTTTTGGCCCGTGCCCCCCTTCACCATATTTTCAGAACGTCATCCCCCCCCCCCCTTTTCGTATTTCCTACCTAAAAATTTGGCCCATGCCCCCCTTCACCATATTTTCAGAACGTCATCCCCCCCCTTTCGTATTTCCTACCTAAAAATCCCCCCCCCCCCCTACACAGTATATGTAATGATGGAAGCACATACTAAAACAAGTCTAGATGTCCACATAAAACGCGATTTGTGGGTCTACTGACTTTATAAAATGAATTTTAGAAGGGTGAGACGTACAGAACCGTAAAGTATGAAGGGAAAAACAAGATCAAGTAATCGGTTCTTGTATTAACGTGATCTTGAAATGATCTTCATTCCCCCCCTGGAAACCCCGTGTGTTGCCGGGGCCCATAAGGGAAGCAAAGAATAGCAACACTGCAGCCTACCATGCATGTCGTAAGAGGCGACTAAGGAGGCTTGATGGTTCCGTCGCCCTGCTACTGAGTGAGTGCGTGGCGTGACACTGTGAGATGTGAGTTTCGTGTGAAATGCTTTTTAATCTGCCCGAGGTTTTTTGGAACGTGACTGCATGTTCAGAGCGATGGCGGAAGGCTATGTCCCAGAGTTGACTGGTTTTTGCCTTATGCAGAAATGCGTGGCTGCTGGGCTTCTGGTTGACTGCCACTACCGTCGACGATGAACTGTATTTCGTGGACCGTGTGGGTGAACATCTAGGAAACATCCAGATGGGAAAATGACTGCTGATTCCATCAGAAATGAACTGGATGTTTTGTGGGGACTATTGTGTTGACATTCTGGTGGCGGCATTATGCACAGTGTATCTGTGCGGGCTGTTGTTGTCGAGACTCCTGTCTTTTCCACTTTTCACATTGGGCAGTGGGGAGCATTTTGTGTGATATTCACTGGCACAGGAACGGAGCATAATGGGGATGACCTGTTGCTGTGAAGTTGGAACTGCGACTAACTAACTAACTAACTCGAAACCTCGAGTATAGGTGCTTCCATATTGACGTGGTGAATGAGGCCTTAGGTTCAACGAATGCGATCCGGCGTTTGCCATTAGTGGGTTGTGCTCACTATTTAAATTTCAAATCCCGAAACAACCACATAATTTAACTAACTAACCCAAAAATTCCCCCCTGGTGGGGGGGGGGGGGGGGGGGAGAGAGAATTCCCCACCGGTTGAGAACCACTGTGCTAGACCGATGTCTGGCAAGTGTCAGCTAAAAGGCACAAATAGCACAGCTTTGCTGTAAATCAACAAAAAACAACAATTTATAGACAAACTGAGGTAGAAGTATAATATACAACAACTGCAGATTACATACATTGACTTGGATATAAACATAACTGGAGCATAAACTCTATCTACATCATACCTGACTTCACCCATCACTTTATAGTAAGATGCTCGGATGTGGAGACTCTCAAGGTTGCTTAAAATCATCATAAACTGCTCCCTGGATGGTAAGGCATGTCCATTCTGGTGTCTGAAGTTGTACTGAAATTTTACATATTGATATGAACATTACAAGCAGTTTGTTGATAACAAGTGGCTGTTTTAGTGATAACTTTCCACAAGATATGTAGTGGTAAATAAAGGAGCTTTTTCACACAACCTGAGCAATATGCTACTAGCCCGATATTTGTGTAGATCAAACAGCACTCAAGGGGTGATTTGGTCAAGATGATGCTGACCGCCTGGACTTCCCAATCATTTCCAGGTACCCATTTTAAGCTGGGTTGACCTGGGAGCAGAGGTACATTTTTTAAATCTGCCACGATGCAAATTCAAACCCATGACCACAGGACTAGCATGGAAGCATGCCAGGCATTGCACTACCACAGATTCCTTGAGATATTACTTCGCAAACCTATTATTTCTCACACATTCTGGGACTCCACCTCAAGATCTAAAGGTGTGGAACTCTAGATTAAAGGTGTGGAACTCCAGATCTAAAGGTATGGAACTCCATTACCTAAAGGTGTGAAACTCCAGATCTAAAGGTGTGGAACTCCAGATCTGAAGGTGTGAACTCCAGATCTAAAGGTGTGGAGCTCCAGATCTAATGGAGTGGAACTCCAGATCTAAAGGTGTGGAACTCCAGATTAAAGGTGTGGAACTCCAGATCTAAAAGTGTGGTACTCCAGATCTAAAAGTGTGGTACTCCAGATCTAAAGGTGTGGTACTCCAGATCTAAAGGTGTGGAGCTCCAGATCTAAAAGTGTGGTACTCCAGATTCAAAGATGTGGTACTCCAGATTTAAAGTAGATGTGGAAGACTGATATATTGGTCATGTAAGTAACTGATTATTTACGCAGGATATCTCAAGTTCAAAGGGTTAACATACGTCCAACTCCAAACAGATACCACTAAATCATTTAACAAATTGCAAAGACAACAACATGAGTTTAGTGAATGCAAAACACATCATCTATGACTCAGGTCAGCTACTGACCTCAAATAAAGGCACTGCAACATTCAAGGGACGTGCTAGGCAGTGGCTGGGTCTCCTGGTAGTGAACTATGGTCATGTTGTTACCCTGGCAAGAATAAAGTAAGAAGTATATGTTAGCCATATGTAATATTGTATGCACTAGCAATATGTAATATTGTATGCACTGTGAATTATATTTCTTTCTACATATTAACTGGCTCTGTGGTGAAGGGGTTATGAAAGCCTCGTAATCCTGCTTACCACGTTCAAAACACAGCTGCGGTCGATTTGCATGCAAAGCGCTCTGCATTGGTTTCCATACAATGGTATGACTGCCAGTCATTCAGAAAGCAATGGCAAACTACTGAACGTAAACTTGCCCAGGAATCACAAACAGCCAAGAAATACTGGAGTTGACTGCTATGTCCTGTAAAGGAAATGCAACAGAACACTTAATTATATTCATTCTGTATCTGCCAGTGGCTGTGATCTGTTGATTTGACTGACAATACTGTGAAAACTGTTGGCAGATAGATCGCATCATGTTACTAATTTTAAAAATGTTTATTACTATTCAGGAATGTCCCATTATAGTACACATCACATACCATTCACCCAGATGAAACATATTTAGATTATCATCATGCAGCAAGTCTTTTACAGAACACCACGCTCAGCATATCCCAAAGAACAGTTTCTCAATCTCTAGTCATTTCTCCATCTCAAGACCCTCATCCCTGAGTGATTTGCAGTGTACTGTATCCATCTTCATGCTTGTCGACCCTTGACATATTTAGAAAGTTGTGAATACTAATGAAGTTCTTACAGTGATGTATATTAGTCACACTGTCTAGATCTGATGTACAGTTTTACTTTCCAGGACACATCTGTTCATTAGAAAAGACCCCACTCCACCCCTCGCAGAATATTTAGGCCCTTTTACCTTCTTGACACTCTCAGGGGGCAGGCTCATCGAGGTCACGACACCCAGGTGTTTTTTCTCTTGTGATGCATCTTTATCTCTATGTCAAATCTAACAATGTAGCCTAGACATTGAAAGCAAGTGACCTGTTCTATACTTTTACTATATACAAAAAAGTTTTCACAATGTTTAACAAGAATCCCTTCCTGCTCTCTGCCATAGTTTTGTCTAGAATAGTTTGCAACTCTTTACATTTCTCAGTTAGACTAGGCCTATATTTGGCTCTACATTTCCTGATTTGGCATCATGTTTGAACCACTGTGCACCTTTCCTTACATTGAAATAGCAGAAATGTCCTCTATCATTCTCTGTTGACAATGTGTGCAGATGAACATCCCTTTTCTCATTGTGCCTGTGTTCTTGTAAAGCCTACCAATTTTACTTCTCATTTTTCACTGATTTACTAGTAGATACATAAATGAGCTACAAATGCAGCAGTATGCTAGTAGCACTCACTGTAAAAATGACATCAGGCATGATAAGACCGTCAGATCCACGATCTCGAGGTAGTGTGAAGAGTATAGTGTACAGCAGTTTGCCACCATAAGAGTTGATCTGAAAGGAATAACAATAATACTGACAACTTTTTACTTGTCACTTTTATACTATCAATCATCATCATATGATTCTTATGCTTAATTACACAAAAATACAGAGACAAAATATAAGTAAAGTAAACAGTAGGCTCCAAAATTTAGGCAAAATATAAGTAAACAACAGGCTCCAAAATTTAACTCAGCTGCTTTCATAATTTAAGTTTTCAGTTGTTTTCTTTAACTCAAAGAATATGAGGATCTGGTGCTGGATTTTTCTGAATGAGTTTAAATGTAAGGCTAAAGATTAATCGTTAATTTATTTCCATAATTTTGAAAACAATACTGGTACTATAACAAGGAATTACAAGGATATACAGAAAGTACAACCAAGGAAAAACTGTTAAAGTTCAGTAGAAAATATCCTATCATGTTTCTCCACAAATTGCAATTTCTGACGGCATGGATCAATTCATGTGTTGACTCCCTTCTGTGCCATGACACAAGATCTGTCAAGAATGTTCTCTTGCTGTCTTTATCTCTCTTTCCACAACACTTTCCAGTTGTCACAAAATGTTCCAGTTTTTTTCTTCGCATAATGTGGCAAAAGAATGATGACTGCCTCTTTCTAATGTTTGTAATAAGGTGTTTTTGAGGTTTAGTCTCCTTGATTGCTCATTTTGGCTGCCCAATGAATTTTCAGCATTCTTCTATAAAACCACATATCCAATGCTTCCAGGAAATTTTGTCTCTGTACTAATTGTCCAGGATTTACAGCTGTAAGCTAAAACTGGTCCCATCATGAATACTTGGAAATATTAGCCTCAAACACTGGCTTTTGATTGTTAATCTACAGATTATCAAACCTAGGCATTTTTTTTTTTTGGCAATTTTATGAGAAGACAAAAACTGGAACATGTGGCAACCAGAAAGATTTGCAGAAAGAGAGATAGAGGAAGACAATGTGAGAAGATTCTTGACATTTTTGTGTCATGACATGGAAGGAAGTCAACACATGAATTGACCCATGATGTCACAAACTGTAATTTGTGGAGAGACATGATCGCCCACGCCACTGGCAAGGCACTGGATAATGATGATGATGATTATCAGACCCATCATCATTGTCATATAATTCTTATACTAAAATACACAACAACAGAGACCAAGAATATTCACATCAAAGGCTGATCCCATGTAGTTTTCAGTGACTTCTTTCAGCTTCAGGAATATTCTTTTTCGGTTACTCGAGCTACTCTCTTCTTCTTATAACAATAAGAATATATGCAACAGGATTTTAAAAGGCAACCTAACAGAGGCAAACAATTAAAGGCCCATGACTGTTTCTACAACAGATAGAAATAAATAATGTGGGTAGGTCATAAAAGGAGATACAGGAGATACCAACATACAGGACAGCTTACAATGAGCTGGTTGCTCCAATGGCAAATAAAGGGCAGAAGAAGAAAAAAAATGAATGATGTTTTGAATTCTTGATTTGTCTTCTTCTTCTTCATTCATTTGGAATGTTTGTTTTTGAGGTAATTGTGGTGTGCCTGTTTACAGCAGAGCTGCGATATTTGCACCTTTCGGCTGTCACATCCGACATCTTCAGGCATGTGTTGACCGGGTTAAGATTTCTTGGTTTTCCCCCCATTTCTATAAAAGATTATTTTCTTTACTGAGCATGTATGGGAATGTCCTGAGTGCAGTGATGTCAGTTCTTAACTCAACACATTATTTGCTTTTCTAAAAACTTCAGCTGTAACGCCGTCCTTCTTCACTTATAGATACAAAAACTGTAAAAAGCACAAGTAATGCTGATTTTATAAGTTATTCTCATTTTACTGGGGGAAAAAAAACATTAAACAAAAAAGTGTGCCTTCCCAATTATTCAATACAATCTTTAACATATCAACGTTTTAATGCAAGCAGACCTGTCTTCCAAGATAAGGAGCTGGAGCGATCCAATACAAGTTACCATCCTCTAGAACATTCTCAGGAGAGCTTAGTCGAATGGTAGACCCAGCTTGTTGTATGATTCCTGAGCCAGTCACTGTCCACTCTGTCATGTCACTGAGCTGTAATATATACAGCATGCCATTATTTAGAATGTGAGTCAGTTATAAAACATACACCAATTATAAAACCTGCAGACATTCCTAATTGCTCATGGGATTTTAAGGTGTCTGTAGTTGTGTATTATTTTTAAAACTGTATTTGGATAACTCTTATCTTCATCAGCTAAGGTCAATCACACATCCCAAGATAAGTAGGGGGAGTAGTATAAGGTAGCGTGGAAATAAGAGAGGGGGAAAAAAAAAAAGGAAGGAAAAGAATGAGAGAGGATACGGGCGAAGATAGAGAGGCGAGAGAGGAATAAGATCAGAGAGAAGACAGAGAGGAGAAAGGGGAATGAGATCAGGGAAAAGACAGAGAGGAGAGATAGGAATGGGATTAGGGAAAAGACAGAAGACAGGGGCAGGGAGAAAGGAGCAGGATGGAATGAGTATGGAGGGAATAGAGAGAGAAGATATGAGGCTGCCCACACAAAGTATCAAAAATGTGAAAACCTACCCAGAGCAGTATATTTATAGAATGGGCTGAAGAGGGAATCCAACCATCACGTAGCAAACCCTATGCAGGACGTCACTCTCATCACAGTGCACAGAAATGCCTCTCAATCTCTTGCAATTTATCCGGCCTCCTACCATTCATCCTCATGCAACAGGTGTTTGCAATATCCTGTCTCCCTCTTTGTGCTGATCAACCCCTGCCTCTTCTACCAGGAACCACACCTTCCAGCACCATTCTTTCCAAGCCTACTCGTGATGTTTAATATGGCCCGAAGTATTTCAGTTTCCGAGACATACAGTTCATGAGCCAGTCTCTTTGATGATCAGGATCTGGTAGAATTTCAGTATTTTTCTACTTCTTGGTTGATGATATTCGTAAGAACTTTCGTGCAGTATTTGAGCTCGAAACCCAATTTTCTTCATTTATGATTGCATAATTGTTCATGACTCACATCCATATGTTGCCACAGGAATGCAACCATGTCCTACAAATTCCCTGCTGAAGCTGGGTATTTTGACAGAAGGCAAAGAACTTGCAGCTTCAATGTATAAGGGCAGAGGGTATCAACATATCCTTTTTAGGAAGAAAGGGCTTGATGTGAGCTGGTTGACAGCCTAGCGTTCCTATGTGTGATGAAAGACAGCAGAGAAGAAGAATAAGGGAGGAAAAATAAGTATAAGAGAACATGCGAGCGCTACCTTCTTGATTTCCAACTCAAAGAGAGAATCTTTGCACACAAATGATTAAATAAAACAACTATCATCGCTATAGTGAAATATTAGGGTAGTTTTCTCCGCAACTGCACTGGCTATTTTCAACATTTAATTTAGATTTTCCTGTTTAGAACCTGGCTATGCAAGGCATAAGCGTCCGGTACCGGCCGAATCTCTAAAATACAGCGTAGAATCCGGCTTCCGGCTGCTATTATGCATTGTAAAATTCGCTGATTTCTCGGTCATTCCGACACTTGGCGTTCCGTCCTACATGTGAGACTTTCGCCTTGACAGCGTGACGGGCCGGGCCGCCATTTGTAAAACGTGCTCAATGACTTTGAACAGACTTTTAATACGGACTTGTTTTGATAGTTTTTGGAGTTTTAAAACAGCTGTTTTTTTTCAAATGGGATTTCGTCGATTCTTCAGGTGATCAGCCGAGATTTGCCGCTCTGGTTCATTTAAATGAACATTAAAGGGCACGAGAAAGATATTATTAATCGAGCCAGGTATATCAGTTGCAAGCGTTTGACAAGTTGCAGTTAGCGGTCGTGAGGGCGGACTTTAAATGAAAGTGATTATGTTCTGAAAATGTGATTTGTAAATTGCCGGATAGATGACGAAATTCACAAACACACTGCCAGTAAAGCGTAAATATTGTGTTCAAACAATGGACTACAGGCAACAAGCCACGATGAGTAACAAATTCTGCGAATGCGTTTCCCTTCATTGTGCTGTTTATTTACTAAAACGTTATGGACTAACACCGATGTTTGCGAGGTTTTTACTAACGCGACCCAGAAGAAAAATAAGAGGAAAATAATTTTTACAGAACCTGAAAAAATCTTGCCCGTTCAGGGCTACAAAACGGACAAGCGTCTGCCCTGTAAAGGGTTAAAGCAAAACTAATTAACTTTACTTTACTTACACATACAGGTAAATATCCTGCAAATAAACCTGTCTCTTGAAAAAATGAAACAGTTTCTCTGACAAATAAAAGTTATATAAGAAAGAGAGAGAATGAACAAGAGAATATAAATGCAACTGAAAAATACACTGATAATTCCAATTAACTCTCTCATTTCTGTTTCACAACAAATTATACTGTTTATGCGCTTTCTGTCCTTGAGTCCTGTTGGTATTACGTCATAATGAAAGAATTTCTAACAATTTAGAAGTTTAAAATGCACAACTGAAGCGGTCTAATAAAGTCAATGACTTTTCCTGCTGAGTGCACACATGATCTCATCTGACCAATGCTCACAACTAAAATCCTACATACCACATCCCAGCTGAAGTCAGCACTGTCACATGTGGTTGTGTGACCAAAGCAGAAACACTGGATACAGCCTTTAGGATTCTCTGCACTGAGGCTAAATGTACCATCCTCACAAGTGTCGCATCTTGGGCCTTCAACATGATCCTGAGGAGACATAGTAAAAACAGTGTGCAGTTTGAAACTGTATTAACATGTTTTTTAAGTGTCCTAGACTGATAGTTTAAAGCAGTGTTTCCCAACGTGGGGCCCATGCTCCACAGGGGGGCAATTCGAAAATGGAAGAAATCGGCTGGATATAACAAAACGGGCAGACTTGTGACTGAAGTTAACTAAATTGGAACCTGACATAAAATCACTTTGCAGCAAACATCAAGCGTAAGGATCTCACTAAATTTAAATAATAAATAATTACTAATAATTAAAATAATATAGAAACATCTTTAATTAAAATTATTTTGTACTTGAATTTCATTTCTCCATTATATGTTTTGAAAATTTACTTACTGTGTTTGCTCAATAATTTCCTAGTGATTTCTTTCTAAAATCTGTCATTCAAGTTTCTTTAGTGAACATTTAAATTTTTGAATATTAAAAATAATGTGTATGTTGGTGGGGGGAGGGGGGGGGCATAAGAATTTTAGAAAGGCTTAGGTGGGGCATAGCACAAAAAAGGTTGGGAACCACTGGTTTAAAGTGTCTTCCAGTGAAGGATTCAGATGCACTAATTCAAAGAATTAAAATTTATTTGAGACTGGGGGTGGGGGGGGGGGGGGTGGTGTTATTGTTTAAGGCTTAGGATAGGGTATAGCAGGCTGAACTCTGGGAGTCTCCGTGGTGAAGTGGTCAAGCCATTTGCCTCGTGCTCCGAAGGTTGTGGGTTTGATTCCGGGCTACATCTTTCATTTCACAAGTGTATTTTTCTTGGAGACTCCTGTGGGTTGTTGCCGGAGCTATGGAGTTTCGTACTTTGTGTGGTGCTTTCGGCAGTCCGTCCTGTGGAAAGAGACTGAGCCATATGGGATAAAACTCGGGGCTATGAAGTCGATCCTCTTGACTTTTAAGACTTTATTTTTAAAGACTGAACTAGCGTATGTACAGGTTTAGTCTCAGTGATTCACTACTATGCTTATGCAGGGGATACTGGCTAATGAGATGGCACTGCATTCAACACTGTATGGAACAAAAGATGAGCTCCTGTTAGTTTAAACATGAAAGAACAAACGCAAGAAGAAGAAAAAGGCTAAGGAACTATAACCTACAAAGTTTGAGAATCACTGCTCTAAAAATCACCAGATATGATGCTGGTAGAATTAAAGATTGTTGTCAGATGGTAAAATGAATTATTTATAGAATATTATAACAATAACAGAATGTTGAAATTCTGCTTAAAGACACCAAGAACAAACTTTAGTATATACTATATATCAAAAAGAAGTCAAGTTATGTGGAAATTCCTCACAACACAAATAAACAATTTTAATATATACACAAATGCGTATAAAATATGCCAAACATGTCCAGCAATTACCAACGTTTATTAAAGATCACATGTAACCACATACATATAGAGGAAAGAAATATTAGGAAAAACTATACATAACAGTCTATCTAGATAACAAACAAGTAACCAAGGGACCATCTCTTTGTTTATTGTTTCAGCTGCGTATGCGCATACATTCTTTTTCTTTTCTATTTTGTAATGTTCAGACACATGTGAAATTTGTCTTGCTGGGAATGCATACCTGGTCTGACATCTTTGAAGAGATTTAGTATATGTACTTTTCATGTTTGCCGAATCTTAACGTAACTTTTGCACTATTATGTCTTGGCAGTCTATATTATTCTTATTTGCTCAATTAATTCTAAACAGCACTGTTCCTACTTTCTGTACACAGAAGCCAAGTCAAGTTAGTAGAACAAGCAGTCTACATGTAATTAAAATAAACCATCTAGAAAATGAAACTAAACTAATGGAGAATAATGTAAATAATTTGAATTAATTTATTACGAAATCTCACTAGCTATTCCATTATGCATGTGTACTATAAAAACCTGTCCTAATCAGTTACAATTAAATTATCGAAGCGTTCGCTACTTTTTGAGGAATTTCCTAACCTTGGCATATATCACTAATTCTCACTCACTCACTCACCCCCCCCCCCCACTCACTCTATTTCTCACACACCTTCATCCACTCACCAGCTTCCAAACACACACACACTGCACTCACTCCAACCGACCCACTCACTTCCCATCACATCTACACCTACCCTTCCACTCTCCCACCCACACACAAAGAAGCAATTATATCCATCAATATGTTCCTGTTTATTCATTTTTGCTATTATTAATCCTACACTATATAGACTTTCACCCTTAAGCCCAATACCATGTGGTGATATGAGGGGGCTTCAAATGAAAACTTTAAAAGTGTTTTCTAAATTACAATAACCATGCCATTATCATGTAACCTGCCAATATTTTTAAGGGTGTCAAGAGTGTTTAGCACAAGCCATCACAGTGCAGATGAACACAGTGGCATAAGACATTTAAAGATGGCCATCCCACTTTAGACATGCACCAAAGAAGAGCAGCATTCTGTTATTCATTATTTTAATCAGTGAAGGGGTGAAACCTATAGAAGTATATAGAATATATTCACCAAAATACAAACATTTAAGGTTTTCATTTGAAGCCCTCTCGTAATGCAATCTTTTATCAACTATTCTACTACTCAATAAATAATATTCTTTTACTTCGCTCAGGTAGAAGTAGCAATGTCCTGATATATGTAAGAGGTGGACAATCAAAGAGGTGATGTCTCAACAGTCTCATAGAGTATTTACAAGACACTTCACAGCGAGCTGCGGTTGGAGTCTGTTCAGATGCATGCTAAGTGATATATGTTGTATCTGAAGTTTTATCATTGTGCTCTGGTCCTTCCTTATCAAATAGTTTATATAATTTTTGGGGACAGGACCAGGAATATATTTGTATACTTCCCTCCCAATGTCTTCAGTAGTTCATCCATTCTACAGAATTATTTAAAGTTCTTCTTAGCTACTTGGCTGTGTTGAGACTATTTGCTGTATTCATTCGATCTCTCGCTGCTAGTCTGCCTGCCTTGTCATTACCTAATACATTGGGTTGATAAGGGATTCACAGTGTTCTTATTACAGTGTTGTTATTGTTATGTGTAAACCTGAAGATGAGGTCAAGAGTTTCCTCAAAACACAGCTAACATTCAGAATATTTCACTGGGAACGTAATTGTGAAAATTCCCGGAGATCCGAAGTGAGTCTGTAGATGTATTCCTGTATATCTTCTTCTTCTCTGTTCCTCTGTAGAGGGAAGTGCATCACACCAAGTTATGCACCTCACAGATCAGTGTGTCCAACTTCTGCGTGCATTTGTGTAATGTCTGCTGCCTTTAGACAGATTCCATCCAATGTAAAGGACTCTCTCTCTCTCTCTCTCTCTCTCTATTGGAGGTGGTGGAAAATTGTGAATTATCTTCGCTCATTAATTACCAACAACATCTATGCATATTTGTAAGACGGAAAACATACTCTCTAACAAACAGCTGTTCTACATAAAAAGTGTAGTGAGACTTGACAAACTAACCTGAATATGCTGAAATGTATATATTAATTTATACACATTTACAGTACATGCTAATAACAAACCTTGCACAAGCATCGCGCAGTAACTTTATCACAGATCTGTTCTAGAGTTCCATTGGTATTGCATCCACAATCCCGGCAGTAAGGGAATGAATGGTGACCTGCTAGGCAAGTATCACAACGTCTGCCACCAACTCCAGGCTTGCATCTAACGTATCATAAATATTACAATTAATAGCATCATTTCCATTTATTTCACATCTCTGCCAATTATTTATTTTGTGCTATTTATGTTTACGTTTTTTTTACATCCTTAGCATTCTATTTATTTGTCATAAATATTAATATGCTAGCTATGTGATCAGTTATATTTATTCATACCTGGACATTCAGGTATATTTAACAGAATCTTGTTGTCAGTGTTTAGTATTGTTCATTTTTGTTTGTTGGTAAAGGGGATTGTATTTGACCACTCTGCGCTTTGAAAACATCTCCTCGTAAACTATCTGTAATACTTTATGTTCTTTTTTATTTACTGTATTTATTTATAAAAGTGTAATTCAGTCTTATTTGTTACCTATGGAATCCTAACTTTGATGACCAACTCCTAGAATCATAAATAAGTCTACTAAAAATTAAAGTACACAGCAATTTAAACAAATTAAAAGTAAACTTACACAATATAACTGCTATGATACCAGAACATAACAAGTGGCAATGTTCTCAAATGATATGAGTGTGGTTGTGTGTTCACTGACCAACACAATGGATTGGGTTCAATCACCAGCGGTGGTTGGATTGGCTTTCTTTGCTCACCAGCATGTCTTTGGGATTGATCCAATCTCATCAGATGGACACTAGATATTTTTATCCAATCTCATCAGATCACTAGATATTTTTCAGGGTTAATCCAATCTCATCAGATGGACACTAGATATTTTTATCCAATCTCATCAGATCACTAGATATTTTTCAGGGTTAATCCAATCTCATCAGATGGACACTAGATATTTTTATCCAATCTCATCAGATACACTAGATATTTTTCAGGGTTAATCCAATCTCATCAGATGGACAGTAGATATTTTTATCCAATCTCATCAGATACACTAGATATTTTTCAGGGTTAATCCAATCTCATCAGATGGACACTAGATATTTTTATCCAATCTCATCAGATACACTAGATATTTTTCAGGGTTAATCCAATCTTATCAGATGGACACTAGATATGTTTATCCAATCTCATCAGATACACTAGATATTTTTCAGGGTTAATCCAATCTCACCAGATGGACACCAGATATTTTCAGATTTGTTTGGAAAGAGCAGATGGTGAAGAAGTGAACTGGTTTCCCCCATCTCATTCTGTCTTGACCTAATATATGTGAAGGTCAAACACTTCATGCTCTATGACAGTATCTGTCATAGAAGTACTTTGAACTGTTTTTTTTTCTTCCCTATCTGCAAATAACATGTCTTGAAAAGATAACTACAGAGGTGGGTATACTAGGGAAGCAGCAAAGAGGAAGATCACAACATAGATGCATTCAAAATGTGAAAGATACTTTACACGTGACAACAAGAGTCAGGACATCTGGCTTATGATAGAGAGACATTTTGAAATACTTATGGGGATAAAGTTCTGCACAGAACAATGAAACAGTACATTTACTGATCTAAATGTAATAATTCCAGGAGCACAATCACCACCATATAGAAAGATCTTCACCCCCCCCCCCCCCCAATCTGTCTTGAATCTCTTTACCCTTCCTCTCCTGACTCACATTCCCTGCTCCCCTCCTTTTATCTGTCTCTCTTTCAACTAACTTATTTAGCGGCTCCGTGACAAAGAGGTTATGGGCGCAATTCATAATCCTGCATACCACGTTCGAAACACAGCTGCGGGCGATTTGGCAGCAAACCACCTTGCGATGGTTTTTTATTATAAGGTATGGGTGCCAGTCATTCAGAAAGCAATGAAAAACTACTGAATGTAAACTTGCTCAGGAATCACGAACAGCCAAAAAAATGCTCGGGTTGACTGTTCGGTCCTGTATAGGATATGCAACTAACTTGTCCTCTTGCTCATGTATTACTTGACTTCAGTGAGACATCTCAGGGAGATAAAGTAGGCCCATGGCAGATACTGTCAATTGGGTGTCAACTGCTGGCTCTTCACATATTCTAGGTCACAGTAAAATTAGGTGGAGGTGACTGGTTTCCTTACTCACCATCTTTTTCCCCCAGATAACACCCAGACAATTAGGACACTTATCTGGTACCCAGTATATGAGCTTGGGTCAACCCTAACACCCTAACATTAAAAAAAAAAGAATTCTGGTACGGCTGGGGGTTGAACCCAGATCACTGACGTGGCAAACAAGCATGCTAACCATGTTGATGTGTGGCCTCCAGAGAGGATTCTGTCTAAACACTCCCAAAACATTATGCTGTATTAACACAAATATGCATATTCTAATAGTATTTAAGAAAATCAATAGAACAATTGTTCTTGTCAAGACTTCCGGTTCCCAACATGGTGGATAGGCATTTGAATGGTTAAGGCATCTGGAGTGTTTATGCTTGTGGCTACAGTTTGCGTTCACATTTTCCTCATTTTGGACTGTTACTGCATGGTTCCATCACCCTGCTACTGAGTTGAGTGCGTGGCGTGACACTATAGATGTGAATTTTGTGTGGAATATTTTTACATCTGTCCACAGCTGTTTGTAGCATGAACTGCATGTTCGGAATTATGGCGGCTGGCCTATCGCTGAATTGACTGGATTGTTTTTTCAGTTCATGAGTGCATTTTTCTAGGAGACTCTGGGGGTTGTTGTTGGAGCTACGGAGTTTGTGCTTTGTGTGATGCTTTCAGCAGGCTGCCCTGCGGAAAGAGACTAAGCCATATGGGATGAAACCCAGGGCAATGAAGTAATTCTAATGACTGCCGCTTAGATCGACGATGAACTACTTTTTATGGAGGACATTTGTTTTGGCATTCTGGCGACAGCATTATGCACTGTGTACCTGTGTGGGCTGTTGGGTTGTCAAGACTCCTGTCTGTTCCACTTTTCACATGGGGCAATGAGGAGCATTTTGTATGATATTCACTGGCACAGAAACGGAGCATAATGGAGTCAACCCGCTGCCGTGAAGCTGGAACAGCGACCAACGACGACTAACTAATGACCATCTTGTCAAGAATTATGATAGGCATGGTAAAGGAACAGATGGAAAAGGATATGGCAAAAGAAGAAAGAGAGGCAGATAAAAGAAGGATAGAAGGGATGATGCATCAGGAGAGGGAAGGTAAAGAGAATCAGAACAGAGGGGAGAGGGAAACACAAGGAACTATCATGTGGCACTCTTTAAAAACACACAGAAATGTGAAAATTAATGCTAGTTGCTAATGTCTGAATGCAACCATACTGAATTGTTCACTCTTATATGAAGTAATGTAATCAAGGACTTGTAGCATGCTGTTAAAGGTGCAAATCATTAAGAGGTAACAACATAACAACCCTTGCTCTTCTTAACAATACTTTACAATCTTGAGCATATTTCTGTACATTGAAGTAACACGTCTACACACTCACTTGCACTGTCCGGTGATTTGGTCACAGTTTAAGTCACCAGACAAGACCCCATCATAATTACAGCTACATCGCTGGAAAAATAAGAAAAACATATGCATGTGTTGATCAACCAGTCTCACTACACTTTGTATGTAGAACAAATTTGAAAAATGAAGCACATTATTACATTAACAAATGTGCTTCACAGTCCAGCGTGAAGCAATATGCAGCAAATTGCTGTCTGCTGGAGTAATTCTTTGCACTCCAAATGGAATGGTGTTATCAACGTAAGGAAGCATTTTTTTTCAAATTTGTTCTACACACAAAGTGTAGTGAGACTTTACAAACACCTTATGTAATTATACACTTAACTAATTCAATCCCACAAGCTGCAAACTCCGATTCACAGGTCTATTTCTAATGTCCACAAGCTATAGATTGTGACTTTCTTTGTTAGCATATTAAAAACCCTTTATTTCTTTATAAATCTATTTCAGCTTTTTCAAATGTGCTTCCAAGTAAATGAGAAAATTCACTTTATTCAATTCTTGAAGTTTAGTTTTTTGGAGCTGGGACATTGCAAGGAAATTTTGATTGAATGGTTTCATTTGCTTAATATGAGAAAATAAAAACAATACAAGTAATTTCATTTCTAGTCAAGTGTTTATTTACATAATATATAAGCTCCAAAAAGTGTACAAATAAAATCATTCTGTGCAACGCTGCTACTTATAGTTTAATAAGTTTGTACATAAAAGGCAAGAGAGGAACTTTCATAGAAATATATGGAAGTCAAAGAAAGCTTAACTTAGCACCAAATTTAGAATTAACTCCAATGCTAAATGAATATTACTGTATGCGTCAGAAACTTGGTTTATGACTAACTAAAAAATTACTAACAAACTACAAGCATTTACTAATTGGTGCTTGTATAGAACATATGGGCTATAATGGACTGTCAGAATCACCAATGTGGAGCTCATGGAGAGAACTAAACAAATTATAGTGAACTAAGACGTGAGGAAGATGCCAGTGCAGGATAGCACACACACTGAGAAAACCTGTGGACAATATAACTAGACTTTCCCTTGTTTGGAATCCACAAGATGAACAAAATAAAGGAATACTGAAAAACACACAGAGAAGAGAATTACAGACAGAGATGAATAATATTGGGAGGACATGGAGGGAGCTCTAGGAGATAGCAAAAGATAGGACCTATGCCCCAAGGGGGAATAAAGAGCAGAAGAAGCAGATAAGTGTGTGTATATATGTACAAACTCTGATGTCTGAAGTTGTATTCACTACTTTAAACTTGAAAATAACACTTTCCCCATTTACAAATATCATGAATCATTCCTGACTACAATATTACTAATTAATTTTTGCATATATCCAGTGCCAGCGCAATGCCATATAGCATGGGTGGTCGTGCGCTTGTGGGGCACTGGGTGGAGAGGGCGGAGGAACAGATTTAGAACCAATATGTGGAAAGAATGGGATTGCGGGGGAATCGGCGGGGGTTCTGGGGGGAGTCTCAGGGCTGAGAGGGAAGACCAGGAGAACTTTTAATCAGATAGCGGTAGGAATGATTAGTAGTATGACTCTTCGCTGGCTGTTGAACAAAGGGACTGAGCATGTATGGGAATGTCCTGAGTGCAGTGATGTCGGTTCTTAACTCAACTCAACTTATCAAGTATTGTCATCTTTCCATGCCATCATGAAATACTATGTAATAGTATACTCTATCATTATATCCTACATCTTTTTCCTTTAACTCTATCAGTTTTAACAATTTATTCCAGTTTTCTCTTCTTGATTGTTTTCTTCTCAGGTCTACGCTGAAGTTCCCTTGTATTATGACCTGCTAGAACATCTTCATTACTCACTTGGCTGTTCATGGTATTTGTGACATTATTTTAAAATCACATTTCAGTGGATATTTTATTTTATTGCTTACTACTGTTGCAAAGACCTTTCTCCTAAAATACCCTGCAAAATATAACAATCTGTATCGGAGCTGGTCACTTGTTCTAGCATTTCTCCACAATATTTCTACTGCTGACTAAACTACTGAGATGTCTAAAGGGAGTCTTAGTTAGTCGCAGCTCCAACTTAATGGCAACGGGTCGTCCCCATTATGTTCCGTTCCTGTGACAGTGAATATCACTGCCTCACTGCCCCATGTGAAAAGTGGAACAAACAGGAGTCTCAACAAGCCAACAGCCAGCACAGGTATACTGTGCATAATTATGCCATCACAATGGCATAATGGGAGTCTACCTATTTGAAAACATCACGCTTGTAGACTTCTTATTTTGTGTGTGTATCTTTTTTTTCAACACACCTGTTTACATTGCCACTATCTTCTTTGCACACTTTTCATTATCATTGCCTTCTTTCCATATGTTTTCATTGTCCTTATTTTCTCTATCTCAAGAATTATGATGGGCATGGTAAAGGAACTTCCTTTGTCATATTTACGTATTTTGATTGCCTGCATATTTTCTGCACCAACATTAAGTATTTTACTGCACATATGTAAACTTCTTCTAAAAGTGTTTGACTATTCCCATTTATTCACTTAAAATATTTTCTAGAGCTGAGGGTAAAACTTACCTGACATCCAATGAGGGCATCGTAACCATAAGCCTCTGGTTCACACCTGTCACATCTATCGCCTTCAACTCGAGGTGGACAGATACATTCACCAGTAACTTCTTGGCACAGACCGAAAGGACAATTGCAAGCTGAAAATATATTCTCATCGTCATCATCATGTTACAACTGAGATGATTTTAAAATAAACAAACTTCTTCTGCCATTTATTTCCCAATGGGGCAACAGCTCTCAACCAACCAACACACTTCCCCCCCCCCCCCCCCCCCCCCCCCAATCATCCTAACTTTTGCTATCTCCTGCAGCTCTGTCCATGTTCCATTTCTGTTCTCATTTCTATTCTCATTTCTATTCTCCGTGTGCTCCCACTATTTTGTTTTCCTTGCGGATTCCTCAGATTTTCTCATTGTGTGTGCTATCTAGCATCAGCTTTGTTTCTCACCTCTTGTTTCACTGGAATAGTTTAGTTTGCTTCATGAGCTCCATATTGATGATTTTGTCATAAACCAGTTAGTGAATTTTTGTAGCTCCCTAGTAACTCTTTTATTAAATCTCTAAGTTTCTTATCCATATAGCAGATCCAGAAAGCTGTCATCATTAGCCTGTGTTAGGCACCCCAGAAAGCTGTCATCATTAGCCTGTTAGGCACTCCAGAAAACTCTCATCATTAGCCTGTTAGGCACTCCAGAAAACTGTCATTAGCCAATGTCATATAATATATTTTGTTAATGATACCCATATAGAGTACCACAGAACAGGGTACTTACCTTGGTAACTTAAAAGGTTGCTAAAGGCTGAGGACATAGTTCACAGCCATATGGACGTGGAAGGCAAAAGGAAACTTCCACATTTTGCATCTCAAGAGACTCAAATGGGAACCGACAAAGAATCTAGATCTGAACATTGATTAAAACTGACTCATAAACAGCATCGTGTCTCTGGCACTACAATACTTTAGCCATATTAAATGTCTTAATGGCTTGGAAAACAACTGAGATGAAAGCCATAGTTCCTAGAAGAAGAGACAGGATTGACCAGCACAAAGATGGACACAGGACACTACAGGCCACTTGGGCATGAGGGAGAAATGTCAGGAGATAGAGAAACTTTTCAGCACTTGGATAACAATGAAATTCTGCAAAGAACCCACTACATGTGATTATGACTGCTTCCTAAGTCTCAAACAAGACCCTGTAATTCATGAAACCATTAATGTAAACACTACCAGCAGTTCACAGATAACTTACGTCTGCAATTTGGGAATCCATAGTACCCTGGTCGGCAGGCTGAACACTGGCGGCCAATGATATTGTCTCGACACTGGCACTGACCCCCAAACTGGTCACAAGTGAAGCTGAGAGATCCATCGGGATTACAGTTACAGTCCAGAGCTCCATTGTTGAAAGTGGTTGTCAGAGTGAAGACTCCTTGACGGCAAAATTCTATGTCAGTTCTGCCAAAAGAATAACAGTCAAGCATGCAATAATTATTTTAATACCAAAATGTTTAGTCAACTTCACTGAACCAGGTCTTACACCACCAGGCTGATGTCACTGGATGTGCTCAAAATTCAAAAAGGAGATAATGGAGGCTTTCATGTTTGGCTGAAGTGAGTTGTGATTTTCTTATTGTATGTGATTTTCATTTTCACACAAGATTCATAGAACTTGAAGATAAGAGTAGGAAATCTCTCAAATCACATCACCATGTTTTAGTTCTTTGTTGAATGTATAGGTCAACAAATCTTTTCACTGAGACATATAATGGCATTTTTAAGTCTCCAGTACTTTATAAGCCGGTCTCCCTGGCCTAGGGGTAAACGACTTTCTCCATAATCCTGTTTATCCACGTAGGGTAATACAGCGCGCGAGAATAGAAAGCGGTTCTTGCCGCGTTGGTGACTTACGGGATAAGTGAGCCAGCCACTCAGAAAGCAATGACAAACTACTGAGCGTAATCTTGCCAAGAAATCAACAACAATGGTAAAATGCTCGTGTTGACAATGATATCCTGTAAAGGATTATGCGGGGAACAAAAAGTACTTTAGAAGACTTCAGTGGTATATAAATAGAAACTTAATTTGTGGATTTTTAAAAATTCTTCCACTTCATATTCCTGGTCTGGAGCAGACATCAGTGATCATGATGCTCAAATCCATTCTGTTGTCTGATATTATCACATGTTGGTGTTACATTTATTACTTGTTGCCCAGATATTTAATCTTTCCATATACATTTGTCTATCTTCCTTGCTTGCCTCGTATTCTCCCACATAAGGCTAATTTCTCTACTCCACAACTTTTGTTGATATACTCCAAAAATTTCATTTGTCTTTTCCTTATACTTTTGATGTAGCAGTCATGTAATATCTGTGGTTATGAATATCCTCAGCATTTGTTTTCTTCTCTGTCCAAGATATTCTCAACATTCTACTAAACAAAACTACATCTCTACCACCTTGAGTTTCTTCACCACTTCATTTCTCATTGTCCAGTGTTCGCATTTTACATTCATTATTTACTGTTTTTGTTTGCTTTGATGAAAGGACAGGCATCTTCTATCAGATACAACTGTTTTCCTCTTGTAATACTGGCAGGTTGCCTTAGGTTCCTCTCATCACCATAGTCTCCTCCTGTAAGTACAAGTAAAGGGCCCTTTCACATGCCTTAAGGCATACTGGACACAAGGTGCTAGATCTGTATTTATATAGACTCGGTGGGTGATGTGGTCAGTATCACACTGGCCACCTTTACTTCTCAAGACATTTCCTAATACCAATTTTAGTCCATGCCAATCTGGGAGCCCAGGTCAATTTTTAAAAATCTTACCCCATCCAGATTCAAACCGTTGATGAGGCTGGCAGGCAAGCATTCTAGTCACTATGTTAATGCAACTACCCTCTTCTTGTGAACTGGGAAAAACCATGCCACCAGCATATCAATGGATTTGTCTCAGATGACACGTTCGAATAGAATTCCACCCCACAACATTGATTTACTTCTGTCCACCGTTTGTCTACACACCACATAGAGATTGGTCTGCCTAGTATTCAATTTCTAGAACTCATAATCAATGACATAATGTGTACAATTATAATAATTACATCAAAACAGTCTGAAATAAAATTACAGAATAATCTAAAAAATTAACAGAAAAGCTGTAGGATAACTGCATATGTGAATAATCCTAATTAGTTTTTACATTAATAAAATTATCTAACTACAATTGATTGCGTAGCGACATATGCCAGACAATAAATCATGCAACCTATTGTTTGTGGCTTCTGTGTTTAAATTCACTAAGGGAGTACATTGTTTCAAACAATCAGTTGCATCATGATGTACAGTTTAAGAATATGAGTGGCACCTTGCTGTCTTGATAGTTTGTAAAATGGAGTTATACCTCTCCATAGCACAAAGCCTGGGCTTAATTTAGAGACCATGTGTTGCCCATGAAGCATGATCCCTCTCTCGGCCTACCTAGTTTACTCCAGAGGAAAGGTAACACTAAAACATCTGGAACAAGATAAGTTGCAGAATCGGCCAGATCAGCAAAACAATGCTCTAACTGTCCACCTGTCAGAGCTTCCATCCTAGACCAGTTGTCAACCAAGGCTTAGGGCCTGGTCTGCCCTGCAATTCCTCGCAACAGGATAAGGCTTCCCAATTGCGCTCCTCCACTAGAAGCTGTTGGCACAATGTTGGATGTTGGGTTCATCAGCACCGCCCAACATTTGGTGCTAACAGAAAGCAGGTAGTACCATCTATTCCTTTTAAGAATATTTTAATAAATTAAAAGAATATCAACACAAAATATACACCAAACATCTAAGAGTGTACAAGAAGCATTTCATAATCACAATATGAGCTAAAGACAGAAGACAGACACCCACCTCAGCTGGAAGCCTTCATCCACACACAAGTTGAGGAAGTCTTCAGACTTGTCAATGGGCGATAAGTCCAAGTAATCCCTTGAAAATTGATCCGCAGGTATAATAAGTAGGTAATCCTGAAAATAACCATTTATGTACATGTAATCTGGAATAATAGTCATACTTTGTTTTGATGAAAATGATGTTGTTTAGCAACCTCTACCAAAATTAAATTCCTGTCAGATTTATTATATTTATATTAGCTCAACTTTATGGTATAAATCCCTGTTACCTTACCATTATAGTATAAATCCTTGTCAGATACTGCTGTTGATATTAATTTAACTGTAAAATATAAATCCCTGTCAGGTTCTGCTGTTGATATTTGTTTATGTTATAAATCCCTGTAAGATTTTGCTATTGATATTAGTTTAACTGTATGGTGTAGACTCCTGTTCGTTATTCTTCTGTTGATAATAGCATGCAATTGTTTATGGTGTAAATCCTTGTCAGGTATTCTGCTGCTGATATTAGTTCAATATTCTTTATAATCAAGGTTAGAGTAAGTACCCCTATACACACTGGATTCTGTAGTAATTTATTTTCAATGATAGGTATTTTTGTATCATAAATTGAATGCATTTTCTTTGTTGATATAGACATTCACATTCCAAATATGTAGAAGCAGTAAATGAATGCAAGAAATTTAAACAAGAGGTAAAGGGAAGACACACACATATGCGTACACATATAAAGTACAGTAACTGTTTACATAGCATCATATATTCTGAGAACGAAGACACATGAGTATTGACATGGTCAGAAACATGCCAGCTGCCTTCTTCCCCGACAAATCTCAGCTATTTTAAGAAATAGTCAACATCTCTGGCCACATTATCGGGAAGAGGAAAAAACTGGAACAAATGCAACAACTGGAAATATTTATGGAAAGAGAGGTTGAGGTTGACAGTGAGAGAAGATTCCTGGTTGCTTTTCATTACTGGCATGGACAAAAAGCTGCATGTGAACTGACATTATTTTGAAGATTGCAAGCATGAGTATCCAGGTCAGTTGACAAGGTACTTGATTATGAGAAAGAGTTTAAGAGACTGTTACTGTTTGGAAAGAAACCCTATGACTAATGTGAGCATTTTGAACCTGTACCAACTGTGGCAGTAAATGGCCTCCATGAGAAGACATGCCCGTTTAAGTAAAAGAGAATGAAAAAGTTTACTTTATATTAAACATATGAATTTTAAAAATAATTTTGCTAGTTAACATAAGTAATAAACAAATTAGGAATGAACACGGAGTTAATGAACAAAACAGACAAAACAAAGGTTAGACAAAAGTTTTGAAACCATAAAAAACTTAATAACCTACTGAAAACCAAGATATCAGCAAAGATGGAAGGCACATGTACATGGAAATGTAGTATCACAGGATGGACTGAAGCGAAGATGCTAGAATACACTGTTATTATGATGCATAATTGTCATCACTGCACTAAGGACAAGTCTATAAGTGATCAGGCTCTTCACGTGGGAGCTTAATGTACTGTTGTGAGCTGGCTGCAAACATGTGACAATTGACCTTGTCTGCAGCCATTTCAACCAGTTCCACAGTCAATTTCCCCACTCCAACAGCTGCAATCAAGAAGATTCACCAAGAGATGTATCACAATCACCATCATGGTGAGAAATAGCTAATGCTGGAGATCTATTACCAGCCTACCTTCATTGTGAAGATGGCAACTAATGTGACCTAATATTTCCAATTGTTGACCGAATCGTCCACTTACCAGCCAGATCTGTCCTCCTTGTGTGCCATTGAAGACAGCCTTCACTTCAGGGCCTGTTAACCTCAGGGTGTTTCCTCCAGAGTGGTCAAATGTGATGGCGCCTCTACAGCCAACATGAGATGGGCAGAAATGGGGGTTGAACACTCCTGTCAAAGATATATATATTGTAATTAGAAAGGGCTTTAAAGGCTAGAGTAGCAACTTCATTGCAGAGTGGTCTGCCAAAAGCATCACACTGAACACAAACTCTGTAGCTTGAGTGATGACCCCAGCAATGATCTCTGAAAAATGTCACCTGTGAACTAAATGACAGTGTCTGAAAATGACCTTCAGAGCACGAAACAGAAGGCTTGACCACACTGCCACAGAGAGGTCCTATTAGAATACATTATTACACACTAAGATAAATTAACTGATGCATATGTGATGGTGGTGATGGAATACCATGATTATTGCTGTGAATGGCCAGAAACAAAAAATATGAACATCTAGCCTAAGTTGTCTTCTTGAAAGTGCCCTTGCCAATGGGTGTGTTAATCGCCACTTCATAAATCCTTGATTTCTAGATGAGCTTGTTATGTGCTCACACCAGATTTTCGTTTATTGTTTTTCTCTGCTGCACGCAATCTTTTTTCCATTAATCCTATAAACTGCCATAGGGTATTCAATTTTTTCCTCTTCTCATGATATGACTAAAATCATATTTGTATAAAAACAGACAAATTAAAAATACTAATTTTTAGAATACATTTAAGGACTGTAATAGGTTGATGAAGCTGAAGAAATAAAACAGCAAAGAAATCACAATTCTACAAGATTTGAACATGGAAGAAACCTGGCACATAGACAACATCATGTTTCAGAAACTCTTCATCATGTTTCAGAAACGCTTCATCACGTTTCATAAACTCTTCATCATGTTTAAGAAACTCTTCATCATGTTTCAGAAACGCTTCATCACATTTCATAAACTCTTCATCATGTTTCAGAAACTCTTCATCATGTTTCAGAAAAGCTTCATGATGTTTCAAATGCAGTTTCCTGCTATAGGTCTGTGATGTGAAAGCGCCTTCACATTTTGTAGGCCTGAATACATGGAGGGACAGATGGCCAATCTTTCACTCACTTTCACAAGATACAATCTGGGATGTCAAACCTAGGTATAACTGTGCATAGGACATTATCAGTGCAGTTCATTATCAACTTTGCTAACGCTTCACTTATACAAAGAAAGCAGGGACACAATGGTGCACACTTAAGAGTACATTGTCTGTGGTGTGCAAGCTGTGTATAAGCAGTATCCCCATGTGAGGCAACCAGGACCGCAAGAGCTGTGAAGAAAAGACAACAGAAAAACCACTGCAGGAAATCCTCCTCCAGAAACGTCAAGCATTCTTTGCCCACATTGTCAAAGAACATTTTGAGCCAAAATAGGCCTTATCAGCCATCTTAGAACCCACGGCTCCATACCTTCAACCCCACTGGATGAAATGAATGGTCATCATCATTCTTGATGGACAAACAACACATCCCCATGTTAATATCAAGTCATTTTCTGCTCACCTAGTCCAGTTCACACTCTTGCCAGGTGCATTTTGCCATAGTGAAGTGTCTAAGAAAAGCCTGCATCATTAATGAAGTTATTAATAAAGACAGATGCAGTCTTACCTGATGAGACTTTGCCATCCACATGGACAGACACAGGGATGGAGAGTCCAGGTTCTGCAGGCATGTAATAGTGGACAATAAACACATACTGGCCTGGCTTTGACACTCTGCCAAATAGCTCTATAGGTACCTGGAAACAATGTACGTACAGATAATGATCAGTCATTATTGTCATGACACTATTTTTTGTCTTTTTGGGCACTCGCTTGCTTTGAACTCAAGCATAGTCCATACGGCTGTCATTTTCCTATCTGAATGTTTCCTAGATGTTCACCCACACAGTCCACGAAAATACAGTTCATTGCTGATGACAGTGGCAGTCAACCAGAAGCCCAGCAGTCACGCATTTCTGCATAAGGAAAAAACCGGTCAACTCTGGGACATAGCCACCTGCCATCACTCCGAACATGCAGTCACGTTCCAAAAAACCTCAGGCAGATTCAAAAGCATTTCACACGAAACTCACAGATCACAGTGTCGCGCCATGCACTCACTCAGTAGCAGGACGGCGGAACCATCAAGCCTCCTTAGTCGCCTCTTACGACATGCGTGGTAGGCTACAGTGTTGCTATTCTTTGCTTCCCTTATGGGCCCCGGCAACACACAGGAGCCCTAGTGAATGTCTGTGTCTCGAGCCATGTTATTGCTTTACTTACTACCATGACTTCCATAGTCAGGCTACTTGTGGTTACAGTGAAAGCACCAGAGTCCTTCTTCACAATTCTCCCTCCGGCCCGATCCGTAAAGGCCCATGAGCTTCTCACATGTCGGACGACCGACCCATCTGTGTAGATGACAGCATCACCGTCTAGCGAATTCTTGAAAACCAGCGCTCGTACTTCAGCCTCCACAGCAGCCGGATTTTCTTGTCTGCATTTCCTATATAGTTGGATGTAAACTGAAAAGGATGTGCAGAAATTTGTTGGCACTTGTACCCACTCCTCGCCAGGTTCTGAGTCCTCAAGTGAACACACCTGTTGAAGAATGTCTTCAGCTTGACCCATCCATGACTGTCCTCTTTTTAACCTGCTGCCGTTCACCTTCATAATTTCACTATGCAGTGGATGTTGTGTGTTTGCGTTAACTCAGATAGATGGCAATACATATGAGTGCTCCAGTCTCTCCTGTAACATCTCAGCCAGTGAATATCGACTGGTGGTGCCAGTTCTGTGTTGGTTAATCAAATGTCTTTTGCTTTTGATAAAATGACACAAATAAATTTATTAAATATACACACTTACTTATAACTTTTTTTCTCTCTAAATCCTTTTAAACCCTATTGAGTTATAAGACACAATACTCTTGTAAAAACCACACAGGAGGAAAGAGATAAAGGCAGGTGAGCCAGAGATAGATAGCAATAAATATGGACAGATAACACCAAGAGATGGATGACTGTCATTAAGCCTTAAACATGCACCTGAACCAACTCCAACCAGAACTTAGTCCGGTGTGACTTATGTGTAAATAGTATTACAAGGCAACCAACAAGGAACACGTTTTACAGAATACAACATCCACCCATAATAAACTGACACAGTATATCCTCTAAGAGGTGGGAGATTTTAAAATGGCATAAACTAATTTTAAAACAGAGAGAGAGAGAGAGAGAGAGAGAGAGAGAGAGAGAGAGGGAGAGGGGGGGGGGGAGGGGGAGGGGGGAATCAGGAGGAAACTTTTTGACTAGTAAAACTCTCACTTACAGCTTCTAAGACTTCACGAGTCTCACAAGGGCCTATCACAGCCTCCTCCTCCTGAACTGGGCAAAATGTCTTTGTCTGTTAACAAATCAAAGGGGGATATAAAGGTTTGTAAAATCCTGAGCACAAGTTTGCAAACAGATGAATATTAAAATTTTTTAATTTACTTCACAACTGGGGCTAATTATAATGGTTACTGCACATAAAACTAATGAACATAAACTGGCCAAGACATCACAAACAATCAAAAAATGCTGGGGTTGACTGCAACACCCTGTAAAGAATATGCAACTAACTTAACTGCATATAAAACATCACTTTACAACCATCAGGATGCTACTATTTATAGTATTCTCACTCCTGTATCTTTGTAGCAGTCCTGCTTGTATTCCAAAATCAATGAACAGCTTCGATGACATATTTATTTATTCTACTCTCGTATTTTTCTAGCATCTTAAAACACATTCTAAACAAATATTCATACACAAGTAAGCTAGTTAGTTAGTCGACAGATCATCCTCATTGCACATCGAACCATTCAGCCCATAAATGCTTGGATCCCCTCCTCAGTAAATCCCGCAGCGTGTAGCGGCTAACGACACCAGTTCTATGTTGGTTTATTAATCTTCTTTGGCTTCTTGCGTAGTGTTCTTGTTTGGCCACCCCTCTGTTAATTTGCTGTTCTGGCATCCTGACCATGGTTGTAGGTTCACAGTCATCACTTGGTTCTTGCGAATGACTTACAAGCTATATTCTTATAGTTAGGCTTCAACATGTGGTAGGACATCTAGTCTTGGATGTCTTCTTTCACTTTTTTTATCCCCCATTGGGGTATAGGTCCCCAACCAAATCATCACTCCAAGCTGTCCAATCCTCAGTTATCTCCTGCAGTTCCATCCACATCCTCCCCATATTATTCATTTTTGATTTAAATTCTCTTAAATTTCATTTCTGTCTCTAATTCTTTGATCTTCATAATCTGAGAATGAGACATGACCTTTCCCACTGTCCATCAGTGTGACTAAAATAAAGTGTTCCCACTGAAAGCCAGTCTCAGAATGAGTCTTGTGCTCAGACACTATTTTTCTATGCACTGATTTCCTAGCTTAAATTCACAGGTACTACAAGCCATTCATGCATCATCATCCAAACCATAGTGTGAACAATCATACTGGCTCTATGACTCATCGAGTATCAATTCCAACTCAAATTGCCAACAAAGTCATGACCTATAAGATAACATTGACTGTGATATCATAAGATATGAAGGATAATTACAGCAACTATCAAGTCAGAATCACCTGGATATTCATTTAAGTGCGCTAAAAAATACAGCTGCCCCTCCTTCTTGCTCAATGTTTCTTTTTTTAAATTTGTGATTATCTAAAAGCTAATTACGTTGTCTGTTGCCTTCATATCCTGGTCAGATCATTTTTAATCAGGTTTGCTTCCCTAGATGTCCCAGGTTTTACCTGGAAGACAGCAGGTTTTTGCTACTCTAAATCTGTTCTGGGAAATCATCATTAGTTATGCTACCACTGACATATCTCGTAAAATTACATGAGGATTCACAAACCTCTCAATCATATAATTGTATCTGTATACCTTGACCACACCAGCAGCAAATGTCTCTTAAGATCATGAGGATTCACAAACCTCTCTATCATATAAATTTATCTGTATACCTTGAACACACCAGCAGCAAATGTCTCTTAAGATCATGAGGATTCACAAATCTCTCTATCATATAATTTTATCTGTATACCTTTGACATACCTGAAGCAAATGTCTCTTAAGATCATAAGGATTCACAAACTTCTCTATCATATAATTTTATCTGTACACCTTGGACACACCTGCAGCAAATGTTCAGCAGTGTGACTTTTCAGCTGGTTAACCACTATATTTACTCACCACAGTTTGAAAGGTATCATTCAGGTTGACTAATCCTACAGCTGGGTCAAAAATATCAGGTGGCAGTTCTTTGGATAAAAACTTCTCATTTGGACTGTGCTCAAAGTCAATGCGGATAGTTCCTACTGGCCTTCCGTAGGTAGATGGAGCACAGCTAAACAAGAGAAGTAGACCAAATTAATGAGAAATAAAAAACACCAAATTCAACAAGTTGTTCCATAACTTGGACCTGTTTGCATTACATAACATGGGTTTTCTATGGTAATTATTTTCTAACTCTCCATTTGTTGTCCTAAGATGTGGTAGTACAGAGATTAGTGTGCTTGTTTACCAAAACTGTAACATAAGTTCATTCCAACTGTGGCAGGATTAGACTGTTAATTTGTATCTAATGTGTGAGGAACTCATTCATGCTCAGGTCAGAGGGAGAACTGTGAAGGAAGACTGTAGTGCTTTCATTGTGATAACAAGCAGCATGTTTATGGCAGCAACTAAAGCTGTAGCCTCAGCAGTGCTTTTGTAAGACATGCATATAACAATGCAGGCCAAGTGGCGGAGCAGCATGCTCACCAATCTCAGCACATTGATTGTGATCTCTGATGAGACCAAAGATGTTCATCAGAGGTAAAAAACAAAACATCTAAAAGTACAGTATATGATGACTGCCAGACCAAGTGGACTTTAAAAGTCCTCAACAGAATCCTCCCAGAATACAACAGCAGAAGTATAAACTTTCACAATTACAGTATTTTTCAAATTGCAATAATTCTTAACTCTTGGCTAAAGAATCTTGCCTTTCTAAGCTGTATGATGTCAACAAGAATCCTAGATGTCTTGATTTATGTTAAACTAATGTTTTCCTTAACTTTTAATTTAAAATTCAAAAACTGATTTTGATACTTACACCCCATTAACTTTGATACAAATTATCCTAGGCAGGTTGTAATCAGGGTACCATTCACCGCGCGGAATGCCATAAACCGCGTCCTGAAATTTGAAGAATACTTTAAATATAAATTCATTTTTCATATTTAAAATCTTTAAAAAATGTATACCTTTAGGTTATAACTATATAACAACTATATAAAAACAAAACACACGTGTGTGTGTGTGTGTGTGTGGGGGGGGGGGGGGGGGGGGAGGGGGGTTTAACATGCTAGAATTCTTGTTTGCTATGTACTGTTTGCTATATATATATATATATATATATATATATATATATATATATATATATATATATATATATATATATATATATATATATAGAGAGAGAGAGAGAGAGAGCTTTCTCTGTGTGTGTGTGTGTGTGTGTGTGTGTGTGTGAGAGAGAGAGAGAGAGAGAGAGAGAGAGAGAGAGAGAGAGAGAGAGAGAGAGAGAGAGAGAGAGAGAGAGAGAGAGAGAGAGAGAGAGAGAGAGAGAGAGAGAGAGAGAGAGAGAGAGAGAGAGAGAGAGAGAGAGAGTTTGTGTGCATGGGGGGAGTGAAAAGAGGAGAGTAATGGGAAAAAGTACAGTTTGCTCAACTTCATCAAAGAATGCAAAAATGAAGTTGATGAAAGTGATTATTTAAAACTATTGAGGCAGAATGTATTTTTATTTCACTAACTCTATCTTAAGAAGTGTCCACAAGTAGATTGCTGTTCATGCCATTTAGATGTTTGATTAATCCACTGTTGGGACGCATATGTTACCTTATTTTTTAGCTAAGAAGGCATTGTGAAGTGCCTGATATGGTTCTTGTTTGTTTGTTGTATGCTTCAACACTTATGTGGTGCCACACAGTGTCACATTGTATGCAAAAGCTCATTGGCTGGCCTTGAATGTTAACCAACCAAACAAATAAAAACTTATTGTTTTTCAGCACTTTATTATTCTGAGTCTTTGGCTTAGGGGTTAGTGAAAGCAGTTTCACAATTCTTTATCATACTGGGTCAAAATCAGTTACAAGCAATTTAGATGGTATGAACGTCACCGTTCGGAAAGTAATGGTAAACTACTGAACGTTAAATTGCCAAACATCAGAAACAGCCAATAAATGCTGGAATTGATGGCAATGTCCTGTAAAGGGATGCAACTAACTTTTTTAACTTTATTATGAATTGTTCTAGCAAGTGTTATGATTTGATGTATGCACATATTTTTCACATAGATTGTCAAGGAATTAATTTTCTACACATAAATACAAGTAAATGCTTAGTAAGCCCTACTGGACTCCTGAACTATTCCATCTTATCTTTGGTCTTCCTCTTCCTCTCTTCCCAGGCAGATATCCTTCCATTATTGTTCTCTCCAAACTTTCATGACGTTTCAAGTGACCAAAATTACTTCAATTTTCTTTGTTTTATCATCTTTTGTAGGCAACATTCTTCAATATTCAACTCTTGTCATATGGGTGCATTTGTTCTTTTCTGTATCCAAGATATTCTTAGAACCTGTCTATAACATTTATATTAAAAGGCATTTATGCGTTGTTCAGTTTGTTTAGTAAGTGTCCAGGCCTCACAGGTGTATGTTGCAAGGGGAAGATGCATGCTCTTAAAAATCTAATTTTTGTTAAATCTACCTGCCCCATGCCACAATTTATTGAGTTGTTATTGTCTTTGAAGAGCAATAGAGATTTGTCTTTTAATTTCTTTAATTGTGTCACCTTTGTTGGTAATTAATGACCCAAGATATTCAAAATTTTCTACCACCTCCAATTTTTCCTCATTAACATATATTTCTTTCTCCTTATTAGTTTCATCTTTATGCATTATCTTTGTTTTTGCTATATTAAGATATAAGTTGTGATTTTCACTATTCTTTTGCCAACATAGGGCCTTATAACACGGGTTATGAAGAGGTCACTGGGAAACATGGCCTTAGGGGTATTGAACAAAAATAAAGAATTAATCATCAATTTGTGTGAAAGTGAGTTAACATGTCTTAGACAGAAGTGTTTTTCCTTGTGAAAGAATACATAAAGAAAATATTAGTTAACGCCGGACTGACAATAAAGAACAACAAAATGATCACATCTGTGTTAGCAGGACATTTAAATTATCACTACCTAACACAATCCCTGTTTGTCATGACAGCACGAAACATGAGATCCTTTATGATTTATAATAGTACTTCCATTCTTCTTCTTCTTCTTCTTCTTCAGCATTCCGAGCCATTGAGGTTCTTTGCTGCAAATACAATCTGTCTCCATTCGTCTCTCTGGTGGACCTTCTCTTGCCAGTCGTTGATTCCAAGTGCTTACATAAAAAAATGTTTTGCATATCCTTTACAGGACATCGCTGTCAACATCAGCATCTTTCAGCTGTATGTTGATTTCTTGGCAAGATTACGCTCAGTAGTTTGCCATTGCTTTCTGAGCGGCCGGCTCAGTTATCCAGCAAGTCACCAGCGGGGGTAGAACCGCTCCCAGCTCTCGCCCTGCTACGAGACTCTGCGTAATAAACGGGATTATGGAGAAAGTGTTGTAACTCCTCGGCCAGAAAGACCGGCACTTCCATTACATAGCAAACAAGAATTCTCGCACATTGCATCAAACCAATTTTAACAAAGGTCTTTTTGTTACACATCTTAAGGTTTATTGGGTGCTCATCATCATCATCATCATCATCATCATTAAGTACCTTGCCAGCTGGTATGTGTTCATGTCTCTCCACAGATCTTGGTCTTTGGTGTTCTTGATCAACTCTGATGATGATATTCCTCCATGCCACTGTCTCAGTCCATCCAGCATCATTTCGTTGGGTGCTAGACCCACATTTTGATTGACCAATCGGCACTCAGTGGGTCATGTGATCAGTATCAGACCGGCCACCTGACCCCGGGAAGGTTAACCCGGTCAACAAATGCCCGCAGAAGTTGGATGTGTCGGCCTAACGGCGCAAGAACACACCTCTGCTGTAAACAGGCACAACACAGTCACGTCCAAAAAAAAATCCGGATGAACGCAGAAGAAGAAGAAGAAGACCGGCCACCTTTACCACCCAAGACATTTCCTGGTACCAATGTTCGGCTGGGTTGATCTGGGAGTCCAGGTTAAATTTTAATACCCACTTCAATGTGGATTCAAACCCATGACCACCAGGCTGGAAGTCAAGTTATCTGGTCATTAGAGCACCCACAAAAACATCCTAGTATAGTAAACATTCTATCTTGTTCTAAGGTATTTTTCCCTTAGCCTTATTACAATGACCACAATATTTGTTTATAATAATTAGTCATGTAATAATGATTTGTGCACATTTGTCATGAATTTATAATGTATACATTGTTATTGTTATTTAAGACTAACATAATTAATAAGATATATATGAATGAAATAATGTATGGAGGGAGAGAAATAATAATGATAGGATGCTAGATGGGCCTGTGTGCTAATTCTTAACCCTTTGAAAATAAAGTTTGTTCATTGAAATTACTGTTCTGTTACTGTGAGATTGATGGCAAATCTGTACAGGAGTTTGTGAGAGTGAGAATATTTGTGTATGAGAGAGAAAAGAGGTTGAGAGAGTGTGTGAGAATGTGAGTGTATATTTGTGAATGTTTGAGTGTCTGGCAAAAGAGGCTGTGATGACACCGTGACTGAATCACTTACAATTGCCACATCAATATCGTCTCCGTAACTTTCACCGCTGATATAAAGAGTTGCGTATCCAGTGGTGATGTTGAAAACAGCTTCTGTGCCATTTAGATTTTTCAAAACCTGACGGCAAGTGGCACTAGAAAACACAACAGATAATCTCTTTTTAACACAACAATCAAGATTTAATTTTCAATATAAAGAGAATGATATTGGAAGTTCACTCACAATAATTTTAACAATGTGTATCATCTTGAAAGTTTTTTTTAAGAGAGGAAAGAAAATTTTTATTATATCTACCTCTATAATCCTGCATCTTCTTCTTTTGCCTTTCATCCAAAATGTTTGTTTTGGATGTAATTGCTGTGTGCCTGTTTACAACAGAGCTGCAATATTTGTGCCGACTTCCTCTAATGTTTGTAGACTGGGTTAAATTTCCCGGGTAATCCTAGGTAATCTTGTGTCTGTCACTCCCCTCTCTGTTTCTCTCACACATGCAGATACACAAACTATTTCTAGTCCATACAGAAATGTGTCATCAAATACACAAGAAATGTTCTCTCTCTTCTGTCCTATTATCCCCCAATGAATCGTAGGTTTTCCACCAATTCATACCAAGCCATCCTATCCTTTTTTAAATCTCCCTCCACGTTCTCTCCTAATTATTCATAAATCTCGAATTCTTTTCACCATGTGTTTTAGGTCTCATTCTATTTCACTGGCCTTGTAGATTACAGACACGGGACATTTTAGTAATATTATTATCAGGTTTTCTTGTGCCCTACCCAGCATCAGCGTCTTTTCCTTACTTTTTGATTCAAGGATGTTTGTTTAGTTCACTCTGATAGCTCCACATTAATAATTCTGTCAAACCATTTTATTTCTTTTATTCAGCACTGGCACCAATTAATAAAGAAACATTTTGCTACACTGTGAAATGTCAACATCTCTTCATTTGCACATTTTCACAGATAATAAACAGATACAGCTAAGAATAAGAACAAGATGATTACTGTATGAAAATAATCTCATAAATATAATACAATAGTAAAATAGCCATCTTCATTATGTTCCCTGCCAACTGGCATAGGTGTTCATATATTTTTGTGTTTACTCGCTCGCTTTGAACTCAAGTGTAGTCCATACACACTATTTATAGTAGTGATGGACTGAATTTTGTGTGAGGGGTTAGCTTTCCCTATTAACAGTGTCCCTCGCCATCAGTACTTCAGAGGTACTTGTAATTAACGTCCCAAGCCAAGGATGAAAGGTCAACATTTTAGTCCAGCTGTTCGGTGTAGGGGTTGAACTGCTTACCTCAGCATCAGCACACCGGATGTTTAAGAACACACATCTTATCCATTCGGCATGTAGGCCTGCACGTGTGTTCACACATATTCATAGGTCTCTGTCCTTTTAACACACACACAAAAATCAATACCATTGGTGATATACCTCCATGCAACCTACTGTCCCAGTCCAAATAGCAACATTTATCCCAGGTTATCCCTGCTTCTTATACTGCTAATCTTTCCAGCCATCACAATGACAGTTTATTAGTGATAATATTTTAACATTAACATTTATTGTACAGGAATTTTAATTTCCATCATCTGTAACCCCTGTTTACTGATTCAAAGATGACAATCCATATTAAAACTTGAAACGGCAAATGTCTGACTGAACTAGACCATGCTCTCACCAAAGCAGGAGCAAACAATCTCTCATTTAAGATCCGGACACCTTTACTGTCTCAGGCACAAGCAAATTTGTGGAATAAGTGCAAAAATGATTCGAACATCTCAAAAACTGAAGCCAGAGTGTGAATGCACGGCAGAAGAAAGACAACCAGGGTCATTATCTGGATGGGGCCCTGTATCTAGAGAATGATAAAAAGATAAGCTGAAACATTCAGCAAAAGGGAATTGCTGATAATCGAAAGCCTCCGGTCATGCTGGTTCTGAGGTGGATTTTGTCAAATCACTCACAAATCCTACATGTTGTTCTGTAATATTTTATTTAAAAGATTAATTTTGTTACCACAGTTATAAGATAACTTAAAAGCATCAGATACTTTTCATATCTTAATTACATGGATAACCTAATCTTGTAGTTATACCTGAAAGGGCAGCTGTCTAATGTGATGGCATTATTACTTCTGCCTGTCGTGGTCACCACCTGTACATCCAGATCCTGAGATGCCTTGCCAGGATTGTGGTAACTGAATGTGATCAGATATTCACCAGGTTTGGGAACCGCCAAATCAATCTGGAATGATTTCTAGAGTTGGAAATAAAATATATGTGTAAGATTAAAAGGCTAGTAACAATGTTGTCTTGCACGCTCCAAAAGGAAAAACTAACGAAAATATTTAAAATGAGTGTGTTATTTGCCAACAGACAAATACATAATTTCAAAAACAACAGTGTCAAAGATACAATGTGCCTGGGTATTTTCCATGATTACATATTCTATTTTATAACTAGCTACGTAATCTAAGATCTATCATGGGTGACCATGGTACGAATGAAGTTACACAGACATATCATCTTCTGGTGTGAGTGACTATATCTAGCTATGTACTCTAAGATCTATCATGTGTCGCTATGGTATGAATGGTGAAGTTTTATAGACATATCATCTTCTGGTGTGAGTGACTATATCTAGCTATGTACTCTAAGATCTATCATGGATGGCTATGGTATGAATTCAGTTATATGGACATAAAATCTTCTGATGTGAGTGTCTATATCTAGCCATATAATTTAAAATATATCATGGATGGCTAAGCTATGAATGTTGAAGTTATAGACATAATCTTTTCAAGAGATTTAGATGCATTTTCTGCGCTGGTTATCTAGGGTAATGAGTAAACTTAATTGTTGGTTACAAAGGCACCAATAGTAGAGCTACCTAGAATGGAAAAAAGTTAAAGTTGATAAAATTAACTTCACTGCACCGGGTTTTATCTGATCGGGCTGAGTCTCTCTCCACAAAACAGCAGACTGCATGCTGAAAGCATCACACAAAGCACACAAATCTAGACAGATTTCAATCATGTTCTGAATGACAGTCCAGAAACCAAACCCATGATCTTCTCAGCATGAGGTAGATAACTTGACCACATCATCGTGGAAAGCTCCCCCTCTCCCCTCCCAAGATGAACAAATGACATGAAAAGTATCACATAAAACAAGTTGCTATATATTTGGATACAGAAGCTGGTAAATCAGCACAACAAAGGTTTGTGTCCTGTGGCACCACTTGTGGCAGTAGAAAACATGATCAACATTTATAATACAGATGCATTCACAGTAAGTGCACTGTGGAAACAACAAATATCCCTACACTTCGACACCCACTGAGCTGCTGAGAGAGACACAGCACACATGGAAGTATCCCAAATCCTGTGTTTTCATGTGCAGTTTACAACTCACTCAATCAATCATTTAATCTATAAGATTAGCTAAAGAAGATCTAATTTGGATAAATAAGTGCCACTTCTTCAGCTATATTAATTTTGTTAGCATGTTTTACTGCTATTGGGTACTGTGATCTAAACAATATGGACAGAGAATTTAGAAATAAAGCCATTAAATCCATAATTCAGACCAGCGTTGTGAAGGGTTTACGAACGTAATTCACAACCCCGCATTCAAAACATAGCTGTAGGCGATTTGGAAGCAGACCACTTTTAGCTGCTTTTCATACAATGGTATATATGTCGGTCATTTAGAAGACAATGGCAAACTACTGAACATAATAAACTTGCCTAGAAATCAGAAACAGTCAAAATAATCCTGGGATTGACTGTGACAAAATTACAGCTGTTGCCAAAAAGTATGTCTCTAGATGTTTAAAGAATATGCAACTTTTCCCCCCACCCTAAATGGAGGTTACTTGTCCATCATTGTTGAAGAGGACCATATTATGATGTGTCAGATCAGACGTCAATATGACTTGTATGCAAATTGGATTTAAGTGCAGGAGAGTTGGTGCACATTGTCAGTCTTTTTCATCCTTATTCATTTGATCCAGGAGGTATGGTCAAGATGGCTGGAATAGAAGCTAGGAAGCAGTGAATGCCTTCCAACAAGGACCTATGTATGTAAAGCAGATGACATGCCAAAAAGGCATATTGGGAAGATGGTGCTAGGTCCATATTTTCCCCATCACCAAATAGCACATGCTGGGTTTATTTGGTCAGGACTACAGCTTTTGCCAAAAAGTATGTCTCTAGATGTTTATTTCTTTACTCAAATAATCAAAAGTTGTTTATTTCTTAACTCATCTAACAAATAGTTGTTTACTTTGTAACTCAACTAATCTTCTGAGAAACAGATGTTCATTTCTTAACTCAATTAATCAACAGTTGTTAATTTCTTAACTCAACTGATCAACAGTTGTTAATTTCTTCACTCAACTAATCAACAGTTGATCATTTCTTTACTCTAATCAACTGTTAAAAAAAACTGTCATTTACTGCCAATATAGTACCTTGCGGTGTATGGCAGGAGGGTCTTTGAGCCTGAGGAATTAAGGCCATCTGGCTAGTGCAGTCACCATAAACTGTGCTGGTTATTTTCTTTTTTCCCCCAACAGAAGAACAACCCCCACACCTTACCGAGGATTCAAACCCGAGTCTCCCGAAGGAGAATCCTGTATTCTAGCCACTTGACCTAATCAATAGCTGTTCATTTCTTAACTAAAGTAATCAATAATTTTTTATTTTCTTAACTCAACTAATCATCAGAATGTTCCCATTCAAGAAGTTTTGTGAAACATGGCAAAAATAAATACCTGGCCTTTGTTTATAAGGGCAAGACCTGAGGAACCGAGGACATATGTTATGTTAATACTGGGATGTTGCTGTGCCGTCTGTCTAATGCCATCCACCATTACATAGCCGTCCTTGCCCTGTCCAGTTGGGTAACCTTCCAGATCAGGGTAGGTAATCTCCATGCAGCTAAAAATGACAAAATATTCAGAAATATTACCTACCATGTAAATGTAAAGACAGAAATTGAATAGAGAATTAAGTGCAGACAGCCAAGATGTTTGGTGCAGGTTGTGAGAGGTAAAGTTGATAATTTAATGGCATTTGGCAAACTGATGGGAGTTGAGCTGTTGCTTGCTTGCTTGTGTTCGCTGGCTGTGAACTCCAGCATGAAGTCCTGTATGTCGGATGAAGACATCCTGTTGTCCAACATCAGTGTGATGTCATACAGGACCTGAGGTTTGCGTATCTGTTGTCCCATGTCTGGCTTATTGGTGTGCAGACTGGTATTTCCTCGCCGTGCAGGCAGACACTCTTCGACTTCGGAGGAAAGTTGAGCTGTTGAGTTGATCTAAAAAACAACATTACTGCGCTCAGGACATTCCCATACATGCTCCATCCCCTCATTCAACAGTCAGCAAAGAATCAATGGGAAAAGGAGTAAAATGAAGACAAACATAAATACTTAGATGGCTTTGTCACTTGCACAAAAGCATAGACCTGATCTGGGACTGGTGATATGTGGGATGATGAATCATAATCACCCAAGCTAAACAACATGGCCCATGATGATCATGATGATGAAAGATATAAGTGATACCATAATAGATACTATACATGGAAATCAAATTTAATGGTTGCACATACAACAGCTGTGGATGTAATCTATATCTATAAAATGCAATGTCTGTCTGTCTGTATGTATGTCGTTTATTAGTTCGCGAACAGTCCATCCGATTGAGATGAAATTTTCTACACGTTTTCTTCTCATTTCGGTGCTGCCAACTGTCATAGTTTGTTAGTTTACAAACAGCTATTTACGTAATAAAATTAATAAAATTAAAATATTATAATTTATATATAGCGAGGGGACTTAACTTAAGAAAAGTTATATCAAGGGATATAACTTTTAGTAACATTGCCGGGGTGATCAAACCACCTCACATAGCTTCACCTTAAATGTTGACCACTGTGGGCAATAACTCAAAGTGAGACTAAGGGTCCACGCCAAAAAAAAGGGGGAGGCGGGGGAACCAGCTGGTCTGGGGTAACCGCCAAACCCACACACACACACACAAATTGCCCTATTTAGTTATAGGGATACGGGAGCTTATATGACTACTAATATGAATTACATGAGGCGCTCCCCACCAGGGACTGGGCGAAGCCGGGCCGGCTCGTCTTTTTTGGGAATGGGAACAGGAGCAGGGGCCGAATATGAATTAAATGAGATGCTCCCCACCAGGGGCTGGGCGAAGCCAGGCTGGGTCGTCTTTTGTGGGAACGGGAACGGGGGCAGGGGCCAAATATGAATTAAATGAGACGCTCCCTGCCAGGGACTGGGCGAAGCCGGGTTGGGTCGTCTTTTTTGGGAACGGAAATGGGGGCAGAGGCCAAATATGAATTAAATGAGACGCTCCCTGCCAGGGACTGGGCGAAGCCGGGGCGGGTCGTCTTTTTTGGGAACGTGAACGGGAGCAGGGGCCGAATATGAATTAAATGAGACGCTCTCCGCCAGGGACTGGGCGAAGCCGGGCTGGGTCAGCTAGTCTATATATATAAAATAGAATGTCTGTCTGTCTGTCTGTATGTCCTTTATGCGTTCGCGAACGGTACATCCAATTGAGATGAAATTTTCTACACGTCTTCTTCTCATTCCTGTGCTGCCAACTGTCATAGTTTGTTAGTGTACAAACAGTTATTTACTTAATATTATTTAATATTTTAATTTACATTATAATTTATATATAGTGAGGGGACATAACTTTTAATAGCATTGATATATATGTAAAATGGTTGCATATTTCTCAAATAGGTGGACCTTTTCGCTACAGTTATCTACAGGCATATGCGTTATAATCCTCCTCCTCCCCTCCACCTCCTCTACTCCTCCCCCTCCTTCTTTTTCTTCTGCTACTGCTGCTGCTGCTGCCGCCGCTCCATTTACCCAAGTTAATTGTTGGGGGAAGATGTAAAGATCTTTCAAGTGCTATTTATAATGCTGTTTGTAAGTTGGTCTTCGTTTATCTAAGGTTGTTCTCAATACCACCACATTATTTTTAACATGAAAATTATACGACAACATTATTTTTTACATGAAAATTATACGACAATATTTAAAACAAAATAATCCTAGCATTAAGCGAAATGTTGTAACTGCAACCAATAAATTAGACAGACAGACAGACAGACAGACAGACAGGCAGGCAGGCAGGCAGGCAGGCAGACAGACAGATCCCTGCAAGGGACTGGGCGAAGCCGGGCCGGGTTGAGAACTATTTCTTTTCAAAATTATTTCTCTTTTTAAAATTGGTAAGAAGTATTTTAATAAATTAAAACAGATGAATATATTAGCCTAGGTGTTTATTCTTTGATTATTTCAACTCATATTTGGATGTACTACAGCTGACAGTTTTTAAGAGGCATAACATGTCTTACAAGGCCAGAATTTGGACGAAAGTTGACAATTTCATAGACATTTTGCATTAGTTTCTACCTTATTTTTAATAATTGTAACATCTTCACAACTATAAATACATTTCAATATATTCAGTTATTTCAACAGCACATTCATTTACGATGGTGTACCACTCATTACAATGTGTTTTAACTGTGTATACTACAGCTGAAATGACAGACAATCTGTTTTACACACAGAAACTATGAACATTAAGTTGCACAATGTGTTGCCTGGCGTATTTCACTTCATCTCATCAGGTACTCAGGCAGACATGACAGAGTTATATATAATATGAAGTGAATAGATGAATCCTTGTCTGGTTGAAATACTGACACACAATCACTGACACTATTTGGATATGGAGCATTTGTTATTCCCATGGTAACCACAGATTCATACTAACTCTTTCTGTTTGTACAACAGGGGTTTCCTTTATTCATGAGATGCAGCGAAATGTTAACAGAAATGTGAACAAATACTGATTCTACCACAGCATGTTTTTGAATCCTGCAGTTAATGTGAAGAAATGAAAATTGATGCAAGACAATGTTGGCACCTTGGGCTTGAGTGTACACAAGACAAGAATAGGCAAGGGGTCATGAAACTTTTTGGTGGGCTGTGTTGAGAGCCGTGTCTGCAAAGGACCTGTTACATAATGATGAGTTAATTTGTTTCATTCCCTAGCACTCCCATCTGACCTCTATCCCATATTGGGGCACAGGCCCTCAACCAACTGATGCCATGATCTTTTTCTATCTCCTGCTGCCCCTGCATGTCCTCTCCATACAATCCATGTCCTCTAATTCTCTTCTTTATATGTTTTAGATATCCTCCTATTTCCTTTTCCCTGTGTGTTCTCAAGAAAGGACTTTCTAGTTATACAATTAACAGGTTTTCTGAAAGTTTGTCCAATCCAGGGCCGGCATCTTGTTGTCACCTCTTGATTCGTTGAAATCTGTTTAGTGCTCTGCAATAATGATTCTGTCATACCATTGTAGTCCTCCTACTCTGCACAGACACCGATTAATGCATGTTTGTAATTTATAAAGATCAAGACACTATATGGTGGGCTGTGATGAGAGCTATGTGAATGGGAACTGCTACATAATTATGAGTTAATGTGTTTAACTCCTACCCAAAACTTTATTTATTTTTAAATATCTGTCTGGGGATGAAAGAGTTAAGGCTTTGGCATGATATTTCAGGAACAATAAAATTGCGACTGCCGTTATCACAGCATGCTTCAGAAGGAGTCTCATCATCATCAAATACCCTGTTGAATGGCGTAGGCGTTCACGTCTCTGCGCAGATCTCAGGCCGTGGTGTTCTGAATCAACTCTGCTGATGATATTCCTCCATGCCACGGTCTCAGTCTACCTAGCATTAATTTTCTTGTTCTGCCTCTGCCTGTTTTCCCACTGATATTTTCAGAGTCACAATGTTTTCCAACGCCTCCCTTCTCCTCACATTACCAAAGAATGGCTTTTGTCTCTTTCTTATAGTTATTTATAATATTCTAGATTCATTAGCCTTTTACAGGCAATCCTTATTTGTTACTATAGAAATCCAAGGTATTCGCAACATTCATCTTGAGAACCAAATCTCTCTTGCTTCTAAGCTATTCCTAATTTGTTCATTCACGTTCCATGATTCACTGAGAATGAACCTCACTGAATAATAATAGTCACAAAAAAGCATTAACTTACGGGCCTGGGTCTCCAGTAGCAAGACAAGCATTGGGTACTTTCAGCTGCAGGTTACTGGGTTCAAAGTAGCCTTGTGGGATCAAGGCAAAGAAATCCTGGAATGTAGAGTTATTAAAAGTACAAAAAATACCAGCATCCATATAAAATGTTTCTCATCATTTGAGTGTGCATGTGTTGTGTGTGTATAATTGCAGATTTTCTACGAAGTCTGTGTGTGGTGTCCACCCACCCACCCACATACATACGCCCACATATATATATGAGATTAGTATCACAAAGGCTGCCTTTACTTCCCAAGACATTCTTGGTACCTATTTTAAGCTGGGTAAACCTGGGAGCCCAGATCAATTTTTAAAAATCCAAATCCGTCCAGTTGTGGATTAACCCATGATGATATAGTTGGCAGGTGAGAGTCTCAGTCACTACGCTACCATAGCTCCCAAGTATTTTTTCCCCCACACACCCAGCTACACACACATACATAAAATCAGCACTGTTATATAAATATGTTAAAAAATGTGACACCTTTATATGAATGCATAAAATGTTCATCACTTATACATGTAATAAATTCCCTATTTGTGGACAAAAATGTAAAGGATGTAAAATGAAATATATGTAGCTCTACTAAGGCCAACAAAAGTATTTTGTGAAAACTTCTTCTACTTCTTCTGCGTTCATCCGGACTTTTTTTTCAGACATAATTGCGCTGTGCCTGTTTACAGCAGAGCTGTGTTTTTGCGCCGTTAGGCCGACACATCCGACTTCTGTGGGCATTTTTTGACCTGGTTAACCTTCCCAGGGATTTTGTGAAAACAATGTGTGAAACTCTCATCTGACCTCTACCCCATATTGGTCACAAGTCCTCAACCCACTGACACCATGATCTTTTGCTATCTCCTGCTGCCCACCTGTATGTCCTCCCCAAACTATTCATTTCTGTCTCGAATTCTCTTCTTCATATGTTTTAAATATCTTCCTATTTTATTTTCCCTGTATGTTCCCAAGAAAGGACTTTCTATTAACAGGTTTTCTGAACATGTGTCCTATCCAGGGCCAGCATCTTTTCATCACCTCTTGCTTCTCTGAAATCTGTTTAGTGCTCTCACTAAACTCTGCTATAGTGATTCTGTCATACCATTGTAGTTCTCCTGCCATGGGTAATATGATGACTGTCATCATGAGTATAGAATCTGATATCACATGGATTCATGGTATTATTACTTGTTATGGTACAGAATTACTTGTTGCTGTACAGATTTAGTATTGGTATGAATGGGCTGAGTTATAATGTTCTATTTCGAACTCTCTCACATCCTCTATCTTATGATCACGAACAACACGACGATACACCTATTCTTAAATCAACTGAACATAACACTGATGTGTTTCTTTTATCCATCATCGCCTTTACACAACTTCAACTAATCGCAACATCGTGCTATCACTCTTACACTCATATAAATATAAACTATAAAATTATGACACATCGGCGTCAATATCAATGTTGCCAATGCTCACACTGAGCTGTCTATCTGCTACCATGGTCTCAGCTCGAGTGTTGTGTTTCAAGACAGACCTTTCTCTCCTGGACGCAGTCAAAAGCATGCTTCTTGCTCAAGGCGATCTGCACTTACAACCGTGATGAGAGTGTGACCTTTAGTCAACACACTCGATCATGTCACCTCCTATTCTGTTTAGTGCTCTTGCTAAGCTCTGCAATAATGTTTCTGTCATAGCATTTTACTTCTCCTACTCTGCACAGACACCAGTTCATGAATGTTTGTAGTTTATAAGCAACTATTATAGTCATTCTACATGTTCCACTGCAGGGATTCTATTTAATATCTGTGTACTGAACCTGACTCGACTTTCCTGATCATGCTCAATGTTACATTATCATATTTCATATAAAGCAACTATAAATAATTATTGTTCAGGCAGCACAAAAATATAAAAGCAAATGAAAACTCACGAGGAAGATGTTGTCAGGAACAACAGTGCGGATGGTCCACTTCCCAGGATTCAAGACAAAGGATTGATCACCGTCACTGGTCACTACTGTAAACTTTGGGTCCCTTGTAGGAGCAAATACCAGCTGTCCTTTCTGACAAATAAATCATGAAACATCTTTGTAAATAGACTTTTTGAAATCTTTAGCAGGGTTATTATTCATGAATGTACAAATACTAACAGAAGACTAAAGTAAACCCCTGAAAGTTTGACCTTATTATGCTCTGAAAATATTGGACATGGAAACAGTCTATACTTTACATATAATAGATTAATTGTGTATAAGATGTATTACAGTAAGGAATTATAGGGAGCACAGTGGCTAGCATTCTGAAACATTCTGACCAATAAAAAGATGTCAATTGAAACGAGAAAAAGAGTGTTGAGGGGATACATAGAGCCTGTTCTTTTGTATGGATGTGAAACTTGGACAATGGGCAGTCAAGCTGAAAAGCATCTGATGGCTGCAGAAATGTGGTTTCTGAGGAAAATGCAAAGAATACCATGGACAGACAGAAAAACCAATGACCAAGTACTACAGGAGACAAATGAACATCGTAAACTGCTTAGAGAAATTAGACGTAGACAGTCAAAAATTTTTGGACTTGTTATGAGAAGAAATGGATTGGAGAACTTGGTGACAACTGGCAAGATCAAAGGAAACAGACCAAGAGGCAGACCGAGAGGAAAATACCTGGATGGCTTGGCCACATGGCATGGACGAGACAGGAACACTGAGCTGATCCACGACACTGGTGATCGAGTGAAATGGAAATGGCGAGTCATGACCACCCACGCTTTCTGGCATGGCACATGATTGATTGATTGAGTGGCTAGCAAGCTTGCTTGCCAGGCCGGGAGTCATGTGTTCCAATTATAATTGAGGCGCGGACTCCTCATTTTAAATTGACCTGGGCTGCCAGGTCGGCCAAACCTAAAATATGTACCAGAAAATGTTCTGGGAAGTAAATGCAGTTGGCATAATAGTTACCACTTCACCCATTGTGTGTCAACTTGTCTATTAAAATATGGAGCTAGCACTTCATACCTAATGTGACAATGTTGTGTGAAAAGAGTCCTTTACTTTTTAAAATATATCATGAACCATTTCTAGCCTGATACATGCCAAACAACTTTGGAATGAAAATGAATTAAATGTGTGTGTGGAAACAACTCAGTTTAAATGAATTAGCTAGAACTTTAAAAAATATTTGACATCATTGGTTTAAATGTATGAGCTAGAACTTTGTCATAAATATTTGATATGGGTTAAAATTAACTTTGTCAAAAATGTATATCATATCATTGGTTTAAATGTATTAGCTAGAACTTTGTCAAAAACGTTTGACATCATGGGTGTAAATTTATGAACTAGAACTTTGTCAAAAATGTCTGATATCATTGGTTTCAATGTATTAGCTAGACGCAGTGATTCTCAACCGGTGGGGAATTCCCCCCCAGGGGGGAATTTTAGGGTTTCCATGGGGGGGGGGGGGGGGGTGTTCAAGATCGCGTTAATACAAGAACCGATTACTTGATATTGTTTTTCCCTTCATATTTTACAGTTATGTACGTCTCATCCTTCTAAAATTCATTTTATAAAGTAAGTAGACCCACAAATCATGTTTTATGTGGATGTCTAGACTAGTTTTAGTATATGCTATTAAATTTACCTTCCATCTTTACATATACTGTGTAGGGGTGGGGGGATTTTTAGATAGGAAATATGAAAGGGGGGGGGGGAATGACGTTCTGAAAATAAGGTGAAGGGGGGCACAGGCCAAATTTTTTATAGGAAGGGGGGGGGAATGACGTTCTGAAAATATGGTAAAGGGGGGCACGGGCCAAACCAGGTTGAGAACCACTGAGCTAGAGCTTTGTCAACAATTGTTCACATCATTGGTTCAAATGTATTAACTAGAACTTCAACAGCACTGTTGCTCATGCCTGTGGTCCAGTACATATGATTTTAACAGCCATTTGTTTTTCACGTTTGCCTTCCCTAGCCTATTACTGCCCTCAGTCTACCTGCTATGCAGCAAGCAGGTTTGTGTCTCAGTTAGTCTGATACCTACCCATCGGCCTAGCAATAGCATCAACATAGATCTTGGTGCCTGTGGGATAGGCAAGCCCCTCTACCACTACATGACCCAGACACAGAAGAGAGGTATTGAAAGGTTTAACATGGATGGTTATTTCAAGTACACCACCAGATGAATGAATGTTCTGTATAGAGGTCGCTGGTGTGATATTTACCACATCACCCAGTGAGGGTTGACACGCCTGTAAGAAAATAGCACCTTATACCCAATATACCAAGACACGGAAAAGTGTCATCTACTTTTTTTTTTCATTTATCTGATGACTGAGATGGGTTTCAGCACAGAAGATGAAGAAAATATGTTTGTATTTTGCATCTTCAAATAACAATATATGTACGATGATGTATGAATGAAAGAATGTTCAACTATGAAAATAAGAGTTTCTAGATGTGATTAAACTAAATCAAGAAGAACAGAATATACTATCCATTTAGCCAGCTTTGATGTTTTCATATGCTTTGATGCTGCATGGCATAGAAGCATGAATTATAAACAAGCAATAAGAAAACCATAGTTTCTATAAATGTGAACATACAGAAGAATAGGTGGCACCTTCTGGAACATGAAAACAAAAATATCTCCAAGAAAAACTTGACATGAAGAGAAAGCTTATGGAAGAAATAAGAAAGAGGAAAATACATATGTTGACTACATTAGAAGACATAAAAGGTAATGATAAGTCCATTGCATATACTGCCACTGCAGTGTAAAGTATTAGACATACACATATTCTAGATCAGTGGTTCTCAACCGGTGGGGAATTCCACCCCAGGGGGGAATTTTAGGGTTTCCAGGGGGGGAATTAAGATTATTTCAAGATCGCGTTAATACAAGAACCGATTACTTGATATTGTTTTTCCCTTCATACTTTACAGTTCTATACGTCTCACCCTTCTAAAATTCATTTTATAAAGTAAGTAGACCCACAAATCACGTTTTATATGGGCGTCTAGACTTGTTTTAGTATGTGCTATTAAATTTAGTTTCCATTATTACATATACTGTGTAGGGGCGGCGGCGGGGGGATTTATAGGCAGGAAATATGAAAGGGGGGAATGACATTATGAAAATATGGTGAAGGGGGGCACGGGCCAAATTTTTAGGTAGGAAATATGAAAGGGGGGAATGACGTTCTGAAAATATGGTAAAGGGGGACACAGACCAAAAAAAGTTTGAGAACCACTGTTCTAGATCATGACATATGAGGTGATGTAGCTAGTTCCCGCCCTGGTCACTTTTCCTTCCCAACAATTATCAATACATTCTGAAAATTGTCCAGAAACTCATTTTCATGAGGCTGGGCTCAACCTCCGAGCCGTACTGATCAGGAAAATAATATCCTGCTTCTGCTTGGTATTGAATCCAGACCACTGTCATTGTGGGTAAGCACACTACGCAAGTGACTGATTTAATTTTTTAACTACCCTTTGCAGGATGTCATAATCAACCCCAAGATTTATTTACTGTTTCGTGATTTTCTAGGCAATTTTATGTGCAGCAGGTCGCTATTGCTTTCTGAACAGCTGACGTTCATACTATTATGAAAATCAACACAGAACGATCTGCTTCCAAATCACCTGTTGTTGACTTTGAACCCCGAATGTCATGATTGTGACACTGCATTCATTAACTCTAACCCACAAATGATTTAGCAGCACCTTACACACATCTATTAATACACTAACAAAAATAGAAGAAGACAGTAAAATAAAATGTTTTCCTGATATAACAAATCTAAGAGTAAAGTCAGTATAAATAGCTTGGTAGTTTACTTGCACAATGTCTGAAGGTATTTCTGGAGTCAGAGTTACAGAACCTTTCACTTGGTTGTCTTCCCTGTTCACAAATCGGTAAATAACCTGATAGAGACTTGGCAAACGAATGTCCACATCCAGGATTACTTCAGGCTGGGAACAATGAAATAATCAATGTCAACATTACTTGTTCCAAGTAAAATATAATTGACATTGTCATTTAAACTAATGAACACAAAATGCAAGATTGATGGAAAGAGAAAACTGAAATTATATATATCCTTGTGAATGTCTCTTTACATCTTGGTCAGATTATCAAAAGCAGAAGAATTTAGAGTTATGGTATTTGCTGCCAATCATTTAGCTCCAATTGATTCAGCAGTATTGCTTTGCAAATCTATTTTGCAACTTCTTTTCCATCATAGATTTTTATATTTTAAGGCCCTAGTGAAAAGATATTTTCTACACAGCACAATCTTCTATAACATTATAATGAAAATGATATTGCAATTTACTACTTTATAATAAATATTTACAATGCATGAAAATTAACCTCTATGTAACCTTCATGGCATGCCAAGTTGGGCGCCCTCTCTATAAGAACACTGGATACTTATAGTTCCAGTGGTTAGTGTATTATGGATACCTCTGCTTCGTCTTCTACCACGATACTTCCTGCTAGTGCCAGATTGGATTTCTTAGTCCATCAGTTGTAACAGCAAGTAGTCATTGATTTGTGCTTCCCTGTGCAACAGGTGATCATTGAATATAAATGTATAGACGGGTTCTAAGAATATTTTGGATACAGAAAAGAACAAATGCATCCATACGACATGATCTGAATACTGAAGAAGGTTGGCTACCAAAAATGATAAAACAAAGAAAATTGAAATATTTTGGTCACTTGGAACATCATGATAGTTCGGAGAGAACAATAATGGAGGGGTATATGCCTGGGAAGAGAGGAAGAGGAAGGCCAAAGAGAAGATGGGTGCAGGATGTTGCGACTGATCTCCAGATGGGTGTATCGAATGCGGCACATCTTGCTTATGACCAAGACAGGAGTCTCTGTGGTGAAGTGGTCAAGCCATCTGCCTCAGGTCATGGGTTCGATCCCGGGATGCGTCCTTTGGATCACGAGTGCATTTTTTTTAAGACTCCTGAGGGTCATCGCTGGAGCTACAGAGTTCGTGCTTTGTGCGACGCTTTCCATGCTGTGGAAAGAGACTGAACCATATGGGATAAAATCCCGGTGCAATGAAGTCGACCCTGTCGACTTTTAAGTGACTTTTTATGGCCAAGAAGTTTTCAAGAAGGTTGTTATGGGAGCGAGGCTCTTCAAAGGACATGCTACTGAATGAATGAATCATATCTCTTTTGCCCAATATCCGTGTTCCCTCTCTGAGGTGCCCTGAAGGCCAACTAACTGGGCCTCCACATTCACCAGCATGACCTGGATTGTAGAGCCACTTCGGTTCTGTAGGTGTGATGGCTCTGTGTATGTCAACCATTCATGCCAGAAATAACCATGTAACAGTATTTGTAATAAATAATACAGATACTGTATTTATAAAGAACATGTTTTGGCAATTAGACAAAAGATTTTCTTGTGCAGTTTAGATAAAAAGAGCCCAAATTGTTTAGTTAAACTTGCTTAATTCTTATTTTAAACTACCTGAAGGAAAGACAAAGACAGTAAACCTTCATATATATAACCATCTTATAGCTTTCATTGTAATGAAAACAAGACTGAATCATTAAAATGTCAAGTTTGTCTCATATCTGACTGAATTTCAGCAAGTATTATTCATGATCAATAAACCACATACTTGAATGCTGGTGAGAATTGCGTAACCTCTCCATGAGAACTGTGGGAATATGCGGTCATCATATCCATAACGAATCCTAGCGCCCTCAGGTGTTACACCATCCTCAATTTCAAATTTGTACTGGTGCAGAGTTGGGAAGAAATGCCCAGATATTGGTCTGTGGAAGGTCAGATTATTGTATTGAAATAAAAAACAGTCTTGCACTGTAGGTTGTTTCCATGCAAAAGAAAAATATGCGGTATTACAATATATACTACAAATACAAAACATGGAAACCAAACAACTCCAGAATTGTATCTTTTTGCAACTGATACTGATCCTAAGATTCCCAGTCTCTCAAACCTGAAGACACAAGATCCAGCTACAATATTTATTACTCATATCTATTATTTATATTAAATCATGATTTATATCACTCTCTTGTTCATCAAGTAACACTATTTCTTGCCAGTGTGTTACCAGCAAAGAACACTAACACTGTAAACTCCCATGCATGTTATAAAAGGCAACTAAAGAGGTTTGGCAAAGAGACAGGCTGCCTCATCTTGTTGAAGACTTTAGCTGCAGAATCCAACCTTGGCATGAGTTGGTTGATGGTCTATGCTCCATCAGGAGAAGAAAGACAGAAAAAGAACACTTATTTCTAATATTGATCTAGCCACAAGTTACGATGTTCTTACCATGTTCTTACCAGGAGCAACTGGCAGAGGAGGAGCAGCTGACCGAGTGACTAGAATGCCAGATTCTCCTTTGGGAGACCCGGATTTGAATCCTCGGTAAGGTGTTGAATTTTTTCTGTCGAGGGCAAAAAGAAAATCCTAACCTGCACAGTTCGCGGCAACTACACTAGCCACGCGGCCTTAATTCCTGAGGCTCAAAACCCCCCTGCCATACACAGCAAGGTACTATATAGGCAGTAAATGACAGTGACTGACGGTTCTTACCATGTCAGGCTTATCAAAGTAAAAGTTTTACAATTCTCAGCATCATCATGTGCCTTGCCAAGATCTCAGTCCCTGGTGTTCTGGATCATATCCACTGATGATATTCCTCCATGCTACTGTCCCAGTCCATTCAGAATCACATCTCTCAGTCTGCCCTTACCTCTTCTACCACTTATTTTTTCCATCATCACTATGTTTTCCATTGTCCCTCTTTTCTTTACATCATCAAAGAAGCTGTTTGTCACCTTCTTGTATTTGTATAAAATGTTCTACTTTCATCACACTTCCAGATAATTGTTGTTAGTGACTTTAGCCATCCAAGGTATTCACAACCTGTGTCTCGGAAACCACATCTCTGCAGCCTTCAAGTTCTTCCTAATTTCATTGCCATACAGCAGAATAGGATCTACAGCACATTTCAGCAGTAACCAAAAAATATTGTACATTGTAAAAGCAGTCCTATGACAGATACTGTTGTAGATTTGTGCATAGTAATAGGGCTTTGTATATTCTAGGTCATAGCATTCTGAAGTGAATGGTGTGCATCCTTTCCTACTAAGAAAAATATCTGGTATCAATATGACAAGGCAGAAATGACCCCAAAGAGACATACAGGTCTGAAATAAAATCACTATTAGGAATTGAACTTAATCAGTAGCACTGTGTTCATAACTCATAGAACTAAGAAGTGCCGGGAAGGTTAATCCGGTCAACAAATGCCCACAGAAGTCGGATGTGTCGGCCTAACGGCGCAAGAACGCAACTCTGCTGTAAACAGGCACAACGCAGTCACATTCGAAAAAAAAATCCGGATGAACGCAGAAGAAGAAGAAGAACTAAGAAGTATACTACCACGGCCATGAAACATTGGTGATGCAAATCAGAAACATGCATGATAGAATGTTTATGATTATGCAAACGTACAAGTGTCTACAAAATACATACGTGTCACATCGTAATCCTGTGATTCGCTGCTTACAAACACACTGACCAGTGACCTTGTCACAAGTCATTCTCAAGGACCCACCTCGATCACAGTTACAATCTGGCCAAAAGAAATACATAGCAAATAAAATTCATGATTCTATAAAACTCACTTTCTCAAATGATAATAGATGCATTATCTATATTATGGGAGCCGCAATAGCACAGTGGCTAGATACAAGCCTGCTGGCCTGGTAGTCATGAGTTTGAATCCAAAATGAAACAGATTTGAAACTGACCTGGGTTTCCAGGTTGACCCAAGCTAAGTGTCATACCAGAAAATGTCTGGGGATGTAACGGTGGCCGGTGTGATACTGACCACGGTGCCATTACTCTATTTTTACAAATATGGATCTAGCACCATATGTCCACGGCACCATGAAACGTGTACAAGGGTCCTTTACTGTTTTTCAAAATAAAACTTTTTATCTAAATTATAACACACAAAGAGACTGCATTGTTGTCTGCCTTAAAGAAATGATACATGGTGTTCTGTGCTACATTAAACTGGTTCTTTATTGTGAAACAGAGGCCTAGCAGTTTATATTTATAAATATATATATATAAGAATTATATAATGAAACAATGTATATGGTGTAATATAATTCATTACATTTATTCTTTATTGTGAAACTGATCTAGCAGAAATAACAGATGCAATTTTTTAAATCATAGACAACTGTTATGGACCCATATGATGCTAACTTCAGACAGTTTACAAAGAAGAAGATAGAGCTGTGCAATACGTATTAATGTAGGCACTATCAACCTCATTAAAATCTGAGAGATGATTGGTGGCTCATGATAGCCAATCAAGTTCCAGACCTAAAGGCATATAAAGAAGATAATAGTACTGGAAACTACAGAGAATCGGTAATTACATTCACCCTTCAAACCTTTTAGGGCAGCAACCAATAACTTCCATTCTGTTCGGACCATAGCCAGCAGTCGTAGATCACCTGCCTATTTTCATTGCCTTCACCAAGTTATCCACAATTGACCTTCTTGTCATGCATGTGGAGTCCATGCGGTTAGTTCTAGTGATATTGTAGCCACCTCTACTGAGGACATGACCAACCCAGCTGTGGAGTCTACCTCTTACACTGGTAATCATGCCTGTTTGGTTTCTCTTCACAGACAATCTTCTCTAACAGCCTTCTAAATGTTGGAGTTAATATGCTTACAATTTCAAAAGAAATCATCATTATCATCATGTGGCAAGTCCTTTGCAGAACATTGCTCTCATTATGACCCACTGAAATGCTTCTTGATCTCTTGCACTTCTCTTGCTTCATGCACCTTCATGCACAATGTATCTGCAATGCCTGTATCCATCTTCTTGTCGACCACTACCTCTTCTTCCAAGAACCATGACTTCCACCATTGTTCTCTCCAAGCCACAGTGATGTTCAATACAGCCAAAGTATTCCAGTTTCAGAAACATGGTGCTGTTTATGAGCTAATTTTCTTCAATATTCAGATCTGATAGAATGTCAGCATTTGTCTTGCAACTCATCTGCCTCAGATCTTTGAGATTCTTTATTGACCTCCATCTTGAGTTTCCTTACATAGCATAACGTGTTATGTTTCCCCTGGCTTTTCACATCTACATGGCCATGGACTATGTCCTCAGTCTTTAGCAACCTTTTAAGTTTCCAGGGTGAGTACCCTGCTCTGGGGTACTCTCACAGACAGCATGGAAACAGCACCCCAGAGGTGTCCACTAATTCTGGTGGATACTCAGACCCCAGCCTCCGTGGACGAAGGGGTTATGGACACAATTTCGCATTATCGTATTAGAAACACAGCTGCAATCAATTTGGCAGCAGACCGCCTTACATTGGTTTTTTTTATACATTGGTATGGGTGCTGGTCGTTCAGAAAGCAATGGCAAACTACTGAATGTAAACTTGCCAAGAGATCACAACAGCCAAAAAATGCTAGGGTCGACTGCTACGTCCTGTAAAGGATATGCAACTAACTTAACTCAGACCCCATAGCTAACTTTGTCACACCGTAGTGTGCTTCCTGTGCTCTACAGTGCAGAGGTGCAGTTGGGATTTTTCCTTCACCGTGTTTGGGTCTATGGATGAAAAACAATATCTTTACATATAATTATTTCAATTCTGAAAACTGACAACTTACAGTCGCATCCATAAGGGTTGCTCTCTTGAAGATTGTAGAATCCATCCAGGCAGCGATTACAGTCCTGTCCTCCCACATTAGGTTTGCAAACACATTGGCCAGTTCGCATGTCACAATTATTCAGACCTGACAGCGTTCCTGCCTTGAAACATTCACATTCTGAAAGATGAATATAACATGAGTCACAAAAATGTATCGTCACATTCTGAAATATGCATATAAGATATCAGCCATAAAAACATATCTTTACATTTTGTAAATGAATATATGAGCCATAAAAACATATCTTCACATTTTGTAAAATGAATATATAAAAATGCATCTTCACATTCTGAAAGACAAATATAACACATCTGTCACAAAAATGTAACTACACATTCTGAAAGATGAATATCTTCTTCTTCTTCTGCGTTCATCCGGATTTTTTTTTCGGATGTGACTGCGTTGTGCCTGTTTACAGCAGAGCTGCGTTCTTGCGCCATCAGGCCGACACATCCGATTTCTGTGGGCATTTGTTGGACGGGTTAACCTTCCCGGGGGAAAGATAAATATAATATATGAGTCATAAAATATGCCTTCACATTCTGAAAGACAAATAGCACACAATACATATTTTCATTCTTTAAGATGATATAAAACTAAAAAAGGTACGAGCAACAGAAACACATCTTCACATTCTAAAAGACAAATCGCACGCAAAATCAGACATTTACATTCGTAAAGGTGAGATATATACTCAAAATGTTATACTTTCTATAGTTGCTCCTTTACCTTCACAGCCCAAGCGGTTGTTTCTGTTCAGGTTCCAGAATCCAGGTTTGCACAAATCACAGATCTTGCCCATGACTCTTTCTTTACATTCACAGAGTCGTCCACTAGTAACAGTACCACATCCTCCAAGTGGATATCCTGGAACCTCTTTGGCACCATCAGGATTACAGTTACAAACTGTCCAAGAGGAATAATAGACATTATTATCAAGAGACAGCCACTGTCATGACTTGCACATTATTATCACTGTCAACAATGTCAATATTAACGCTAGTGTCCATTGTTTTCTATCGGTACACTAAGTCAACTGCAAAACTGTACATGCAGAAGCAGACAAAAGGAAATAATGCTGAATAGAATGAGATGGTGGCATGGAGGAGTATCATCAGCAGGGTTGATCTAGAACACCTGGGGTCGAGATCTGTGGAGAGACATGAATGTCTACACTGTTGCAACACCAGAAATATTATCTAGAATCTCACTGGCATCTGGTTTTTTTTTTGGTTTTTTTTTATCCGCGTTTCCATCCTGTTTCAGGATATTGCAGTCAACACCAGCATCTTTCAGCTGTATGTTGATTCCTAGGCTAGATTACGCTCATCAGCACGCCACGACTTTCTGAGCGACCGGCTCCATACTCTCATAAGTCACTTTTGCGATTCGAACCACTGCGGCCTTCAATAAACTGTCAAACATATGGAAGTCAAATACACTCAGCAAACACACAAAACTTAAAATCTTCAACTCTTGTGTGATTCCAGTGTTAACGTATGTATGTGAAAGTTGGAAATCAACGGTAGCTTTAGATAAAAAAAATTAGATAATTTTGAGAACAAATGTCTGTCCACTGGACAGACTTCAGAACCAATACACAAATAAGACAAGAGACTAAGCAAGATACAGTATCCAATTTTATAAGAAGACGCCGTTGGAACTACATCGGCCATGTACTCAGAATGGACAAGACAAGACTCCCCTACCAAAGCCCTCATATGGTCACCGGTAGGGAAAAGAAAACGGGGAAGACCGAGAGACCCTGCGTAGAACCATCATCAGAGAAGGCTCATTCAACGGTCAAGTGAACATCCAGGATCTACAACAGGTAGCAGCGAACCGCCAGACATGGAGAGTCAGGACTTCTGCCCTATGCGCCGCCTTAGGCTCAAGAGGAAAGACTAACTAACCTGTTGCAAAATTTACAATTTGTGATATGTGTACATTCCTCTAGTCTATTATTTTTCATAGTATTTATATGTGTGTTCGTTTTAAAATATAATGTAACAAAATACTAACAAGCTTCAAATATGTTACAGAAAAATACAGAGAAATAACTGCTATTTGCTAATGACACATGTTATTTTTGTTTGTGTCCAATTATATACTTCACAATCATTGTTTATTCATTGTTGTCCTTTAAAAGCATATGCTTGACAATTTGTAAAGTAAAGCAGTAATTTGTAGCTTTACATTAGTTGTCCTTTAAAAGCATGCTTGACAATTTGTAAAGTAAAGCAGTAATTTGTAGCTTTACATTAGTTGTCCTTTAAAAGCATGCTTGACAATTTGTAAAGTAAAGCAGTAATTTGTAGCTTCACTTTGCACATTTACACCACTAAACAGCTGTACAGGTAGATGGTGCAGTGTTTATTTACATTACTTTTTTTCATTTTCTGAGTACTTTTATCTGTCATCAATTGCAAATCCTTTGCAGCATGTAACATTCACATCCAACCTCTACTGACACATTATGATTTACTAGGCAATTTTATTTTACATTTAGTAGTTTTCCACTGCCTTCTAAACGAGAAGTCAACATGTAAATCCTAATGACAGGCTTGTGGAATGAACCAATTACCCGGCCATCAGACGGGAACATTTAATGCATTAAATCTCTCAGACATGCTGACCTGCTTTTATTAAATTTTCTATACAAGTTTCAAAGTGTTTCTTATGAACAAACAAATTAATAACTACCACAGTCAGGTTTAAATGTAAAAACATTAAATACATTTAACCATCAGACCAGTCATTGTAAGATTGTTCAATAATTGAACAAATATATACGTGGGGGTTTCAAACAAAAACCTTTTATATCTGTGTGTGTGTGTGTGTGTGTGTGTGTGTGTGTGCACGCGCGCGTGTGCGTGCGTGCGTGCATGTATTCTGAAAAAATACAGAACAAATGAATCATTTAGCGATGTAGTCACCACTGCGTTAAATGCAAGTCCTCCAGCACCAATAAAGTGCTTGGATTCCTGCAGAAAGATATTCTCTTGGCCGTGTGTGTGACCATTCTGGGATCACTACTCAGTGTGTCTGAACTTGTAGTGTCTGTCACAAAAGTCATGCAGTTTTGAAAATTCTTACTTCACTCATACACTTGCTGGACTGACAGGCATGCATCGCCATTCTGAACCTTCATTTGCCAATGAATTTCTATAGGTTTAACCACTTCACTGATTAAAAAACAGATAACAGAATGCTACTTCTCCTTGGTGTATGTCAAAAGTCATGTTTAAACTGTCCTTATGATGTCAGTTTTTGTCTGTACTGTGATGTCACGTGCTTAACATTCATGAAATCTTTAACAACAATATTGACAGGTTACAAGACAATGGCATGATTATTGTAATTTCTATCATACTTTTAAGGTTTTAATTTGAAGCTCCCTCGGATTTATATCAGGTGTTCTAAATTAACTTAAAACACATAGCCTGTTTTGACTGTTACCATTACAGATGTTTATCACATAGTGAACTATCGTAAGCCACCACTGCTTTCAGTAGGCATGGTAGCAGTAAGGTATGTTACAAAATGGTCCTTTCACATGCCTTAAACTACTCATCATCATCATCTTCCACTTCTGCCGTCAAGCGTCGTGGGGAGGAATAATCTGCATTCCAGCGCCGCGACGGATAGTGTCATTCCATGTGGTTGTACAATGTCTTTGATGTCGTAAATCCATTTTCTTCTTGGACATCCTATCGGTCTTGTCGCAGATGATCTTAGATGTAAGGCCAGTGATGGTAGTTGTTGCTGTTACATTCTAACGACATGGCCAAATCACTTGATCTTCTGCCTTTTAATAAATGTGGCACAAGGTGTTAATCCCACAGTCTGTCTGATAACAGCATTTCTTACTCTGTCTCGGATTTTAGGTTCGCAGCTCTCCTCAGGCATCTCATCTCGCAGGTGTTGATTTTGCGAAGCTACTCGATTAATATTTTATAGGCCATCCGCCATTAGATGGGTGACGAGGTCAATACTATGCCCAGTGCCTTTATTTCCCAAGATATTTCATGGTATCTATTTTAGGCAGTATCAACCTGAGAGCCCAGTCAATTTTTTTAACACCTGCATTGATGGGAATTCTAATCCATGATCATCAGGTCTAGCCACTACACTTCTCAGCTCTCAGTACACAAAAGCCAGGTTTTATCTTATTGGCGATGGATGCAATACGGGCTTTGCAAGCGCAATTTCTTGTCCATTGCCTTTCCTCAAACACTGATAAAGCTTGCTGCATCCCATTATTAGCTGTTCCTTCCTCATGCCCCGTTCACAGCGCTGCACTTTACTAGGAAGCCGGTTCTTTCTTTTCGTTTTTGGACCCACCTCTTGGTCTCTTGTCACTGACTGAGTGCGATCTACGGCTGATTATTGCTATGTTATGGAGGTTGGACTTCGGCCGACATTTACAAAAAATATAATGTCACCTTACCTTCACACATTGGATAGTTGTAGAAGTTCTCTCCGCATGTTTCACACATGACACCCACAAAGTTACTGCGACAGCGGCACTGGCCAGTCACCTGATCACAGGACTGTCCCAGGGAGCCATACAGGTCACAGTTGCAAGCTGCATTTAACAAAATATATTAAAATACATCCAAGCATTCTCTTAATGTATATCTGAAAATTAATCGCTATCATAAATAAAATTAGATAATAATAAGACTATTATAGAAATAGATAGAATAATAGACTATAATAATAATACTTAGAATAATAACACTATCTCATAAGTCTCATTATTAGCCCTATTCTTGTCTAAACTGCTACTTTGATCGGTGTATGATTCATCTCTTGAAGAGAGGTTTCATTAATAGCATTATTTATTTATTTCAATCTCTTCACTTTCACATACAGCATTTATGCCAGTTCTAAATATCTTATTTGCTTGTATTATCAACAATTACTTTGTTTTCATTTCCGTATTTGGATATTCAGTGTTCAGACAGTTCTCCACTTACTTGTCTCTTCGCTACCAACATTCCGTTTTCATTTGTTTTCTCACCCAGTTTAAACACTAAGAGGTTTGAATTCTACAATAGCTATGGCTAGAAAAAACCAAATTACTGAATATTTAATTCACGCGGTAGTCAAATAGGTACCACAATTTGCTCTAAGTTTGTGAAAGAAGTTGTGGAAATAAAGATAACTGATCACTCATCTCATAAAACCATGACAAAAATAGCAAAGCTATGGCATATCATAATCCTCCAAAGGATTGTGTTTACTTTAAAGGTTCTTATCTTTGTGTGTGTATACATTTCCTAATTTTGCTTTCTTTATCACAGTATGAAATAGTGTTTATCCAGACCCATGCATTTACTTTACAGTGACAGAGAGGCCTGATTACCCCAGTGAACCAAAGAAGTTATAATAGCATCGGCTTAACCTAGATTAGGGTCTCCCAAATTGGCAATGTCCAAGGATATGAATTAGATTAAGATAAACATAAATCTGCTGTCTTGAAAGTAGACTGGAAACAATCAGAATGGTAAAGAACTCATCAGAAGTCCTATGAAAACTAGATGAAGTGAGTCTTAAAAGTGCAATATAATGTACTTTATGATGACAAACACTATTCTCCTTCTATGGGAACAGACTTTATATAGTTATATTAGTACCCCAGTGTTCTCATATTTATATAATTGTAGTAGTCTCCTTATGTTCTCATATTTATATGGTTATATTTGTATCCCATGATATCATTGCATGATGGTGGAAATGACCACGTGTTCACATGCACCCACTGTGAACGGACATTTACAGCGCAAATTGGTCTTATCAGTCATATTTACTACCGCCATAGGTAAAAGTTATTATGCCTTTTTAAAGCACAAACTATCGTCTGTCAAGACGGCAAGGTGCCAATGTATATGGTATCATATTTATATAGTTATCTAAGTACCTCCTTTACATGATGTTGCAGTCAACCCCAGAGTTTTTGGCTGTTCGTGATTTCTTGGCAAATTTACATTCAGTAGTTTGCTGTTACTCTCTGAACGACCGGCACTCACACATTTATATGGGAAACCAACGCAAAGCGGTCTGCTTTTAAATTGCCTGCAGCTGTGCTTCAAATGAGGTATGTGGGATTACGAATTGCCTCCATAACCCCTTCACCACAGAGCCGGCTCTCTTATTATATAGTTATATTAATTTCCCCGTTATCTTATATTTATATTGTTATATTAGTTTCTCCATGTCCTTGTATTTATATAGTTATATTAGTACCCCTGTGAGAATTAAAAACATAATAGTCAACTTCAGACTTACGGGCACAATCTGGATACTTGTAGTAGCCAGGAGCACACCGGTCACAGTTGCGACCTCCATAGTTGGTTCTACACTGGCACTGTCCAGACTCAGCACAAACAGAACTTAGCGAGCCCGGATCAGCACATTCACATGCTGAAATGTATAATGTAAACTAGCCATTAAAATATGCAGGTAGCATCCTCAATATCTAATTACAAAAGCTCTGTGACAGCTTCATAAGGTGAATATAGGAATTTCTAACTTATTCAGTGACAATGAAAGAACAAAATGTGAATATAATGTTTCAATGAAATTCCTACGATTTTCATTAGCCACAAAAATGACACACATCACACATCTCATGGTTGATTCAACTTCATCTAAGAGAAAGTACTTAATGGTATGTAAAGCATAGGAAATAATACATTCCCATACAAGAAAGTATTTAACACAATGTACAGCACAGAAAAACAATACACTCAGATGAAAGAAAGTACATAATGGCATGTACTTTGTAGGTAAATCATACATAAAAACAAAAAGACAGCACTTAAAGTTAATGTGATTAGGAATAAAATACAATCTGAAACATTTTTAATGGTGTGTACAACAAAGGAAAACAATACATTCAGAAACAAGAAAGAACTTAGCGATATGTACAGGATAGGAAAACAATGAATTCGATACAATTTGATAAGACAGTGCTTAACAGCATAAGAAAAATAAAACATTTGGATTTGGAGCATCTATGGATGTGCTTGGAGTGCAATAATCATAATCTGACTGAACTTAACTTAACAGAGTATTTAATATTATTTTCAGCATAGTACATTATACATTAAAACACAAGAAAGTACTTGATGGTATGTAGAGTATAGAAATACAATGCTTTCAGATACAAGAAAGTACTTGAAGGTATGTATAGTATAGAAATACAATGCATTCAGATACAAGAAAGTACTTGATGGTATGTATAGTATAGAAATACAATGCATTCAGATACAAGAAAGTACTTGATGGTATGTATAGTATAGAAATACAATGCATTCAGATACAAGAAAGTACTTGATGGTATGCACAGTATTTAAAAATAAAAAACCAACATATTCAGAAACAAAAAAAACAAAAACAATGCATTTAGATACAAGAAAGTACTTGATGGTTTTACAGAATAGGATAACAATACATTGAGATACAAAGAAATACTGAACAATAAATTGAGAATATTAAAACAATATTATAAAGTCTTGGGTCAGCAATATTGCTTTCAGTAGTATAGCATTCATTCATTCATTCAGTAGCATGTCCTTTGCACAACCTCGCTCCTATAACAACCTTCTGGAAAACCTCTCGATCATAAGAAAGATGTCCAGCGTCCGATACACTCATCTGGAGATCTTCCACCACATCCTGCACCAATCTTCTCTTTGGCCTTCCTCTTCCTCTCTTCCCAGGCATATACCCCTGCATTATTGCTCTCTCCAAACTCACATGACGTTTCAAGTGACCAAAATATTTCAATTTTCTTTGTTTTATCGTCTTTAATAGCCAACCTTCTTCAATATTCAGCTCTTGAAGTATGGATGCAATTGTTCTTTTCTTTTCACAAGATATTCTTAGAACTCGTCTATAACATTTATATTCAAAGGCATTAGTATAGCATTGTTTGCTTATTAATATCATGGCTTATAATAGTATAGCATTCTATGCTTATTAATAGCATGACTTAAGTAGCATAGCATTCTATGCTTATTAATACGTCTTTCAGTAGTAAAGCATGTTATGCTTATTAATATCATGGCTTCAAGTAGTATATCATTTTTTGCTTATTAAGATCATGGCTAACAGTAAGTAGTATAGCATTTTATGCTAATTAATATTATGGCTTACAGTAGTATAGCATTGTTTGCACATTAATATCATGGCTTATAGTAGTATAGCACTTTATGCTTATTTATATCACGACTTACAGTAGTATACAATTCTTTGCTTATTAATACCACATCTTAGTGTAGTATAGCATTATGAAACAATGTTATTTCAGATTTCCAGTCCTTCTGTCCAAATGTCGGTAAAGAACAAACACCATTATGTCAACATCAAATTGTGTAGACTTCCACATAAAATAAAACAATAAAATGGTGTGTGCTTTGCATATCCCATGGCCTTGCATTTGTTTCAGATAATGCCTCTTCTATCCATGCACTTTCTTACACACAATGACAGCAATGTGTATGGCTTAACTGCAGCAGACAACCAGTCAACCTAACAATAAAACACGTACATGTTCACACAAGGGCCAGTTATGAATGAATTACCTTGGCAGACAGGAAAGTTAAAGAAGCCAGGTGTGCATCTGTCACATCTGTCTGTTGTGTAGTTTGGCTTACACAAGCAGGTGCCGGTGTCTTTGTCGCACACTTCTTTCTCTGTCCCACTATGATCACAGCTACAGTCTGTGTACATTGAGTATTTGGTGAAATAAAATGATCAAAACAGATTAATACACAATGATAAAGGAGAAAAACACTCAACAATGTCTTCTATAAATTAGAATAAGAAACATAACATACACGTATACACAAGGCTGGAGAGAGAGAGAGAGAGAGAGAGAGAGAGAGAGAGAGAGAGAGAGAGAGAGAGAGAGAGAGAGAGAGAGAGAGAGAGAGAGAGAGAGAGAGAGAGAGAGAGAGAGAGAGAGAGAGAGAGAGAGAGAGAGAGAGAGAGAGAGACAGACAGACAGAGACCTTTCAGTGACATCTTCCACGAAGTAAAGAAAAAGAAACATTTTAGAAATTATGAAATCCTTCCCACACAAACAGTGAAAAACACCCATCATTGTATTAATCTCACAGAATATAAAATGCAGTGGCAGCCATTATTTTTAAACTGTAGCTGTCGATAGAGCAGGTCAAAGTAGCTACAATTCAACAGATCAGATAGATAAGAAAATCGGAGCAGACATAGGAGTGTCAATTTACATGAACAGTGAAGAAAACCAATGTAGTTATTGCCGAGTTACACAAACATCAAACAAGCCCCAAGCAGCTGTAAGCAAACCAAAGGATCTATAATCGAGTCACCCACACAAAGACACATATAAGAGAAAACTTTAATAGTCCCTAGCCATAACTCAATCACTTAACACATACAAGGAAATGTGAAGCAGCTATAGCCAAGTCACTTACACACACATACTGGAAAGCAAAGTCACAATAACAGAATCACTAACAAACAAACATGATAGAAGCAATAGTTATAAACGAGTCAGACACCACTTACACACACATATTGTGTGCTGATGCAGAGTTAAGGGGTTCAATCTCTATACCGGACAGCTGGACTAAAATGGTGACTTCTTATCCTTGACTTGTGGACATAAATTACAAGTACATCAGAAGTGGGAGTGGGTTCGTGTGATGGCGAGGGACACTGGTAATAGGGAAAGCTAATCCAGACTAGAAGTAGTGTGTATGGAATATGCTTGAGTTCAAAGCGAGCAAGTGAAAAAAAAATAAAAAAACTAACAAACAAAACATGGTAGGAGGCAAAGGTTATAAAACAGTCAAACATCACTTACACACACACACACACATATTTTGGAAATCAAAGTAACAATAACAGAATCACTAACAAACAAAGGCACCAGGTCTGGGTTCTATACTGGCCAAGACCTATTGACGTGTCCTCGTCGAGCATCCTGGGCAACAGGTCCCTTTGGGGTCCTGGCTATAGTCAGTAGGATCGTTGATTCCTCCGAAGTCGGAGAGTGTCTGCCTGCACAGCGAGGAACCACCAGTCTGCACACCAATAAGCCAGACATGGGACAAAGTATACTCACGCAAACCTCAGGTCCTGTATGACATCACACTGATGTTGGACAACAGGATGTCTTCATACGACATACAGGAATTCGAGCTGGAGTTCACAGCCAGCAAACACAAGCAAGCAAACTAACAAACAAAAACATGATAGAAGCAAATAAAAACAAATATAGCCATAGTTGAGTCACTTAAACTCAAGTGACCATTGTTTTGTCAAAACAAAACAGTAAAAGACTACTTTATATGCCTCAAGCATGCTGGGCACATGGTACTTGACCCATATTTTTATAGACCAGTCAAACTCCAGGGTGATATTGTCAGTATCACGCTGGCCGCCTTCACTTCCCAGGGCATTTCCTGGTATCCATTGTAGGCTGGGTTAACCTGACAGCCTAGTCAATTTTAAACATCTGCCTCAATGTCAGACAAGCATATAGCCTAGTGGTTCTCAACGGGTGGGGAATCCCCCCCCCCCCATTTTATGTAGACATCTAGTCTTGTTCTAGTATGTGTTATTACATTTAGCTTCCATTTTTATGTATACTATGTAAAAAAAAAAAAAAAAAAAAAAGGTGGGGGGGGGGGTTAATAGGGAGAAAATATGACAGGGGTGGGGGGTTAATAGTGAGGAAATATGAAAGGGGTGGGGGGAATGACATTCTTAACATATGGTGAAGGGGTCTCATCTCATCTCATCATGTTCCTCTTGTACCTTGCGGTGTCGAGGTGAAGTATAAACTTCGTGAGAGTGCCCGGTTATGGGCTTCGTATATCGACATTCCCATGGATTCTGTTATTCCCTCCGTCCAACGTTTTACGTGGTCGGCCTCTTCCTCTGTTTCCATCTGGTCTGTACATCATTGCTTGTTGTGGCATGCTGTTGACTGGTAGCCTACATGCATGACCAAACCATTTGACTTGCTGCTTTCTAATAAAATCTAGAGCAGCTTTAACCCCCACTTTAGTCCTGATTTCTTCATTTCTGATCTTATCTCTTCTTGATACGTTGAGTATTCTTCTCAGGAACCTCATTTCTGTTGTTGTGATTTTTCTTTCTCTTTTTCTGTCATTGTCCAGGTTTGGCATTGGTAGCACAGAGTTGGTAGGAAGATTGTGTTGTAAAGTGCTTTCTTAGTAGTTATTGATACATGTTTGTTCTTTAGTATTGGTGCCATTTGTCCAATGAGTTGATTTGCCTTATTGCACCTATTTTCGATCTCGTCTTCTGATCTGCCATTTGATGATATTATACTTCCTAGGTACTTGAAGCTCTTTACTTGTTTTCAAGGGATGTTCGTTTAGGTGAATTGTTGCTGTTTGTTCTTCTTTAGTTATAGTCATTACCTCTGTTTTGCTTGTGCTAATTTTCATGTTATGTTCCCTACACATTTTCGTTTAGACTATTCATGTGGTCTTGTAATTCAGCTTCTGATTTTGCTATTAGTGCTTGGTCGTCCGCAAACAGGAGTTCTCTAATGGTTAGATTTGCAGATGGTTCTTCTTCTGTGTTCTCGTCATGCGGTATTCTTGCTGTCTCTGCTTGGCTGGTTTCTTTACATATGTTGTCTATATATGTTATGAACAAGAGAGGGGACAGGACACAACCTTGTCGTACTCCAGATCTTATGGTGAAGGGTTCTGAGTGTCCTCCAGTTGCTCTCACTATGCATTCACTGTTGTTGTATAAACTTCTACATAGGTTTGTTAGATGTGTACTCACTCCATATTGTTTAAGGATTTCCCACAGCTTGTTTCTATCTACCCTATCGAATGCCTTTTCTTGGTCAACAAAGGCTAAGTAGAGTGTTTCATTGAATTCAATTGATTTTTCTATAAGTTGTCTAAGAGCAAAAATGGCGTCTGTGCATCCTTTGTTTTTCCTAAATCCAAGCTGCGTTTCGCTTAGCTGGGGTTCTAAAGTAGTTCGTTAGTAGTGAAGGGGTGCACTGGCCAAAAAAGGTTGAAAACCACTGATCTAGCCACTATGCTACTGTTATCATATATGCACGTCCATTGAGATAAACCAGAGTGAAGACAGACTGAGCCCAACCAGCGTACCCATGATGACACAAATACTTTGAGATCAGGGGAGCACACTAGTAGTTTAACCCAATCACACAGACACTGTAGAACAACAACAGCAGCGGTAGCTGGGTCACTTACACTGACACTGAGGAAACCTAAAGTAGCCGTCAGCACATTTGTCACAAATCTGACCACCAAAGTTTTCCTGACACTGACACTGTCCTGTCTCAAGGTCACACGCTGTACTTGGCGACCCTACAGGGTTGCATTCACAAGCTGAAACATGACACAATTGCAATTGTAATAACATATGTTGATCTTTTCATTTCTAATGCGCTTGCACTTAAAACTTCCAGAATGGACAACTAACTATTTCAATCCTGAATAGGGAATGAGGTAGCTTTTCCATTTTAAACTAACTATTTTGTGCAACAGTTCATACAATATTACTTTTTAATATCTTAAATTCCCCTCCACGAATTTATTTGCTGGATATTTGAATTCTTTATAACTATTTTCCATGTTGTTGTTGTTCTTAGAAATCTGTTGATTCAAGTTGTTTAGTCTTGTACATCTTGAAGAACTGGAGGCTGTTGATGACTTGGTTCCCCCCACGTGGGTGACGTTGTGATATTCTGTTGTGATAATTTGGCTGTGTGTCCAACGTGTGCCGCGTGGTTACACACCCGCTTCACACGCCAGTGATCCAGGGCTTGTTTCCGGATCCGGTCAGGGATATGCACTACTGACGAGCTCAAACGAGGGCGAAACTCGAGTATAGTGCTTCTATATTGACGTGGATAGGCCTTAGGTTCATACCAGAATACGATCAGCGTTGCCAGTAGTGGGTTGTGCTCAATATTTAAATTTCAAATTCCGAAATAACCAAATAAATCAATTTGATTATTGCTCATTGGATTTAGGAGGCCTGGTGTTCCTTGCCAGTGAGAAGTCCTGATCGTTTCGGGTCCACATCGATTGACGGACGTCAGTCGCGGCGATTGGGCAATCTTGAGCATAGCCTACGATGGGTGACGTTGTGATATTCTGTTATGATAATTTGGCTGTGTGTCCAACGTGTGCCGCGTGGTTACACACCCGCTTCACACGCCAGTGATCCGGGGCTTGTTTCCGGATCCGGTCAGGGATATGCACTACTGACGAGCTCAAACGAGGGCGAAACTCGAGTATAGTGCTTCCATATTGACGTGGATAGGCCTTAGGTTCATACCAGAATACGATCAGCGTTGCCAGTAGTGGGTTGTGCTCAATATTTAAATTTCAAATCCCGAAATAACCAAATAAATCAATTTGATTATTGCTCATTGGATTTAGGAGGCCTGGTGTTCCTTGCCAGTGAGAAGTCCTGATCGTTTCGGGTCCACATCGATTGACGGACGTCAGTCGCGGCGATTGGGCAATCTTGAGCATAACCTACGATGGGTGACGTTGTAATATTCTGTTATGATAATTTGGCTGTGTGTCCAACGTGTGCCGCGTGGTTACACACCCGCTTCACACGCCAGTGATCCGGGGCTTGTTTCCGGATCCGGTCAGGGATATGCACTACTGACGAGCTCAAACGAGGGCGAAACTTGAGTATAGTGCTTCTATATTGACGTGGATAGGCCTTAGGTTCATACCAGAATACGATCAGCGTTGCCAGTAGTGGGTTGTGCTCAATATTTAAATTCATTATATGCATTATTTACACCAAATAAAACTCCACATTGTAATCAGCCACTCCCCACACTTCCAAAATCCTTTCATGATGATAACCAAGGAAATGTATGTAACTTACTGAGTAACCAAACAGTTTCTAGTGATCTGTTAGGTATAGGGTAAGTGTTACACAACTTACAGTGTTTAGTTCTAGTCATGGTTTAATGTGTAATGTTTGGTTTGGACATATTTGGACACAATTACAGTGTTTAGTTCTAGTCATGGTTTAATGTGTAATGTTTGGTTTGGACCTATTTGGACACAATTACAGTGTTTAGTTCTTCTTCTTCTTCTTCTTCTGCGTTCATACAGATTTTTTTTCCGGATGTGACTGCGTTGTGCCTGTTAACAGCAGAGCTGCGTTCTTGCGCCGTTAGGCCGACACATCCGACTTCTGCGGGCATTTGTTGACCGGGTTAACCTTCCCGGGGGTGTTTAGTTCTAGTCATGGTTTAATGTGTAATGTTTGGTTTGGACCTATACCAGGTCATGATATCCTTGTGTAGTGTGATCAATTTTCTTCCTCTCATATTTCTTTCTCAAAAATTTGTTTGCATCTCTAGATAGCCGGCTCTGTGGCAAAGAGGTTACGAATGAGGCATACCATACTCGAAACACAGCTGTGGGCGATTTGGAAGCAGACTGCTTTGCGTTGGTTTCCATACAATGGTATGAGTGATGGTCGTTCAGAAAGTAATAGCAAACTACTGAATGTAAACTTGCCCAGGAATCAACAACAGCCAAAAACTGCTGGAGTTGACTGCTAAATCCTATAAAGGACATGCAACTAACTAACTAGGTAGAGCAAAGAGTCAGACTGGTAAGAAAAGAATCCTATCCTCCCATTTCTTCTTCCTCTTTCCATGGTTTCTAACCTGATATTTTAATATCTATTTCCTGGATAAGATCTGCTTGTCATGTCAGGCATGTTGAAGAGGAAGAGAAGCAGAGGGAGACCAATAGAGAAGATGCTGCACAGACTGACATCATGGCATGCACAATCGTGGATATCAGAAATGATTCGCAGCAAAGGAGACAGAAGGCTATGTGCAGTTATGATCACCACCACTACACTGCATGGACTATTAGTTCCTTGCAGTCAAAACTGGAATTGAGCCTCTTGGCGATGTCTGTACGATGTGCTCTGAAGTTTGGGAGTCAGTCTCACACTCTCTCCTGCCTTTTATCCTCCATTGAAGCACAGATATTCAGCCAACTCACTGCAAGCTACCCTATCTTATGCAGCTCCGTCCATGTCCTGGCCGAATTATTCATCTCTGCCTCTAATTCCCTTCTCCATGTGGTTTTAAGTCTCCCCCTATTGTGTTGGCCCAATGAATTTCAAACAGTGGATATTCTAGTTATACTAATCTTGGGTTTTCTTAATGTGCCAGTCTTGAACATATACTATTATGGAATCGCTCCCATTAACCAATCTAGCCACTAAACAGGTTAGAAATATCCATGTAACTAAAGCAACACTTACGTCTGCACTCTGGAAAGTTGTAGAAGCCACGGGCACACTGATCACACTTGAGTCCATCATAGTTGTTCTTACATGGGCAGACTCCAGAGCCAACAGTGCAAACAGAACCTTCTGTACCATTTACGTTGCACTCACAGGGTATACAGACTGGGTAACCATAGTAACCAAAGTTGCATCTGTTGTTAAAATGAAAGCAACATGCATTAAAATAGCAATACAATAGAAGGTATAGTAGAAAAATGGTCAGCTTTACAAGAACATGACAACAAACAGAATGGACGTTGTGAAGACTAAAGTATTCATCAGAAAACAAAGACAGACTAATACAACTACATTGAGATATTCCACATTAACCCTTTAAAGGGTGGAACGTCCCAAAACGCCGATACCGTTAACGGGCGAAACGTCCTAAAACGCCAGATACTATTATGCTTTGTAAAAACGCGATCTCTCGGCTTTCCGACATTTCCGACGGCTACTTTCACTTTCGTCGATAGCTTGACAACGTGGCCGCCATTTGTAAACGCTGACTATGAATTTGAAAGAACTTTTACGGACTTTTTTTGATAGTTTTCGGGGGTTTTTACGCTGTTTTTCAGTGATTCTTCAAGTGATAGCCGAGATTTCGCTAGATTCAATTTAAATGACATTAAAGGGCACGAAGTTGACTATTAATCGGAGCTAGATATCAGTGCAAAGTGTTACTTTGCATTAGCAGTCTGAGTCGGACTTTAAAGAAAGTGATTATGATTCTGAAAATGTGTTTGTAAATTGCCGTATAGATGACGGAAAATCACAAACAACATGCTGTATTTCGTAAATATTTGTGTTTATATATGGATTACCGACAACAATCACGTGAGTAACATATTCTGCATGCTTTTCCCTTCATTGTGTTGTTTATTTAACTAAAATCGGTTGACTAACACCTTATTTGTGATGTTTTTACTAACGCGACCCAAAATTTTACTGAACCTGAAAAAATCTTGCCCGTTCAGGGCTAAAAAACGGACAAGCGTCTGCCCTGTAAAGGGTTACTACATTCCCCAATAATGTGGAAATTTCTAATATTATACAAATTATAAAAACAACGGTGCTTACCTCATCACAAGATAAGCTCAGAAAATTTCTAAAACAAAAATGATTCCTTATTTTGATTTAATTAAATTACATTTCTTATTATATTATATGCATATATATATATATATATATATAAAATACAGAGTAAGTTGTAATGTCAGTTATGTAAAACGAACATATTAGTGAGAAATTACTTGGAGGCTGTTGAGATATGGTTGTACAGAAGAAAGCTGAGAACATCCTGGAAAGATTAATGAAGACATCTTGAAATAAATAAACTCATGAGAACTGGTTACTCGTATCAGAAATAGACAAGCCCCTTTCTTTAGACATGTCTTGAAAAGTTGTGACAACAAGAAAGCTCAATGGGAAGTTAAACAGGGAAACACCTAGAGAGAAGAGGCTGAGGAGTTTGGCATCCTGATATGGAGAAACAATCACAACAGAAATGACTGGCACAAATGTGAAAGAAAGCCATGGACAAATATGGTGATCGACTCATTACAGCATGGACTATAAGAACATACAGTAGAAGAGGACACCTACAGAAATCTGGAAAAAATTGATACTTCTGATTAATAAAGACCAGTCAACAGCATACCACAACAAGCAATGATGTACAGACCAGATGGAAACAGAGGAAGAGGCCGACCACGTAAACGTTGGACGGAGGGAATAGCAGAGTCCATGGGAATATCGATACATGAAGCCCATCATCGGGCACTCTCACAAAGTTTATACTTCACCTCGACACCGCAAGGTACAAGAGGCAACACGATGAGATAAGATGAATAAAGAAATGTGAAACATGAGGAACTTTTCAAATGAAGGAACTCAAGTTTAACAAGCAATTACTCTTGATAGAAACAAAATCAAAACATGGGCTATTACTTGTCACAATTGATGCCTGCATACTCTGGTCGACAAAAACATCGTCCAGTCAACTGCTCACACTCGCCAGTGGATACCCTGAGGTCACACTTCACAAGCTGTTGGAGACAAATATAAAATATGTTGCTTATCAGGTAGAGAAGCATGTATCTTAAAATGATGAAATCCAAGGAAATATGCCTATGAAATGTGAAACATTACTGTACCACAAACCATTGTAGATCAGCAAACATCGGCTAGAAATGTTACCACATACTTGTGTTCCAAAAGAATAACATTAATGCACCATGACATACATGAGACATACATCAAAAATTACTGTGTACACTATATAATAAATACTTTACTTAGTTGTTTGATTATCACTTAATTTAATAACAATTCTGAGTCTTGAAGATTTCTTTATTTCTTCTTCTTCTTCTGCGTTCATCCAGTTTTTTTTTTTTCCGGATGTGATTGCATTGTGCCTGTTTATAGCAAAGCTGCGTTCTTAGCGCCGTTAGGCCAACACATCCGACTTCTGCAGGCATTTGTTGACCGGGTTAACCATCCCGGGATTTCTTTATTTAACAATCACGATTTAATTAATTTGGTTACATTTCATATTGTATTAAATACATGTACATTAAAAATATGAAACACCTCATTCAGAATTAACAATGTAGGAAGCATATCATAATAATTAACAATGTGTGATCAGTTAATCTGAACAGAAAACCATGATGTTTCAATATCTGCTATATTAATGTTATTACACTTATGATTACACTTACGTCTGCAAGCATCTGTGGCATTTTTAGGTACGTCATAAGGTCTATAGTATCCAGGTACACACTGTTCACAGTTAATTCCCCTTGTATAGTCCTGAAATAAGCATGGAATATTTAGCTGCTGCGTAATTTTACCATTTAAAAATATGTGTATCTTTTATGTTTTTTTTAATTTTATATCTTTTCAATGTATATCTTTTCAAGAACTATTAACAATTAAACTTTTATCATCATAAAGTGATTTATGCCGTGCTGTTTTGTAATGCCTATAGCTCAGTCCATCCGATTTTGATAAGCATTTTTTTTCAGGTTTGCCTTCCCCAGCCTTTGACTGTCACATCCACCTACAAGGCTGCAGGTCTCACTTTGCCTGGTCCCTACCCTTTGACCTGTCTGACATGGGAGACCCTAACAGTAGTTCCGCTACCATCAGCACAACTCTTGGCAATCACTGGAATACTCAAGCCCTTCTAACACTTCATGGTGGAGACACAACTGAGGGGAACAGTTACGTATTTAATGTAAATATAACAAGTAATGCAGTAACTAACCAGCAGTAACACAGGCAAAACATGAGGCTTATGATAGAGATTTGTTCCCCCATTTGACAGCTTTGAACTTAAGCATAGTCCATACTCGTGTTACTACTACTGGTGCACTGGACTGATATTTGCGTGTTTCCCTCACCATTCCAAATCCACTCCGACTTCAGAGTAACTTATAAATTATGTCCCCAAGTCAAGGACTAGAAGTCAACATTTGAGTCCAACTGACCGGTGTAGGGGTTGAACCTGCTACGTCCACATAAGCACATCAGATGTTTAAGAATGAGCAGTCTTATCCATTCGGCCATGCTGATCTCCATGATATAGATACATTTCAAAAGACATGTGGATGAAGTTCCACACAGGACAAGGCACTGGATAATGATGAATGAAGTGATGTGCATGAAGTAATGGTGACACGCATGAAGTGATGGGGTGATGTGCATGAAGTGATGGTAATGTGCATGAAGTGATGGTGACATGCATGAAGTGATGGTAATGTGCATGAAGTGATGGTGAAATGCATTGAAGTGATGGTAATGTGCATGAAGTGATGGTAATGTGCATGAAGTGATGGTAATGTGCATGAAGTGATGGTGACATGCATGAAGTGAAGTGCATGGATAAATGTGCATGAAGATGAATGTGCATGAATGATGCATGAAGTGATGGTGACATGCATGAAGTGATGGTAATGTGCATGAAGTGATGGTAATGTAAGTGATGTATGTGCATGAAGTGATGGTAATGTGCATGACATGATGAATGTGCATGACGTGATGGTAATGTGCATGAAGTGATGGTAATGTGCATGAAGTGATGGTAATGTGCATGAAGTGATGGTGACATGCATGAAGTGATGGTAATGTGCATGAAGTGATGGTAATGTGCATGAGTGAATGTGCATGACATGATGGTAATGTGCATGAAGTGATGGTAATGTGCATGAAGTGATGGTACATGCATGAAGTGATGGTAATGTGCATGAAGTGATGGTAATGTGCATGAAGTGATGGTAATGTGCATGAAGTGATGGTAATGTGCATGACATGATGGTAATGTGCATGAAGTGATGGTAATGTGCATGAAGTGATGGTAATGTGCATGAAGTGATGGTAACATGCATGAAGTGATGGTGACATGCATGAAGTGATGGTGATTATGCATGAATGTAAGGCTGACACTGCATTGAAGTCGGATGGATTCTCATACATGAAGTGATGGTGACATGTGCATGAAGTGATCCGGTGAACATGCATCAGAAGTGATGGTGAATGTACATTTGTAAGTGATGGTGACTATGCCAATGAATGTGATGGCTTACATGTGCATTGAACGTTAGATGGTGACATACATGAAGTTGATGGTGACTATGCATGAATGTCGATGGTAACATACATGAAGTGATGGTGACTATGCATGAAGTTGATGGTGACATGCATGAAGTAATGGTTGACATGCATGAAGTGATGGTGCTCACTGCATGAATTGATAGGTGACATGCTATGAAGTGATGGTGACATGCCATGAAGTGATGGTAATGTGCATGAAGTGATGGTGACCAATGCAATGAAGTGATGTGACATGTGCATGAAGTGATGGTGACATGCATATGACAGTGCATTGGTGACATGCCATGAAGTGATGGTGAATGCATGCAGTGATGGTGACATGTGCATGAAGTGATGGTAATATGCATTGAAGTGATGGTGACATACATGAAGTGATGTGATGTGCATGAAGTGATGGTGACATGACATGAAGTGATGGTGAATGTGCATGAAGTGATGGTGATGTGCATGAAGTGATGGTAATGTGCATGAAGTGATGGTAATGTGCATGAAGTGATGGCAACATGCATGAAGTGATGGTGACATGCATGAAGTGATGGTGACATGCATGAAGTGATGGTGACATGTCATGAAGTGATTGATCTTTTTTCTTCTTTTGCCTTTTATTGAGGCATAAACCATCAACCAATTCACTCCAAGCTGGTCTATCTTTTATTTGTCTTTCTCACCTGATTATTTGTTCATAGTAAGTTGGATTTGACAGCTAAAGTTTTGTATTGTATGCAAAAGCTGACCCTAAGCCCAAACCTCGATTGTTGTGTCTTGCAACATGTCTGGCAGGTTGCGGCATGTGTTACTGTTCTTTATTTCACTTAAGGGGCCCTGTAGCATACTGGCAGAAAACCATTATTGTCTCTTATGACATGCATGCTTGGTTGCAGTGTTACTATTCTTTGCACTCCTTTAGAGTCCCAGTGACACACGGACAAGGCTATTGCTACTTATATGTTTATGTTCTAAATGCCCTGTGCCCTTCTGCAAACTTTTCTTCTGCCTTCCTTCTTTGTTTTCTGCTTCATCCCTTTCTACTTCCTTCTCATCCTCTTCAATTTTGCTTCCCAATCCTCTTCATTTTGCTCCTCCATCTTCTTCTTTATAAACTGTCTTAAGTTAGCATCATTATGTTAATACAAACTCAACATATTCTTTCTCAGCTAAAGATTATTTTAATTCCACTTGACTCAGACAGAAATTAATGTAAAAGTAATTCTTAACTAAGATATAGATTTAGGAAGTCAGTGAAATAGTGATACATGTTCATTATGTTAATAGAAAGCAGCATATTCTTTCTCAGCTCACAATTATTTTACTTCCACCTGACTCAGACAGCAATTAATGTACAAGTAACACTATCTAGGATATAAAGATTTAGGAAGTCAGTGACATAATGATACATGTTCACAAAAGATTGATGTATAAGTGTCTCACCCTGCAGTTCTGGCAAACACCTCCACCTTCGTATCTGCCATGGATGTCAATACTTTGTCTATTCTGTGCAACTTCTTCATCAAATTCACATTCATCAGAGTGTCCATAGCATTCGCAAGCTGTAGTGTAGCATATTATGATAATATATCTGAATATATTTCACCCATGAGATTCACTGTAATGCTTAGCACAAAATAGAACTTAGTCAACTTTTTATTTTTTAATCAATAAAAAAGGAGGTGCAGCAGAAAATGTTCTGGGCAGATAATATTCAGAAATGAACAGGTAAAACCCAGGCAGGGAATGAAATGCTGGGAAAAGGCAGACACATGTAAATCACACAAGGTGCTTAGAGAGATCTCCCAGAGCAGTGGTTCTCAACCAGTGGGGGAATTCTCCCCCCCCCCCCCCCCCCCCCCCCCGAATAATTGGGTTTCGGGGTGGGGGGGGGGATTAAGATTATTTCAACATCGCGTTAATACAAGAACCGATTACTTGATATTGTTTTTCCCTCCATACTTTACTATTCTGTACATCTCGCCCTTCTGAAATTCCTTTTATAACATAAGTAGATCCACAAATCACGTTTTATGTAGACTTCTAGATTTCTTCTAGTATGTGTTATTAAATTTAGCTTCCGTTTTACGTATACTGTGTTTGTGTGTGTTTGTGGGGGGGGGGGGGGGGAGATTTTATAGGGAAGAAATACGAAAGGAGGGGAATGACGTTCTGAAAATATGGTAGAGGGTGCACAGGTCAAAAAAGGTTGAGAACAACTGTCCTAAATAATGGGAGAAGGCAAAGTAGGGCAACTACTTAATATTTCCAATAAACAAAATATTAAACACTTCCAATATTAGATATTAAACACTTCCAATATTAAAAGAAAACTATAATCAGTTGCTAACTATAGTTTTATTTTTCAAACAATGTCAACTACTTAACACTTCCAAAATTTAAAGTAACTGATTTTCCTTTTCAAACAATGAAACATCTTCAACAAAAATGTAGCAGAAGGATACCTAGGTGCCATGTAACCATTTTTCTAGATGGTCAAGAAATGATGAGGCCAAATTTCTGTGCAATGAATGAATAGAAATATTTTAATTCCACCTGAGCAATAATGTAATTTAATTGTGCAAATTAACAAAGATGTCAAAAAATCTTATCTGTGCAAATTAAGCTGTCATTACTTGCTCTACCCTCTAGACATACTCATAAGACATCAAATCTTATCTGTGAAAATTAAGCTGTCATTACTTACAGGAGATGTAATAGTGGTGTGATTTTTATATAGAAATTACCAGAAGCAAGAAAAATCATAGCCAGAATACCAATAGGAAAATACTTCCATAACTATGATGCAGATATCCAGGAAATCAAGATAGCAACAGAGAAATGACTGAAAATCAACCATAGTACACAGCCTGTGGTGCTTTTAACAGATGCAAAATCAGTACTTGATACGCTCCAGTCTAGGAAATTTCCAGTACTACGGACACTGCTATCTGAATTTTGGTGAATGAGCCATGTGCACATGTGGATTGGCGTCACAGACAGCAGAGCACATACTCCAAGACTGCCCAAAATACAACATATCTAGGCAAACTTTCTGGCCTAGAGAGACGACAGTGGAAGATAAACTCTATGGACCGCTGAATGAACTAAACAAAACGGTTAAATTCATACAAGAGACAACATTGCAGGTATAGACATATTTCAAGCGAACGAAAGGAGAACTACTGTCTGAACTAGGTAGCCAGGGTAAGATCACCCACCATACAGTGGATACCATCTCACAGTGGAGTATCTGGAAACGAGAACAACCTGATGTGTCTTTAAAAAAGTCGCTTAAAAGTTGACAGGGTCGACTTCATTGCACCGGGTTTTATCCCATATGGCTCAGTCTCTTTCCGCAGCACGGAAAGCGTCACACAAAGCACGAACTCCGTAGCTTTTAGCGACGACCCACACGGTGACACATCTGATGTGTCTGTTACTTATCACCAAAAGGAAAAAGTTATCAAATCAATCAGAAAGCCACCAACACCAGCTCAAGACAATTACCAATGTATGGGCAAACCAGAACAAATCATTATTCTATGCCTTAGAACAAGACACAACAGATGATGCAACCACCACATGTATACAAAATTCAAAATTGGTGAATCAGCCTGGTGCACATGTGGAATGGCACATCAGACAGCAGATCACATACTGCAAGACAGCTCAAAATCCAACATATCTAGGCAAACCTTCAGGCCTAGAGAAACAACAGTAGAAAATAAACTTATGGACCACTAAGTGAACTAAAAAGACAGTTAAATTGATACAAGAAACAACACTGCAGATATAGACACATTTCAAATGAACAAAATAAGAAGGAAAATATACCTTTACCTAAGCACATATAAATATTCTTAGCACCTCAATACATTTCTAAATTCATTTATCACTACATATCATTGGGCAAAATGCGGATCAATAACAGGAAATAACAATGAAACATATCTACTCACATGCAACAAACATAAGTCAGTAAATCACATACAACTTACGAGCTATGTGTATCTCATACAAAATTAAAAGAAGTACATTACATACAACATACAATTCAGGGCTACATACGTTCGCACATAAAAGGCTGGTCAAAGAGTGCACGGCGCCACTTCTTCTGTGTAAACCCAGGACAGCACATTTCACACATCTCTCCGCAAGTGTTGTGCTGGCAAACACAGATCAGTCTGCTGGTAGCAGGGTTGCGCACATCACAAGTTGCTGCGTGTCCATTGCAAACACACCGGCCTCCAATAGAGATGTCTTTGATACTGTAATAATACTAAAATATAAGGAAAATATAAGTTGCCTGGCCAGGATTTCAAAGATTTCAGGCTTCCTACTATCTACAAACAGATTTTACTTTTGCTCTTGTTATTCTTTCCTTATCCATGTTGTGTAGTTTATTTATTTGTCTTACTTCACGCCTTTGTGCATTAACAATTTCTTTTAGTGACTTATTCTAAAGTATCTTCTTTATCTCATTCTCTATGTAGGAAGCTGGCTCTGTGGCAAAGGACTTATTAAAGCAATTTGAAATCCCGCACACCGCGGATGAAACACAGCTGTGGGCTATTTGGAAGCAGACAGTCTTGCATGGTTTTCATTCAATAGTATGGGTGCCAGTCATTTAGAAAGCAATGTCAAACTATATATAGAAAGTAAAACTTGCCAAGAAATCACAAACAGCCAAAAAATTATGGGGTTGACTACAATGTCCTGTAAAGGACATGCAACTTAACTATGTAGGAAATATTCATAAAATCCTGCTAATGTAACTTTGTAGTACTAAGGAACAGACTAGAAGCCAAAAGGCAAATTGGAGAGTAAAAAGATATTTTGCAGACATGTATGACATAAGGAAGTAACTTAAGAAAGACATGAATACAAACAGAGAGAGAAACATGTACAATAGTTCCTGAAAACTGTTCTCTAAGCCGCACTTTGTAAGGGGCCATAATTGCATAATGATTCATGCACTCACTTATTTCTGTGATTGCATGATGGCCACACTCACCTATCAGCACAGCAGTCATGAGTTTGATTCCCAATTAGAGGCATTAGGGAATGACTGCATTTTATCCAACCTGCATGGGTTGGGTCAACCTAGCCTCATGATATGGGTACAAGAGAAAGTAATGGCAGCAGGAGTATAACTTACCATATTACCTCACATATGAGATGTGGTCATAGAAAATATAGGCAAATAAGGGCAATACTGACTGCAGCAGGATATGGTAATAATCAAACATATGATAAAGGTATACTAAAATTATGTGGAGAAATAACAAATACATACTAATATACTATGCCTCAAAAGGATGCAAGCTAGGTGAATAAAAGAAATGATTGTAAATATATTTATTCATGCACTAGTGGAAATTTGTGTTACTGTGTATTTATATTCTCCAAGGCCTAATGCCATTGTGAGAAACAGTATATAAGTTTCTATTTGTTGTTGCTCCACAGTATCTCAAGTAACTTTATTGTCTCAACATGGAAAGTATCTGTCTAATAAGATGCATTTTAAAATTTTGTTTGCACTTTCAGATTTAATAATTTGTGTCATTATAGGAGACTAAAAATACTTTTAAAGGAAAACCCCTTATGGTACTGCATTAATAATAATTACTTAATTATATGATGAAGAAATCATGATTATTTGTGACAGATAAGTTATTAAAGATGTTTGTAAATCCTTGATTGCCTCTAATCAGTCACCCACAATGGGGTTGACTGCGACTTCCTTAAAGTACAAGCAACTAACTATTTAAGAAACCAATGTATATAAGCAGACAAGCAGGCAACACATGTTACAGTCACTGCTTACTCTTCGAGTGACTGTTGGATCCGATCTAGCAATAGCCATCAGATGTCCAAGTAGAGTCTTGGTGCGGAGCAAACGTAGCTGGATATCTGTTGCCCGTGTCCACTCCTGGAGTTCATCTGCATAGGAGAAATTCATGGCGCTGGGACGACCATTAACCAGAGAAACTACAATCTGTAAGAAAGCATTAATTGTCAACGTGAATGATAATGACTGGTACACAAGCAAAAAGGAGAAAGAAAATAAATGGAAAGCAGGGTTTTCAAGCACTCCCCCAACCCAGACCAAAAATAAAAGCAACAAAGAAATATATTTGTGTAGATGTATGTAACATATTGAGTTGGTGCAGTGCTGGAGATCTCCTGACCTCTACTATATGACTTCTACCACTTTACCATGGGTGCCGCTCTACTATGTATGAGTGGTGTTACCATCTCACCAAGTGTGGTTGATGTTACCATTCTACTATGTGTGAGTGGTGTTACCATCTCACCAAGTGGGTTGATGTTACCACTCTACTATGTGTGAGTGGTGTTACCATCTCACCAAGTGTGGTTGATGTTACCACTCTACTATGTGTGAGTGGTGTTACCATCTCACCAAGTGTGGTTGATGTTACCACTCTACTATGTGTGAGTGGTGTTACCATCTCACCAAGTGTGGTTGATGTTACCACTCTACTATGTGTGAGTGGTGTTCCCATCTCACCAAGTGTGGTTGATGTTACCACTCTACTATGTGTGAGTGGTGTTGCCATCTCACCAAGTGTGGTTGATGTTACCACTCTACTATGTGTGAGTGGTGTTGCCATCTCACCAAGTGTGGTTGATGTTACCACTCTACTATGTGTGAGTGGTGTTACCATCTCACCAAGTGTGGTTGATGTTACCACTCTACTATGTGTGAGTGGTGTTACCATCTCACCAAGTGTGGTTGATGTTACCACTCTACTATGTGTGAGTGGTGTTACCATCTCACCAAGTGTGGTTGATGTTACCACTCTACTATGTGTGAGTGGTGTTACCATCTCACCAAGTGTGGTTGATGTTACCACTCTACTATGAGTGAGTGGTGTTACCATCTCACCAAGTGTGGTTGATGTTACCACTCTACTATGTGTGAGTGTGTTACCATCTCACCAAGTGTGGTTGATGTTACCACTCTACTATGTGTGAGTGGTGTTACCATCTCACCAAGTGTGGTTGATGTTACCACTCTACTATGTGTGAGTGGTGTTACCATCTCACCAAGTGTGGTTGATGTTACCACTCTACTATGTGTGAGTGGTGTTACCATCTCACCAAGTGTGGTTGATGTTACCACTCTACTATGAGTGAGTGGTGTTACCATCTCACCAAGTGTGGTTGATGTTACCACTCTACTATGTGTGAGTGGTGTTCCCATCTCACCAAGTGTGGTTGATGTTACCACTCTACTATGTGTGAGTGGTGTTCCCATCTCACCAAGTGTGGTTGATGTTACCACTCTACTATGTGTGAGTGGTGTTACCATCTCACCAAGTGTGGTTGATGTTACCACTCTACTATGTGTGAGTGGTGTTCCCATCTCACCAAGTGTGGTTGATGTTACCACTCTACTATGTGTGAGTGGTGATCCCATCTCACCAAGTGTGGTTGATGTTACCACACTACTATGTGTGAGTGGTGTTCCCATCTCACCAAGTGTGGTTGATGTTACCACTCTACTATGTGTGAGTGGTGTTCCCATCTCACCAAGTGTGGTTGATGTTACCACTCTACTATGTGTGAGTGGTGTTCCCATCTCACCAAGTGTGGTTGATGTTACCACTCTACTGTGTGTGAGTGGTGTTCCCATCTCACCAAGTGTGGTTGATGTTACCACTCTACTGTGTGTGAGTGGTGTTACCATCTCACCAAGTGTGGTTGATGTTACCACTCTACTATGTGTGAGTGGTGTTACCATCTCACCAAGTGTGGTTGATGTTACCACTCTACTATGTGTGAGTGGTGTTCCCATCTCACCAAGTGTGGTTGATGTTACCACTCTACTATGTGTGAGTGGTGATCCATCTCACCAAGTGTGGTTGATGTTACCACACTACTATGTGTGAGTGGTGTTCCCATCTCACCAAGTGTGGTTGATGTTACCACTCTACTATGTGTGAGTGGTGTTCCCATCTCACCAAGTGTGGTTGATGTTACCACTCTACTATGTGTGAGTGGTGTTCCCATCTCACCAAGTGTGGTTGATGTTACCACTCTACTGTGTGTGAGTGGTGTTCCCATCTCACCAAGTGTGGTTGATGTTACCACTCTACTGTGTGTGAGTGGTGTTACCATCTCACCAAGTGTGGTTGATGTTACCACTCTACTATGTGTGAGTGGTGTTACCATCTCACCAAGTGTGGTTGATGTTACCACTCTACTATGTGTGAGTGGTGTTCCCATCTCACCAAGTGTGGTTGATGTTACCACTCTACTATGTGTGAGTGGTGTTCCCATCTCACCAAGTGTGGTTGATGTTACCACTCTACTATGTGTGAGTGGTGTTCCCATCTCACCAAGTGTGGTTGATGTTACCACTCTACTATGTGTGAGTGGTGTTGCCATCTCACCAAGTGTGGTTGATGTTACCACTCTACTATGTGTGAGTGGTGTTGCCATCTCACCAAGTGTGGTTGATGTTACCACTCTACTATGTGTGAGTGGTGTTGCCATCTCACCAAGAGTGGTTGATGTTACCACTCTACTATGTGTGAGTGGTGTTGCCATCTCACCAAGAGTGGTTGATGTTACCACTCTACTATGTGTGAGTGGTGTTCCCATCTCACCAAGTGTGGTTGATGTTACCACTCTACTATGTGTGAGTGGTGTTCCCATCTCACCAAGTGTGGTTGATGTTACCACTCTACTATGTATGAGTGGTGTTACCATCCTACCAAGTGTGGTTGATGTTACCACTCTACTATGTATGAGTGGTGTTGCCATCCTACCAAGTGTGGTTGATGTTACCACTCTACTATGTATGAGTGGTGTTGCCATCTCACCAAGTGTGGTTGATGTTACCACTCTACTATGTATGAGTGGTGTTGCCATCTCACCAAGGGTGGTTGATGTTACCACTCTACTATGTATGAGTGGTGTTGCCATCTCACCAAGGGTGGTTGATGTTACCACTCTACTATGTATGAGTGGTGTTGCCATCTCACCAAGGGTGGTTGATGTTACCACTCTACTATGTATGAGTGGTGTTGCCATCTCACCAAGTGTGGTTGATGTTACCACTCTACTATGTATGAGTGGTGTTGCCATCCTACCAAGTGTGGTTGATGTTACCACTCTACTATGTATGAGAGGTGTTGCCATCTCACCAAGTGTGGTTGATGTTACCACTCTACTATGTATGAGTGGTGTTGCCATCTCACCAAGTGTGGTTGATGTTACCACTCTACTATGTATGAGTGGTGTTGCCATCTCACCAAGTGTGGTTGATGTTACCACTCTACTATGTATGAGTGGTGTTGCCATCCTACCAAGTGTGGTTGATGTTACCACTCTACTATGTATGAGTGGTGTTACCATCCTACCAAGTGTGGTTGATGTTACCACTCTACTATGTATGAGTGGTGTTACCATCTCACCAAGTGTGGTTGATGTTACCACTCTACTATGTATGAGTGGTGTTACTATCCAACCAAGTATGGCTGATGCTACTACTCTAACATGTGTGGGTGATGCAACCACACAACCACACATTATTTATGTTACCACTCTACCATGTGTGGATGATGTTGGCCTCTATCACATTGACTATGAGCCATTATGCATTTTAAAAAGTCACTGGCAAAGAGCAACCACAAAGTAATAGCCAACAGTAAAAACATCACATGACTGGTAAATGTTCCAGATTATATGCTTAAGTTTATAAACAAATATAAGCAAGGGCTGACTGAAGGCAATAAAGGACAGTCGGGACAGGCAAAAACTGCACTTATACTCAGAACTAATAAATTCTATTATCTCAATTGGTAGTTTGGTTCCTGAGACGAATGTTGCAAATTGCAAATTCCTTGGACTGCCAGAGTAACTAACAACGACTGCCTGAAAGAAGCTAATAAAACTAGAACATTATATTCAACAATAAGAACAAGATACAGCTTTCTTTGGTCATATGATGATAAGAGAGGCATTGGAGAACATCATGACAACTTGAAAGATCAAGGGAAAGTGAGGCTGAGGCAGACCAAGAGAAATGTTCCTGGATGGACTGAGACAGTGGCATGAAGGAATATCATCAGCAGAGATCATCCAGAACACCAAAGAC
>JACEFZ010010549.1:5000-17500 GCA_014155875.1 Cepaea nemoralis | reverse complement strand
CTATGTACTGATCTATTGTATCCCCTTCTATGTACTGATCTATTACTTGTATCCCCTTCTATGTACTGATCTATTACTTGTATCCCCATCTATGTACTGATCTATTGTATCCCCTTCTATGTACTGATCTATTACTTGTATCATCTTCTATGTACTGATCTATTACTTGTATCCCCTTCTATGTACTGATCTATTACTTGTATCCCCTTCTATGTACTGATCTATTACTTGTATCCCCATCTATGTACTGATCTATTACGTGTATCCCCTTCTATGTACTGATCTATTACTTGTATCATCTTCTATGTACTGATCTATTACTTGTATCATCTTCTATGTACTTATCTATTGTATCCCCTTCTATGTACTGATCTATTACTTGTATCATCTTCTATGTACTGATTTGATACATGTATCCCCTTCTAAGCTCTAAATTCCCATCTTAGTAGCACAGTTAGACCACTCAATCCCATTCACTCGATTTCCTTATTATATTTTTATGCACAAATTCCACTAAAAATAATATACTCTAATTCGTTTTGATTGCACGGTTTCCCTTCTCATCAATATTCTCCCAGCCATCTAATTCCATACAGTTATTTTAGAATGTATCCTCTAACACTTGGTATGTTTCATATTTTATGACAGAGGTAGGAGAGTGTGTCATGACATTAGGACTTCTCTCTGTTTATTCTATTGGACAGAAAGTAACTGTGCGTGGTTGGTAGTGTCTGTTATAGTGACAGCTTGTCTTTGTCCAATATCTGAAGAAAAATTTCAATGTTTTTGGCCTAGACCAGCTCCAAGTGATGATAAACTCCCTGATAATGTCAACAACTCCAAGCTGACTGCTTTAAACCAAAACAAATTAAAATTTAAAAAAAAAACAATATATATTCAGTTAATATAATAGAAAGAAAGATAATGAGGAGAGCAGGATGAGCAGGAGAAAGAGGAATAGAAAGGTGCAAGAGCAGAAATAAGCAAAGGAAAAGCAAAAACAGCAGAAATAAGCAAATGAGGAGCAATAGCAGCTGAAGAAGCATGATAGAATGGAAAGTGGAGGTGGAGGAGGAAGCAGAGTGGCAGAGGTGGAGAAAGAGCAGGAAGAAGAGAAAGGAGGAGGAGGGGCAGGAGGAGCAGGAAGAGGAGGAGAAAGGAGATGAAGAAGAAGAAGAAGAAGAAGAAGAAGAAGAAGAAGAAGAAGAAGAAGAAGAAGAAGAAGAAGAAGAAGAAGAAGAAGAAGAAGAAGAAGAAGAAGAAGAAGAAGAAGAAGAAGACTAGACTACTTTGGCGTTATTTTCCGTTGAGTTATTTCATGGTGTAGTTTCACACCTTCTCTGTAAGTTAACCACAGAAACAAGTATGGATGATGTGATAGCGGCAGATACGGTGTGCCAGCTACACAGAAACAACAATCAAACATCAACAATATAGCAAGGATGAGTGAAAGACAGAAATAACTGAAAGTCATAAGCAACAATGTTTTAAAACAGTGAAGTATTCTGCAAACCACTGTACTGTCGCGTACTGCCTGTGTGTGCCATTAAATAAAGAGTCAGATCATGTGATAGCCTAGGCTCTGGACTGTAATCACTAATCTGTTTGGGGCATTCAAAGTCAGGTTACCGAAACACTTCCCCAAGCACGGAAACGTAGCTACGGCTAAAAACGCGACATTCTGTAAAACAGTAACTAGCATGTGTGTGTACGCGCATGTGTGTGCGCGCATATGTGTGCATATATTTGTGTGTGCGTGCGTGTTGTCCTGTGAAGAATTCTGCCACCACGGCAGTTTTATCGACACCCCTCCCCCCTCACCCCCATCATAAGCCATAAGCAGATGCCCAGCCTCTGTTGCCACCACCACGGCAGCCCTGTGTAAATTATCTTTCACATCTTGAATTTTGAATCCGTCTACGATATGGTCCGCGTCTTCTCCGCTTTCCCGGTACGCCTCCCTACATAATTATCTTTTCCAGATAATCACGTCTCTTCACATGCTCAAAATATTTCTCATTCTTCTCAGTGTTAATAATAAAATGGCGGGCTGTGTGGTCTCGAGGTATGGTGGCCGCCACGAGTGCTGGAAGTCCCGGGTTCAAGCCCCGGTGAGGGCGGGGATTTTTTCACGTGGACCTCTAGTAACAAAATTTCCCCTGGTCTCTGGGTAGTGAGACGGGCGCCTGTGTGTATTGTTGCGCACGTAAAAAATACCTTGGCAGTTTGAAATAAAAAAAAAAAAGAATAGCCTAACGGAGCTGCCCGGGCAAAATTTCGAGTTAAAAATCTACCCAAAGTATTTCAGGATCATCGCCGGTGCTACGGAGTTCGTGCACTGAGCTGAGATTCTCCGGGCTCCGGCTTGTGTTAGGGGGAGAACGGAGCACTTATGGGTTACACCCGTGAGCCGTGATGTTGATCAGTCGACTAAACTAAACAAAACTAAACTAAACAAACAAGTGCTAACCTATCTTCTTCAATAGTGAATTCTTATAGGAAATGTCTATTTGTTCTCTTTTGTGCTCAATTAATTATAGTACTCCTCTGTAACACTTATTTATATTCAAAGGCACATATGTGTTATTTAGCTGACTTGTTAAATGTCCAGGACAGCCAATAAATGCCGATTTTTTTTTAAAAAAAAACTAACGCCCTGCAAAGAACATGCAACTTTAACTTTATGTTGAAAAAAGTTTCGTAGCAGGAACTTGTTGTGGGTATGTGAAGTGTAGGACATCTCATTGTGTAAGTCTGAGGAATAGGTGGCCAGTCTTTTCTCCCGTAGCATACGTGGAGAGCTGGCATCGAACTCTCGACCGACCGCGCTCATACCTTTGTCAGCGTAACGTCCTAAAAGCTACGAGCCAGCTACACCCATATGTTAACCACAGAAATACGCTCTTAGTACAGTGTTGTGCGGACTTTCATACAAACACAACTGATAGCTGTGTGGTAGAGAATATAATTTACTATGAAACCCCCTTCCGTTATATTCCCACAAGGACCATAATACACAGCGACTGGTTTACAATTTGGGATATAATGTGATTAATTAAACAGCTGTCTGCTACTGTCTATGTAAACACTACTATAGTCAGATGAACACGACCGTCTGTCAAGCACTACACTACCCTTATTGGGAGTGTCTAGTTCAGTGGTTCTCAACCGGTGGGGAATTTTAGGGTTTCCAGGGGGGAATCAAGATTATTTCTAGACTGCGTGAATACAAGAACCGATTACTTGATAGTTTTTCCCTTCATACTTTACAGTTCTGTACGTATCACCCTTCTGAAATTCATTTTATAACGTAAGTAGATCCGCAAATCACATTTATGTAGATGTCTAGTGTCAGAGCCTAGCAGCAACATCGTTGCGGCGCCCGGCGGACAAGAGTTGTCGCGCTGGCGAGATTCTTACCTGACACGCAACCAGCGCTGACGACAGACGCACGCAAAGCCACGTGACCCCACCAGAGGCAGTGGGCAGTGTGTGTGTTAATCTCAGACCAAGCTGGGACTGGACATCTGAACGGACGTGTGTGTCGAGAGCAAGGCGTTTTGTGTGAATCTCCGTGGTTGTGAGCTGAACGACTGATATCGTGAGCGTCAGACCTATGAGCTGTATTGTGGTTGTGAGTTGTTATATGTTGTACATTGCTGTAACTATTGTTATGTATTTAACGTGGTAATAAATCCATAGAAATTGTGTTGCTGTGTCTTACGTCGAATCACGTTGTACTTGTACTGTCTCACATGTGTTAGCCAACGAGCCTAATAGAAGATCCTGACATGTGTGGACGTGGGTTGCTCGTCTTTATTTAAGAACCTAATATATTTAGACGTGTGTTGTTCGTCTTTGTGATTTAAAACTTTAAAACTATAATTCTTGTGCTTGTAAAATTTGTCAAGGTTATAGTGATGTACATGTGATCGGAAAAGTCTCAGTGTGATCCATTACTACATTGTCTAAATATGTTTAAGATCATTAGTAAAGGTACAGTACATATTGTTTGATCCTGTAAACGTGTTAAACATTTGTGATTTGTTAAACTTGTCACCGTGTGACCTTGTCAACCTTGTGATTTTTGCCGCCATTTTGACCTTGTCGCCATCTTGTAAACTTGATGTCTTTGTCCTTACTGAATGTCATCTTGATGTAAGTGATGTGTCATCAATGTTATTGAGTGTTCAAATACAGATAGATTGTTTTTGTGTATTGAGTTTGTGGAACGCAAAGAGTTTTGGAAAGAGTGTAACTTCTGTTGAAAGAAACACTGTTGACGACAAATTTACGACATACAATTATACTCAACGCCATCCAAACCAAATCAACACTTAGTGACTTACAGGCACACACCAACAAACACACGCTAACTTATTTCTCTCCAAAAACAAAGCAGGTTTTTGCATACCATCCATAACCCTGCCGTAGAGGTCATTAGTGGTTCCGAAGTACGACCTTACAGTTTTCTAGCCCGATTGCCCAACCATTCGTCACCATATCCAAGGGCACTTGAGTATATTTTTCTTCACTTTAACTTTACGTATGCATTAGTGGGCACGCATCGTATAGTCAAATCAATTGTAAGTTATTTTTCTACTAACCATTTACCACATATTTTGTGTGATTGATTTTCATTGACATATTTTCTCCATCATGTCGTCATTATTTGATTTCATCGATATGGGGTTAAAATTAAAGTTGGAAGGTGATGAATTAACTCAATGGAGTGAGAAGAAATACGCAGAATACCTACTTGTTCAGGAAAAAGCTGCCGAACGCGATGAAAGAGCAGCAGAAAGAGCTGCCAAACAAGCAGAGGCGGAAACAGCCCTAAAACAGGCAGAGATTGAAAAAGCTGCCAAGCAAATAGAAGTCGAAATGGCTGCAAAGACAAAGCAAGCTGAGATAGACAGTGAACTTAAGAAAGCAGAAATAGCAGCTCAGAGCAAGAGGGAAGAACTTGAACTACAGTTGAAAATGAAACAACTGGACACTGAGACTGCAATAAATAAAGAGTCAAAGAAATCTGAAAGACTGGAAAAAGAAAACCAGTATAAGAAGTACCAAGGTATCGTTCGTAACTATACCTCGGGTGACTGCATAGCAGCCTTCACCCAAAATTTTGAGACTTTAATGGAACATTACCAAGTTCCACTTTCGGAATGGAATATTTTATATATGAGGAGTCTATCTGGGGAACCTCTGAAAGTCATTGAAACCATCCCCAAAGACCTCAGAAAAGAGTACCATTACATTAAATCTAAAATAATGGCACATTTCATGTTAGACGAAGCAGGGTACAGAGAACAATTCAGTAAACTGAGTCCAAAATCAACTCAAACGTTCTCTGACTACCTCTGTTTAGTCCGAGACATTTTCAGCAAATGGACTTCATCAGCCAAAATTAACAAAAATTATGATAAATTAGAAGATCTCATTATTCGAGATAAAGTTATTTCTTCTATCCCAACATCTTTTTCTAAGTTCTTGCAGGAGAATGAATGCACAAGTGTGGAAGAAATGGAAAAACGTGGGTCGGCCTATTATACGGCAAATAAACAGTGTTTTGCCACTGAAGCTACTGACAGTAACTGGGTAGCAGCAGCCAACTATGAAAAAAACTATAGTAGGCAAAAACCAAACAGGCCTACCTCTGAAAAATTTAGACATTGTGTTCATTGTAAAATGTCTCATTATTTGAACGAGATGTGCGATAAAAACCCAGGGTACCAAACATACTTGCAAAATATGGTAAACAGACAAGACAGAGAACGTAAATCGTTCAAAAGCTTACGTAAATGTTTTCTCTGCAAGGCGTACGGTCACCATCGCATGGATTGTAAAGGCAGGCATATGACCAACAAAGCCAATGCCGCCTTGTTCGATAGTTCAGCGTCAGAAGACGAAAATACAGAAAAACATCCTGTACATGCAGCACAGGCTTGTGACGTATTTAGTTCCAACACATGCACTGTCTGTAATACCTTCTTTGAAAATGGTATCTTAACATGCGGGCACGCCATCCCTATTGCTAATGAGGAAGGTAACTTAGTAATAGACTCAAAAGGCAAATTAGACATCTATCACGGGTACGTTAATGGCAAGTCTGCTACAGTACTTCGCGACACCGGGAGTACACTTATTGGCCTGAAAACAACATTCATAACACCTACAGACTACACAGGTAGACACATCACATGTAGAACATTTTCAGGCAATATTGAAAAATATCCATTAGCTTGGGCATACATCGAAACACCATTCCTCACCGGAAAAGTAAAGGTCGCAGCACTTACAAACCCAGTGTGCGATATAATCATAGGAAATTTACCGGAGGTGAATGACAAACCTCATAACCATGACACAACATCACTATGTATTAATGATAACACATCACCACCAAATGTCATTGAAAATGTCATATCACCTGTTGAATGTATGTTAGCTAATGCAGCACTAAGTTCTCATCACATCATTGACGATATTATTCCATCATCATCTGATGTCATTGAGTGTGTGAACGCAGTAACAAGAGCTACTGCTAGAGTGCAAGATGATAGTAACCAAACTGAGGCTATTCAAATGCTTAGCCCAGAAGTACCACCTAGTGACTCGATGAAGGAAACATTCATAACAGCTCAAAAAGCTGATCCTTCACTGTCAAAGTATTTTGACCTGATCGGCAAAAAACCAAGAGTAACGAAAAATGCTAAATGGCATTTTGCTTTATACAATGATATACTCACCAGGTACTACACCAGAGGTGACGTTACAACAAAGCAAACTGTGTTACCAACTACTTATCGTAGGCAAGCTTTACATCTTGCTCACGATATACCTTTTGCAGGTCATATGGCATATGTTAAAACCAGGTCAAGACTATTGACACAGTTTCATTGGCCAAAATTCTGTAATGACATAAAAACTTATTGCAGAAGTTGTGATACATGCCAGAAACTGGTAAAGAAAGGGAAACACCCACAGGCAAAGTTACAAGTCACCGACTTAGCCAGTCGACCTTTTGAAAAATTATCAGTTGACATTGTGGGCCCTCTTAGTCATACAACAACTAGAGGGAATAAATATATTCTAACAATTATTGATCAATGTAGTCGCTGGCCAGAAGCGATTCCGTTAAAGAACATTACTGCCAACGATATCATGGAAGTGTTCTTCCATATTTTTTCCCGAATTGGGTTTCCAGATACCATCCAGTCTGATAGAGGCACGCAGTTTATCGCTGCATCCACTCAAGCTTTCACTAAAATGTTAGGAGTGAAGCAAGTCTTCAATAGCCCCTATCATCCTCACTCGAGCGGGATTATAGAAAAGCTTAATGGGGATCTGAAGCACATGCTAGCCAAAGTAACTCAAGATCACCCCAATAACTGGGATGTATACTTACCAGCTGTTCTTTTTGCTTATCGCGAGGTACCACATTCTAGTACCGGTTTCTCTCCTTTTGAACTCATCTATGGTGCCAAACCACGCGGCCCATTAACAATTTATCACCAAATGTTGACTGATTCCACTCCAGTATTGAAACCCATATCATCATTTGTGTATGTAACATCATTGCGTGAAAGAATAATGAAATCATGTGAAATTGCTAAAAGTGCACTAAAACTATCTGGTGCTACTTACAGACAATACGCAGACAAAGGTAACAGGACTATAACATTGACAGCTGGACAGGACGTTCTACTACTACTACCTAGTGACAGACAGCTACTGACAGATTCTTGGCAAGGACCTTTTAAAGTGACAAGACAAATCTCACCTGTTGACTACGAAATCCTGATAAAAGACAAACACAAAATATTTCACATCAATATGCTAAGACCATACTTCAACAGAGACAACGAAAAAGACGATACGACAGCTTGCACCGTGATAATAGATCACGAAGATGACGATTCTAGCGACGAGATTCCAACACCTACATTAGACACGACAAACTGCTTGAAGGAGATCAAGATCAATCCAAACCTAAGTCAAGCAGAGACAAACAGGTGCAAACAGTTGATACAAGAGTACAACACCATCTTTTCAGACAACCCAGGACAAACAGAATTAGTACAGCATCACATCACACTCACATCAAACACACCCATAAGATGCAGACCATACACCATACCATTACATTACAAGGAACAACTACATCAGGAAATCATCAACTTAGAAAAAAACAACATCATCAGACGATCCCTATCAGACTTCTCTTCACCGATGGTCATTGTACGGAAAAAGGACAACACAATACGACTTTGCATTGATTACAGAAAACTGAACAAAATAACTGTTTTAGATCTTGAACCAATGGCAAATACGGACGATCTTCTGACAGAACTGACTGACGCGAAGTTCTTCACGACCCTTGACATGGCTAAAGGTTACTGGCAGATTGCTGTACATGAAGACAGCAGACATCTAACAGCTTTCGCCACGCCTTGGGGACTGTACGAATGGTGCAAACTTCCATTTGGGCTAGTCAATGCCCCAGCCACATTGGTACGCATGACACGACTCCTCCTATCTGACATCCCTAATATAGTTTCCTATATTGACGACATCTGTGTCCATACAGAGACAATGACGGAACATATAAAGATACTGGAACAGACACTAGAACGTATCAGACAGCACGGACTGACAGTGAAGCCCTCAAAGGTGAGCCTGGCTTACCAAGAGATATCATTTTTGGGGTACAGAATATCCAATGGCTTTGTCATGACAGACAACAAAATTGTCTCGAAAATTCTAAAACTGTCACTTCCAACAAATAAGAAACAAGTCCGCAGTTTATTGGGACTTATTAATTATTACAGGAACTTCATTCCTGATTTTTCAGAGCTGACTGAGGTTTTTTCTAACTTACTAACCAAGAATAAACCCGAAAAAGTTGTAAACGATGAATGCCTACGAAATGCGTTTGATAAAGTTTTGGCACACTTTTCTGATAAGAATGCACCTAATCTCATCCTTAAATTGCCCAACATTCGTTTACCTTTCAGATTGAGAACAGATGCTAGCTCTATTGCGATCGGTGCAGTCCTATTGCAGGAATACAACGACATTCTGCATCCCGTTTGTTTTCTATCAAGAAAACTAAGGCCCCGAGAGCGGTCTTGGTCCATTCCGCAATTAGAGGCATTGGCCTTAGTAGAAAGTGTCACAAAGCTGTCCAAATATCTTCTAGGACGTCACTTTATCATCGAAACTGACAACAGTCCATTAAGGTATATCAATTCTGCAGTACCATCAAATAACATGATTGCTCGCTGGTCCTTGAAGCTTCAGAATTTCAGTTTTGAAGTTCGCCATATTCCCGGCAGAATGAATACAATCGCCGACCTTTTGTCCCGTTGTCCGACAGACCCAGTAAGCAATGTCTGAGTGCACTGTGTAATATTACACTCAGCCCAACACAGCCACCAATGAGTGAATTTTTTTTCCATTCACCTACTGTGTAAGGTCAATAATCAAAATTGTGATACGGTTTGGAGACCGACATGTATAATATACTTATTTTAATCAAGTCATGTAATGAGTGTAGTATAATTGTGTAGTGTGTGTTAGAATGAGAACGATATTAATTGTATATAGACACCAACAACAGTGTCACAAACGCTTAACCAATTATCAAAAGCGAACTTTACCATTGTGACATTTGTGGGTGATTTTTTTTCACCGTGATATTTTAACATGTGCAAATGTGGACCGAACATTGACTCCTACATCACCTCTACAGCGAATGTGATCCAAATCGTTCGACGTGTGAACACATCGGAAATAAGAACATTCCATCATAATCCGTTGTCATACTATAACATCAGACACGAACTGTGAGAACATTCTACTATCCGTTCCGAAATAAAACCGGATCATTTGTGTTCAGAAAATGTAACATCAACCAAATTTTTCGTTTCGTGTGCATTTCCGGTATAATTTAAAAAGTATAACATAATTAGCAGACTATGTACAAATTTCCAAAAATTTATGACACTTGTAAAATCCTTTCGAATCTATAAAATATAATATACCAATTGGGTACTTATTTATTTTGATTAGTGTAATCTTAGAATTATATCTTGATTAATGTATTCATATTACCGACTTTTTCTCGTTAATATGAAGAAACGTCAAGCAATGACGCTAAGAAATTAAATAATTATTGTAATGTATGGAATTTCTTAAATGTCAAAATTACTTCCCTTGCATTTATGAATTACATCAAGGGCCATAATTTGAAACATATTCATTAATGTATATTGTATAGATAGACATTTTGTTGCTCAAATATTTGGCACAGCAGGTAGGCGTCCACCAAGCATGTCATAGAGCTGCCAACATTGCAAACCAACATAAGAGCTCCTGACCAAATGAGGGCAGAGTTTAAGTGTTTAATACGACTAATACAAAGCCGTATTTCAGTCTGGCTAGATGGTTGTTGCAAAACAATCATATTATTACTTTTTTTTCAAATAGCTGCGAGGTAGATGCGTGAAGCTGGAACTACTGATCTGACTGGGTATTATTGCAATGAAGGTAACCAGGCATCAGGGGGATGAAACCTGAATTGTGTTAAAAGTTGTACTTCATTTGTCATTTCAATGCAACTTACATTTTTTTTTGTATATATTTCTATGCCTTATATGTATTTTCATGCATAACACTGGGAAAAAGTAGTCTCTGACATGAAATTAACACTACCCCAGTATATACATACATCATGAATGAAAGATGGCATCTTTCATTGAAGTACCCGGGGAGAATGTCAGAGCCTAGCAGCAACATCGTTGCGGCGCCCGGCGGACAAGAGTTGTCGCGCTGGCGAGATTCTTACCTGACACGCAACCAGCGCTGACGACAGACGCACGCAAAGCCACGTGACCCCACCAGAGGCAGTGGGCAGTGTGTGTGTTAATCTCAGACCAAGCTGGGACTGGACATCTGAACGGACGTGTGTGTCGAGAGCAAGGCGTTTTGTGTGAATCTCCGTGGTTGTGAGCTGAACGACTGATATCGTGAGCGTCAGACCTATGAGCTGTATTGTGGTTGTGAGTTGTTATATGTTGTACATTGCTGTAACTATTGTTATGTATTTAACGTGGTAATAAATCCATAGAAATTGTGTTGCTGTGTCTTACGTCGAATCACGTTGTACTTGTACTGTCTCACATGTGTTAGCCAACGAGCCTAATAGAAGATCCTGACATCTAGACTTGTTTTAGTATGTGCTATTAAATTTAGCTTCAATTATTACGTATACTGTGTAGGGGCAGGGGAAATTTTTAGAGAGGAAATACGAAAGGGGGGAGGGGAATGACGTTCTAAAAATATGGTGGGGGGGGGGGGAATGACGTCCTAAAAATATGGTGAGGGGGGGGGGGGAATGACGTCCTAAAAATATGGTGCAGGGGGGCACGGGCCAAAATAGGTTGAGAACCACTGGTATAGTTGGTCGAGCGTCGAAACACAATTGTTCCTGCAGCGAGCACTGTCGTCATTTGGAGGTGATAGGTTCGAATCCCGTTCGGCAATTATAGCTTAAAATGTGTATGTTGTCTATTGCTCCCTCTAGTCTCTACTTATTTCTTCAAATTTTGTGTGAGCCAAACAATACATATGTCTTTATATATGAACTGTCTTAGCGGCCTCAAAGGCTTCCCCCAACTGATACTTGTTGGCAACTAGAACCGGTTATCTACTGTTTCTATTAGCCACCATCCCCCCTCCCCCTCTTCGACTAGCAGAACTTATCCTCTCATTCTCTTCCTCTGTACGGAAATATTACTACTCCACTTTCGTGTCAGTTCACTTCCCGCTGAAACAAACTTTAAAATATCACAAACCACTGTTACGTTTGGAGAAGGTCCACTCAAGACTGGCTGGATGGAGAAGATTGTCAAGTGGGCAGTGTTAACCTGGTATGTCGGGTTGAGTGTTTGTATTTCTGGACACGACTTCAGTCGGGAAAGTTGATTCACTTCTCTACAGAGTGCGGTATCAACAAATCCTTGTACTAAAACAATAAAGTACTCTTCTTATGATAGTCCAAGTGAAGTCTGTTTACTGGTTTCTTTCCGTCTCAAATACAGCCAGTCATTTCTAATACAGAAAATATTCAGGCACTTATTTACTCCTGCTTGTATGTCGGATGGATTTTTAAGGCTTTTCTGCATTGATTACTTTTTTTCGCCCCACTTTTGGACATGAAATGCAGCTCAACTTATTATTTGTCTGTTGTGTATGAGAAAGAAAAAAACAACAACTATGAACATTAACCATGTTCAGTCTTAATAAGGCTATCGAGTTAAGTATTTATTATATTGCTTCCTTGTGTGTGTTCTCCCCCACCCCCTCCCTTTATTTTCTATGCGAAACGTTCGTTTTTATGGTCGGTTCTTTTCCTCCATTTTATTATTGGTATAGTATTTACTTGTTTCCTAACCCACTTAAACGTAATTTACATGTTTTATTTTTGTGGTTTC
>JACEFZ010010548.1:0-13953 GCA_014155875.1 Cepaea nemoralis | reverse complement strand
TAAGCCTTCATTTTTCTGAAAATTTTTTTGACTTCAATCTCTGCATGGAACGGATCGATATCCGCCCGCCCGGTCGTCGCTCTACGCACACCGCGTCGGTTCGCCCACAGAAGTACCAGAACGCAGGGAGATAAGTAGGTCAATGACGGTCCGTTTTCGCAAGATCGAACAGTGGGCGGGATAACAAACATATAAGAATATATCCCCGATGGACTGAGGTCAATCCAGCAGTCAATAATTGATTCCGCCATTTATAACTTCTTATGTATATATATATATATATATATATATATATATATATATATATATATATATATATATATATATATATATATATATATATATATAGTACTATATACACTCACGCAGATGCCTGCTAGCCGGTCTGCTTACATATATTGTGCCCATATACGTTGGTACGTTGGTACGTTCCTACATACCAACATGCATGCATACATACATATACTGTATACATACAAACAACCATTAAGACACACACATACACATACCGGTGGGCATATGTCGACATAGGACATCCCTCGAGCATAGACGACGTCCTGAACCTTTACAGAATTGTTTGTATAGTTAAACCATTGTGGTTCAGTGACAGTTTTTCCGGCATTAACCTTTTCTGTAGTCACCAGTATCTAGTGGACACGTTAAATAATGTCACGTTTAACTCTGAGTTCTGTAGCTACCAGTATGTAAGGGAAACATATAGGTAATAATAGAGTTAAGGTTGCTGTGGAACTACAAACCGAACTCAATCGCATAAGTACTTGGTGTGTTGAAGCTGGGGCAATGGTCAACCCAACAAAGGCAACAGTGACATGGTTCGCTTTGAATAATCATATTCTCAACATTCCAACCCCAACTGCAAATCTGTGTTCAGAGACTGGAAAGTACGTAGACAATGAATTACCTAGGTTTACGTTTTGATCAAAGCCTTACTTATAATGAGCACATAGACCAGGTGATAACAAAGGCCAAGCGGGGTTTGGCTGCGATGCGGGTGATGGTGGCAGCAAACTGTGAGCAGCGCCGTCTATGTCTCCTATCTTAGGGGCTGGTCATGTCTGTTTTTGAGTATGCGATGGCGATCCTGACTCTCAGCCGTAAGCAGAAAGAAAGGATGGAAAGGATACAGAACGAAGCTATGAGCATTATTCTTGGATGTTCAAGAGATGCAGCATACAAGACGATGGGCTACCTTCTTGATTTTCCAACCTTTGAAGACAGAATATAAATTTGCAGAGCACATGCCTACCTCAGAGTTAACGCAAACACACAACATCCATTGCATAGTGAAATTATGAAGTTAAAGGACGTAGAATCTGGCGAGGAGTGGGTACAAGTGCCAACAGATTTATGTATTTCTTTTTCAGTTTGCATCCAACTAGACAGAAAATGTACTCAAGAAAATCCGGCTGCTGTGGAACCGGAAGTGCAAGCGTTGATTTTCGAGAATTCGTAAGATGGTGATGCTGTCATTTACACAGATGGGTCGGTCGTCCGACATGTAAAAAGCTCATAGGCCTTTACGGCTCAAGCAGGAGGGAGAATTGTGAAGGAAGACTCTGGTGCTTTTGTTGAGAACACAAGTAGCCTGACTATGGAAGTCATGGCAGTAAGTAAAGCAGTAAAATGGCTCGAGACACAGACATTCACTAAGGCATGTTTCCTTAGAGGCTCAATGAGCATGCTCAAGAGGATAGAGATGGGGTGGATCCGAAGAGAGTGGTTGTTGTCTCTGGAGGGGTTTCGGCTGGCAAAGATTAGTTTCATCTTCGTGCCAGGGCATGCGGGAGTACAAGGAAATGAACGGACTGACAAGCTCGCGGGTAAGGCTACTGTGTAGGGTAGACGCGCCATGGACCAGGCTGACATTCTGAATGCTCTACGAGAAGCTAGACTTTTGCGAGAACCAATTGATGACTGTGAATCTACAACCATGGTCAGACTGCGAGAAAAGCAAATTAAAAGAGGGGTGGCTAAAAAAGAACACTACTCAGGAAGCCAAAGAAGATTGATAAACCAAAACAGAGCTGATGTCGTTAGCCGCTACATACTGCGGGCTTTGCTGAGGAGGGGATCGGAGCACTTATGGACTGAATAGTTCGATGTGCAATAAGGATGATCTGTCGATTAACTAACTTATGGCGATCGGAGCGACCGTAAAAACTATAGGGATATCTCACTTCTGTGCATTGTTGGGAAAGTATTTGCCAGACTTTTTCTGCGCAGACTTCAAGTCCTGGGAGATCAAATCTACCCCGAATCACAGTGCGGCTTCCGACAGAACCGGTCAACCTTTAATATGATATTCTCATTGCGACAAATGCAAGAAAAATGCCGTGAACAGAATCAACCACTGTTTATTGCCTTCATTGACCTCACAAAGGCATTTGATTTGGTCAGTCGTGTGGGTCTGTTCAAGGCACTAAAGTAGATTGGCTGCCCACCAACTCTTCTGTCCATTGTGGAATCGTTCCACACAGGTATGAAGGGTATAATCAAGTTTGATGGTGCTACTTCAGAAGAGTGTGACATCAAGAATGGAATTAAGCAAGGTTGTGTGCTAACTCCCACCCTCTTTGGAATATACTTTTCACTTCTACTGAAATATGCCTTTCGTAATCAGGATGGTGGTATATATAATAATCACGCTCAGATGGCGGGCTCTGCAATGCTCAGAGATTGAAGGCCAAAACCAAAATTAGAAGGGTACTGATCAGAGAGTTGCTTTTTGCAGATGATGCTGCAGTTACAACCCATTCTGAGAAATAATTACAACGTCTACAATCTGCATTCCCCAATGCGTGTTCTGAATTTGGTTTGACAATTAGCAAGAAGAATACACAGATTATGTCACAAGGTGCACATGGGGTACCACCAATCTTTATTGACGACGCCGAACTAGAGATGGTAGACACATATCTAGGATCAGTGGTAAATAGCAAATTATCCCTCGATCAGGAAATCATCATCAGGATTTGTAAGGCAGCAACAACAGTGAACAGGCTAACAAAAAGAGTCTGGGAGAACAGGAAGTTTACTGCCAAAACAAAAGTCATTGTCTACCAAGCCTGTGTCCTTAGTACTCTTCTTTATGGCAGAGAAGCCTGGTCAACTTACTCACACCAACGTTTAAACGTTTAAACAGCTTTCATATGCGGTGTCTGCGAAGAATACTTGGTATTAAGTGGCAAGACAAAATCACAAATAATGAAGTATTGGAAAGATCTGGTTGTGTGACGGTATAATCCATGCTCAGTCTTCGTAGACACGTTAGGAGGATGGATGATGGTAGAATACAAAATGGACATCTTTCTTGGGAATTATAGATGGGTAAGAGATCTCAGGGTCGGCCTCTACTACGATACAAACATGTGTATAAGCGGGACATGATTGATACAGGCATTGATAATGAACATTTGGAGCAAGTCGCCGCTGAACGTGTTGCATGGAGGGCAAATATCAGAAATGGAATAAACACAAAGGAGAAAATTATTTCAGATAAGTCACACACCGAACATGTGAGACGTAAGATGGTGCGTGATGGTGAAAATGACCATGTGTTCACATGCATCCACTGTGGACGAACATTTACAGCGTGAATTGGTCTTATCATTCACATTCGCCACCGCCAATGGGTTGTAGTTATTATGCCTTTTTGAAGCACAATGTAACAAATTATCGTCTGTCAAGACGGCAAGGTGCCAATGATGAAATAAATTGAATTCAATTCCATTAAAGATACAAAATAATATGCACAGACAAATCCGTGAGCTCACTGAAAGAAAAATACGAATAAATACGGGGTATTTGAAATAAATAAAAAAATCATCGCATTGCACATCGAACCATTCAATCCATAAGTGCTCGGATCCCCTCCTCAGAAAATCTCGCAGCGTCTAGCGGCTAACGACACCAGTTCTGTGTTGGTTTATCAATCTTCTTTGGCTTCCTGCGTAGTGTTCTTGTTCGACCACACTTCTTTTAATTTGCTGTTCTCGCAGTCTGACCATGATTGTAGACTCACAATCATCACTGGATTCTCGCAAATGTCTTACTTCTCGTAGAGCATTTAGAATGTCAGCCTGGTCCATGGCGCGTCCGCCCTCCACCATAGTCTTACCTGCGAGCTTGTATGTCCGCTCATTTCCTTGTACTCCAGCATGCCCTGGCACGAAGATGAAACTTATCTTTGCCAGCCGAGACCGCTCCAGAGATAGCAACCACTTTCTTCGGATCCACCCATCTCTATCCTCTTGAGCATGCTCATTGAGTCGCTAAGGAAACATGCCCTAGTGAATGTATGTGTCTCGAGCTACGTTATTGCTTTACTTACTGCCATGACTTACATAGTCAGGCTACTTGTGGTATCGCAAAAAGCACCAGATCCTCCTTAAAAAAGTCTCCCTCTGGCTTGATCCGTAAAGGCCCAAGAGCGTATCACGCGTCAAACGACCAACCCATCTGTGTAAATGACAGCATCATCGTCTAACCAATTCTCGAAAATCAACGCTTGCACTTCACAGCAGCCGGAATTTCTTGTCTGCATTTTCTGTCTAATTGGATGCAAACTGAAAAGGACGTACATAGATATGTTGGCACTTGTACCCACTCCACGCCAGGTTCTATGTCCTCAAGTGAACACACCTGTTGAAGAATGTCTTCGGCTTGACCCATCCATGACCATCCTCTTTTTAACCTGCTGCCCTTCACCTTCATAATTTCACTTTGCAGTTGATGTTGTGTGTTTGCGTTAACTCTGAGATAGCCGCGTGCTCTGCAAATTTGTATTCTGTCTTCAAAGGTTGGAAAATCAAGAAGGTAGCCCATCGTCTTGTATGCTGTATCTCTTGTACATCCAAGAATAATGCGCATAGCTTCATTCTGTAACCTTTCCATCCTTTCTATCTGCTTACGGCTGAGAGTCAGGATTGCCATTGCATACTCCAAAACAGACATGACCAGCCCCTCGTACAGAAGACATGGGGGGTACGGGGTGTCAGGCATTGGTAGCACCTTTGGTAAGGATGGCTCTCATGTCCTTTCAGGACCCATCCCCCACTGGTCCAAGTCTGACACCCAGCTCGTGCCTGTGGCTCCTAGTAGCTGTCAGCATGCGACAGCGGCCACCCCCCGGGCAACAGCTGTGAGAGGCTGGCTAAACCAGGCATGGGTATCCGATTTGGTGTCAAACCAAGAGGTAAACTAGGGTATGCCTACCCAGCATGTGAAGACAGGATTCGGCAGACTGCGCGGAAGAAATCATTCTTGATTCAACGGGCAAGACGGCGTTTACCTGCAAAGCGTTGTGGAACGTAATGAGCACGGCAAGGCACGTAGAGCGCCCTGGTCATCCACTGCACCTGTATTCGTCTCCAATCGTCTCGACTTGTCTTGCCACTGGACTCAGATGGACTCAGGCGAGAGAGTGAGGTCGACGAATTGCGCAACTCTTCCTCACTTTAATCCAAGTCATCGCGCAAGTCATTCTTCATCCAACGTCACTTATCACCTTCAAGCCCTGTGGCGATGGGCGAGCGGCAAAGCGGCAGGCGTGGGTACGCTGGCAGCCGTAGTCGCAGACCTGCACACAGGCGGCTCAGGCCATATGGTCGTCTTCTACTGACCGGAGCAGCAGTGGGATTCGGCAGCCCCCTGAGCGACTGAGCAGCCCTCTATAGGAACACACTGCTCACCTCCATAGCATGAGGAAGGGGCTAGAAAAGGTGCCCTAAACATTGTCTGCTTCATCACTACCTAACCAGCTAGCCGCGGTTGGTGGGTACCCTAACTGCGGTCGACATACAAAGAAAGATAAAACAAGCAAAGCTAAAAGAGTAAACCATATTCCCTTAACAATTGGAACTTGGAATGTACGCACCCTACTTGACAGAGACGGCGCGTCGGGTCCAGAGAGACGAACAGCACTGATTGGGAGAGAGCTGGGCAGGTACAACATCGACATTGCAGCCTTGAGCGAGACACGACTTGCAGAAGAAGGCCAAATCTGTGAAATTGGTGCCGGCTACACATTTTTCTGGAGTGGAAGGAAAAGCGAGGAAAGACGCCAATCCGGTGTGGGATTTGCCATTAAGTCGGCCCTGGTCGGCAAATTAGCTGGATTTCCAAAGGCTATAAACGACAGGCTCATGACCATGAAGTTGCCTCTGCTGAATGGAAGGAAGCACGCAACCATTGTGAGTGTCTACGCACCAACTATGACAAACGAAGATGATGTCAAGAACAAGTTCTATGAGGACCTGCACAATGTATTAACATCTGTTCCCAAAGGAGACAAACTTATACTCCTTGGGGATTTCAATGCCAGAGTAGGCACGGACACCACCTCTTGGAGTGGCATTATTGGAAAGCATGGAGTCGGAAATTGTAACAGCAATGGACTCCGCCTCCTTCAGACATGTGCCGAACATGATCTCCTGATTACGAACACAATTTTCCGTCTCCCTATGAGAAATAGGACATCGTGGATGCACCCTCGCTCGAAACACTGGCACCTCATTGACTATGTCATCGTCAGGAGGAGTGACAGACAAGACGTTCGAGTGACAAAATCCATGTGTGGTGCCGAATGTTGGACAGACCATCGTCTCATTGTCTCGAAAATGAACATCCACATCAGGCCACCACGGCGTCCTCAAGGGGCGAAAATGCAAACAAAGCTAAATGTCACCCGCCTAAACAGCAAGAAAATGCAGCAGTCGTTTGAAAATATGCTGGAAGACCGCCTCAAGCCCAATGCTGAAGCTAAACAGGATACAGAAACAGAATGGAGAGCCCTAAAGGACACCATTTACAACACTGCTATGGAAATCCTGGGGCCAGCCCCCCGAAAGCATAAAGACTGGTTTGATGAAAATTCCGAAGACATCAACCAATTGCTGGCCGAGAAACATCTTCTCCTCAAGGCACATTTGAATGACCCAAAGTCAACATCTAAAAAAGATGCTTTCAAGAACATTCAGAGAGTAGTGCAGCAGAAACTTCGGCACATGCGGGACTCCTGGCTGAGCAGCAAAGCTGATGAAATTCAGGGCTTTGCTGACAGACATGATATGAAAAACTTCTACGACTCACTGAAAGCGGTCTATGGTCCTTCATCACCAGGCATAGTTCCCCTCCTCAGTGCAGACGGGGGAACATTGGTCACTGATAAGAAAGAAATCCTCCAACGCTGGGCAGAGCATTTCAGCAAAATCTTAAATGCAACTTCCTTCTTCGATGATGAAACCATCAACTGCCTTCCTCAAGTTCCCACCAATGAGACACTTGATGACCTGCCAACCATAGTGGAAATAAACAAAGCCATCCAGCAACTCTCCAGCGGCAAGGCACCTGGTCCTGACTCCATCCCAGCAGAGATATACAAGGCAGGTGGGCCGGTCCTAACAGAGCAGCTTCACCAAGTCTTCACAAACATATGGATGAACGAGACCATGCCACAAGATTTTAAGGACGCGTCAATAGTCCACCTTTACAAACGTAAAGGAAACCGCCAATCCTGTGACAACCACCGAGGCATCTCCTTGCTTTCAATTGCAGGGAAGATACTCGCCAGAATTCTTCTCAATCGCCTCACAGCCCATCTCGATCAAGGTCTTCTTCCTGAGAGTCAATGTGGCTTCAGAAAAGAACGTGGAACTGTTGACATGATTTTCGCTGCAAGGCAGCTGCAAGAGAAATGTCAGGAACAGAACTGCGAAATGTTCTCCACTTTCATTGACCTTACCAAGGCTTTTGATACAGTCAGCAGAGAAGGACTGTGGAAGATTATGGCAAAATATGGCTGTCCACGAAAGTTTGTCCAAATAGTGCGGCTATTTCATGACGGCATGCAGGCAAGAGTACAGGAAAATGGTGAACTGTCTGAACCCTTTCCTGTCACCAATGGAGTGAAGCAAGGATGTGTCCTGGCACCAACACTGTTCAGCCTCATGTTTTCAGCCATGTTGATGAATGCCTTCGAGAACGACGACACTGGAATAGACATCAACTACCGTATGGACGGAAAGTTATTCAATCTCAAAAGGCTGAAAGCTAAAACCAAAATTAACAGCGGCACCGTCAGAGAGCTCCTGTTTGCTGATGATTGCGCTCTATACGCCAACTCAGAGGCGGACATGCAACATAATGTTTCAGCTTTCTCACATGCCTGTGCCAACTTTGGGCTCAATATCAACTTGGAGAAGACTGTAGTTATGTACCAGCCAGCTCCAGGGAATAATCACACTGTGCCGAATATCAAAGTGAATGATCATAGACTAAGTGTTGTGGACAAATTCACCTATCTTGGCAGCACCGTGTCACAAGCTGCCACAATCGATGACGAAGTGAATGCAAGAATCTCCAAGGCCAGTGCAGCCTTTGGCAGACTGTACAAGAATGTATGGGACAGAACTGGAATAAGCCTGCAAACAAAGCTAAAAGTCTACAAAGCAGTTGTATTATCCACACTGCTATATGCTTGTGAAACCTGGACTGTTTATCAGCGACACGCTAGGAAATTAAACCACTTCCACACAGTCTGCCTAAGGAAGCTCCTGAAGATTAAATGGCAAGACAAGATTCCAGACACTGAAGTCCTAGAAAGAGCATCCATGCCCAGTATCCACACTCTACTGATGAAGAATCAGATTCGCTGGGCTGGTCACTTGACTCGCATGCCAGATCACAGGCTCCCTAAACGAATTTTCTACAGCGAACTGCGTTGTGGTAAACGCTCCCAAGGTGGCCAGAGGAAACGTTTTAAAGACACTCTGAAAATTTCACTGAATGCTTTTGGAATTCATCATGACACCTGGGAGGCTGCAGCCAGAGACCGAAATTCGTGGCGTGCATCATTGCACAAAGGTGCAGTCATTTGTGAGGCAACCAGGACTGCAAGAGCTGTGAAGAAAAGGCAGGACAGAAAAACCACTGCAGGAAATCCTCCTCCAGAGACGTCAAGCATTCTTTGCCCACATTGTCAAAGAACATTTCGAGCCAAAATAGGCCTTATCAGCCATCTTAGAACCCACGGCCCCACACCTTCAACCCCATTGGATGAAATGAATGGTCATCATCATTCTTGATGGACAAACAACACAGAAGACATAGATGGCGCTGCTCACAGTTTGCTGCCGCCATCACCCGCATCGCTGCCAAACCCCGCTTGGCCTTTGTTATCACCTGGTCTATGTGCTCATTATAAGCAAGGCTTTGATCAAAACGTATCCCCAGGTAATTCATTGCTTGCATTCTTTCCACAGTCTCTGAACACAGATTTAATATTGGGGTTGGAGTGTTGGCAATAAGATTATTCAACGAGAACCATGTCACTGTTGCCTTTGTTGGTTTGACCATTGCCCCAGCTTCAACACACCAAGTACTTATGCGATTGAGTTCGGTTTGTAGTTCCATAGCAACCTGATCTCTATCCTTACCCTGACGATACACTAAAACATCGTCGGCATATCATAATGACCTCCCCTGTCCAGTGATCTGCTCTCTGGTGATTTTCACAGTGTCTGCATTGAACAGCACCAGAGATAACGGTGATCCCTGTGGGTATGCCAGGATATATTGGTATTGGTTCTGAAGACCAGCTGCCACATCCAACAACTACTTTACGTTGGAAGATTGCTGCAGTGATCCAACTAAAGAGGAAAGGACTTATATTGAGTTCAAGAAGTTGAAGCATTAAAAAATTCAATGGTAATCTGTTGTACGCGTCCTAAAGATCAATCGCTGCACCATAGGTTTCAATGCATGAGTTGAAATCAACACTGGGAGAAGATATATTAATAACATTAGATATGCAGATGATACAAGCCTTGATTGCAGACTAATGAACAGGAGCCAGCGATATTTAGGAGAACCGGTTGTTGCACCCAGTGGGCAACAAGGGTTAGAACTGAATAGTAAAAAGACACATATTATGATTGTCACTGGGAAGAAGGAAATACCACAATGTGATATACGAGTAAATGGGCACATTCTTAAGCAAGTTAATCGGTACAGTTATCTCGAAACAGTTATAACATCTGATGGGAGATGCCTTGAAGAGATTAGAACAAGAATTGCCATTGCGAAGTAGCCTTTTGCAAGATGAAAAACATACTGGCCACTAACAAGATATCAATTGAAACGAGAAAAAGGGTGTTGAAGTGCTACATAGAACCTGTACTTTTATATGGATGTGAAGCATGGACAATGAGCAGTCAAGCTGAAAAACATCTGATGGCTGTGGAAATTTGGTTTCTGAGGCAAATGCAAAGAATACCATGGACAGGACGGAAAAACCAATGAACAAATCCTTCAAGAAATAAATGAAGATCGTAAACTGATTAGAGTCATTAGACGTAGACAGTCAACATTTTTAGGGCATGTTATGAGAAGAAATGACTTGGAGAACTTGGTGACAACTGGCAAGATCGAAGGGAACAGACCAAGCGGAAGACTGAGAAATAAATACCTGGATGGCTTGGCCACATGGCATGGTCGAGACAGGAACGCGGAGCTGATCCACAACTCTGGTGATCGAGCGAGATTACAAAACATGACCGCCCACGCTTATCGGCATGGCACATGTTGGATGGATGATTGGAGGATGGTTCTATAATGTTGAGGTGGAATGAGTATATAAGAGAATTATACGACTGGAGAAAGGGAAGAATTAATGGAAGAAAGTAACTTAGAAACCGTCGCTGACACTATGAAATATACGAAGAAAGGAAAACAGCTGGGCCAGATTAAATCGCAATAGAATAATTAGAAGTATTAGGAGACTTTGGAGTAGATATGTTAACCAGAATGTTGAAAGATATTTACAGCAGTGGATATTTACCGAGCGACATGCTGAAATTTGTATTTATAGGCTATACCAAAAAAGACCAGGAGCAATTGAATGCGAAAATTTTCGTACAATCAATCTCATATATCATGTCACTAAGCTTCTAGTCAGAATTATAATTAAAAGAGCCAGAAAGAAAATACAAATGGAAATTAGTGTAGAACAGTATTGTATTTGTGGAAGGAAAGATACAAACAATGCGATATACATTTATGTATATATATATATATATATATATATATATATATATATATATATATATATATATATATATATATATATATATATATATATATATATATATATATATTACGAATACTAATAGAAAGGTCAATAGAGAAACATAATAGCATATACTTGTGTATCACTGATTATACTAATGCATTTGATAAAGTAAAGCATAATGAGCTGATTAAAATGTTGGAAGATGGGAAGACATTGATGGTAAAGATTTAAGAACAATAAAGAATATTTACTAGAACCAAGTGGCAGCAATTAAAATGGGGAATAAAGAGGGTAGTTACGAACAGATAAAGCTAGGAGTACGACAGGGGTGTGTCTAGTCACCGGCTCTCTTCTCCCTTCATAGCGAAGTAATAATGAGAGAGATCAAAGAGAAGACAGGAACACTAATCGGATGATACAATATATTTGATTATTTGGTTGTTTCGGGATTTGAAATTTAAATATTTAGTACAACCCACTACTGGCAACGCTGATCATTTTCTGGCATGAACCAAAGGCCTATCCACGTCAATATGGAAGCACTATACTCGAGTTTCGCTCTCGTTTGAGCTCGTCAGTAGTGCATATTTAAATATTGAGCACAACCCACTACTGGCAACGCCGATCGCATTCTGGTGTGAACCTAAGGCCTATCCACGTCAATATGGAAGCACTATACTCGAGTTTCGCCCTCATTTGAGCTCGTCAGTAGTGCATATCCCTGACCGGATCCGGAAACAGTCCAGGATCACGCGTGTGAAGCGGGTGTGTAGTGCTTCCATATTGACGTGGATAGGCCTTAGGTTCATACCAGAATGCGATCGGCGTTGCCAGTAGTGGGTTGTGCTCAATATTTAAATTTCAAATCCCGAAACAACCACATAATCAGTAGTGCATATCCCTGACCGGATCCGGAAACAAGCCCCGGATCACTGGCGTGTGAAGCGGATGTGTAACCACGCGGCACACGCTGGACACGCCAAATTATCGCTCAGAATATCACAAAGTTACCCATCGTAGGCTATGCTCAAGATTGCCCAATCGCCGCGACTGACGTCCGTCAATCTGAGATATTTGATATAATATAAACAATATACGCTATTCAGATGACAACATATTGGTGGCGGATAATGCAACAGACCTACAACAATTGTTGGAGATTGTAGTAACAGAGAGTGCAGAGAAAGGACTCTCCTTGAATATCAAGAAAACAGTAACAATAGTGACATCAAAGAAAATGGTGACACCATAATGTGATATAATAATAAAAGGGACAATTCTAAACCAAGTGGATACTTTTAAAATACCCAGGGGCGGTTATAACATCACATGGAAGATGTACAACAGAGAGTAAGGGCAGAATATAGCAGGCAAAAGTCGCATTTCAGAAAATGAAGAGTATCTTATACAATACGTCACTATCAATGAATGTAAGAAAGAGAGTGCTGATATGATATATAGAACCATTTTTGCTGTATGACAGTGAATCTTGGAATGTAAGTGAACAAATTAGGAAGAACTTAGAAGCAACAGAGATGTGGTTTTTGAGACGAATGTTGCGAAGTCCTTGAACTGCCAAAACAACTAAGGACGACTGCATGAAATACGCTAATGAAACTAGAACACTCTATACAACAATAAGAAAGAGACACAGTTTTCTTTGGTCATGTGATGAGAAGAGAGACATTGGAGAACATCGTCGCAACTGGAAAGCTCGAGGGGAAGAGAGGCAGAGGCAGACCAAGAGATATGATGCTGGATGGATTGAGACGGTGGCATGAAGGAATACCATCAGCAGAGTTGATGTAGGAAAAATGTAGCTTATATAAAGGACAGTAGCTGATATAAAGTACTGTAGCTGATATAAATTACTATAGCTGATATAAAATACCGTAACTGACATAAAGTACTGTAGCTGATATTACGGACTGTAGCTGATATAAAGGAATGTAGCTGATATAAAGTACTGTAGCTGATATAAAGGAATGTAGTTGATATAAAGTACTGTAGCTGATATTAAGGACTGTAATGATATAAAGTACTGTAGCTGATATAAAATACCGTAACTGACATAAGGTACTGTAGCTGATATTACGGACTGTAGCTGATATAAAGGAATGTAGCTGATATAAAGAACTGTAGCTAATAAAAAGGAATGTAGCTAAAATAAAGCACTCACATCCACATCTGCATGTGAATAAATCCAGTCTGTGTGCAAGACAACAGTAGATTGCTTATTTTCCGGAAGAATGTAAGAAATATGCTCTCCATCCAACTTAGAGCCACAAAATTTCACTCCATGAACACACAGGTAATCGGAAGAACATGTTGTATACCATTTTACACTGAATTTCCTGTAGAAAAGAAGTACATACATGAGATTATTCTCATATACAGATTACAACATCGCACTGCAAAGCTAGCGTTCTGTAGTGGAATGGTTTACGACATCGCACTGCAAAGCTAGCGTTCTGTGGTGGAAGGTTACAACATCCCTGTGAGTAGTAGGATAGCGGGTATTTGATTAGATTTTCTGGATTGACCTTGCTGGATTGACCCCAATCCAGCTCGGTCTCGGAGCTGGGTTGGGTTGAGTAGAGTTGGGTAGGGTAGGGTATTTAGGTCATATGTAAGGGTCGATAATTCTAATAAAAGACATGTTTTCTAAGAGCAGATAACTGAGTGTGTGTATATTTTAACTAATTGTAAAAAATAAAATAAAAATAAAAGACAAGCAGAGGCGCGCGGGGGGCAGGCGCAGGAGCGATCGCGGCGAATCGGAGCGGTCGACCCCTGTAAATCAGTGTCTTGTAGTACTCAAGTGGCCAGTCATTGCCGAGTGACCACAGGGCCGGTCAGTGACG
>JACEFZ010010547.1:0-14355 GCA_014155875.1 Cepaea nemoralis | reverse complement strand
TTCCCCCCCTCCCCCCTCTCCCTCCTCCATCCTCCTCCTCCCTCTTCCTCCTCCTCCCTCTTCCTCCTCCTTCCTCTTCCTCCTCCTTCATCCTCCTCCCTCTTCCTCCCTCTCCCTCCTCCATCCTCCTCCCTCTTCCTCCTCCTCCTACCTCCTCCCTCCTCCTCCTCTCTCCTCCTCCCTTTTCCTCCCTCGTCCTCCTCCCTCTACCTCCTCCTTCCTCCTCTCCACTGTTCCTCCTACCCTCTTCCTCTTCCCCTCCCCCTCCTCCATATCCCTCCTCCTCCCTTCACATTCCTCCTCCTCCCTCTTCCTCCTCCTCCCTCCTCCTCCTCATCCCTCCTTTTCCCTCCTCCTCCTTCTTCCTCCCTCCTCCTCCCTCCTCCCCCTCCTCCTTCCTCCTCCTCCCTCTTCTCCTCCTCCCTCCTCCTCCTCCCTCTACCTCCTCCCTCCTCCTCCCTTCACATTCCTCCTCCTCCCTCTTCCTCCTCCTCCCTCCTCCTCCCTTCACATTCCTCCTCCTCCTCCCTCTACCTCCTCCTCCCTTCACATTCCTCCTCCTCCCTCTTCCTCCTCCTCCCTCCTCCTCCTCATCCCTCCTTCTCCTCCTCCTCCTTCTTCCTTCCTCCTCCTCCCCCTCCTCCTTCCTCCTCCTCCCTCTCCTCCTCCTCACTCCTCCTCCTCCCTCTACCTCCTCCCTCCTCCTCCCTTCACATTCCTCCTCCTCCTCCCTCCTCCTCATCCTTCCTCCTCCCTCCTCCTCCTCTCTCCTCCTCCCTCCTCCTCCTCCCTCCTCATCACCACTCCTCCTCCCTCCTCCTCCTTCTTCCTCCCTCCTCCTCACTCCTCCCCCTCCTCCTTCCTCCTCCTCCCTCTCCACCTCCTCCCTCCTCCTCCTCCTTCCTCCTCCCTGTACCTCCTCCTCCTCCCTCCTCCTCCCTCTACCTCCTCCCCCTCCTCCCTTCTCATTCCTCCTCCTTCCTCTTCCTCCTCCTCCCTCCTCCTCCTCTCTCCGCCTCCCTCCTCCTCCTCCCTCTACCTCCTCCCTTCACATTCCTCCTCCCTCCTCCTCCTCCCATTCCCTCCTCCTCCTCCCCCTCCTTCTCCTCCTTCTCCCTCCTCCTTCTCCCTCTTCCTCCTCCCTCTTCCTTCTCCCTCCGCCTCCTCCCTCCTCCTACTCTCTCCTCCTCCTCCCTCCTCCTCCCTCTCCCTCCTCCTCCTTCTCCTCCTCCTGCTCCCTTCTCCTCCTGCGTTCTCCTCCTCCCTCCTTCTACCTCCTCCTCCCTCTTCCTCCTCCCTCCTCCTCGCCTCCTCCTCCACCCTACTCCTCCCTCTTCCTCCTAATCCGTCCTTCTCCCTCCTATTCCTCCCTACTCCTCCTGTCTCCTCCCTCCTCCTCCCTCCTCTTCCCTTCCTCCACCTCTCTCTTCCTCCTCCCTCCTACATTTACCCAAGACAGAAAGACAGTCAGACAGATAGTCGGGAACGGGATCTTATATGACTACTTATATAATTTAAATGAGATGCTCTCCACCATGGGCTGGACCGGGTCAGACAGACAGACAGATAGATAGATAGATAGACAGACAGACAGACAGACAGACAGACAGACAGACAGACAGACAGACAGACAACAGACAGACAGACAGACAGACAGACAGACAGACAGACAGACAGACAGACAGACAGACAGACAGTCGGGAACGGGAACTTATATGACTACTTATAAGAATTAAATGAGATGCTCCCCACCAGGAGTTGGGCGATGCCGGGCCGGGTCAGACAGACAGACAGACAGACAGATAGATAGTCGGAACGGGAACTTATATGACTACTTATATGAATTAAATGAGATGCTCCCCATCAGAGTCTGGGCGAAGACGGGCCGGGTCAGACAGACAGACAGACAGACAGACAGACAGACAGACAGATAGACAGACAGACAGACAGACAGACAGACAGACAGACAGACAGACAGACAGACAGACAGACAGACAGACAGACAGACAGACAGACAGACAGACAGACAGACAGACAGACAGACAGATAGTCGGTAACGGGAACGAGAACTTATATGACTACTTATATGAATTAAATGAGATGCTCCCCACCAGAGTCTGGGCGAAGCCGGGCCGGGTCAGCTAGTTATTTATAAATGAAAACAAAACTAACCAGCTAACCGTGAAAGCTAATGGGCCATGCTTGTCCCCCTAAAGTTTGCTTTGCCTATCACAAAAGTACTTAAGGGGTGTTTAAATAAATAAATTTAAAAGAATAATAATTATAACTAAGTAAAACAAAATAGTGAAACATATTGTTTCTCAGTAGAAAACGGTCAAAATCTGCCTCGTAATTTCCCTACATTTTCCAATTTATGTGACAACTAGCTGACCCTGCCCGGCTTCGCCCAGTCCCTGGTGGGGAGCATCTCATTTAATTCATATAAGTAGTCATATAAGTTCTCGTTCCCGTTACCGACTGACTGTCTGTCTGTCTGTCTGTCTGTCTGTCTGTCTCTCTGTCTGTCTGTCTGACCCGGCCCGGCATTGCCCAGCTCCTGGTGTGGAGCATCTCATTTAATTCATATAAGTAGTCATATAGGTTCCCGTTCCCGACTGTCTATCTGTCTGTCTATCTGTCTGTCTATCTGTCTGCCTGACCCTGCCCGGCTTCGCCCAGTCCCTGGTGGGGAGCATCTCATTTAATTCATATAAGTAGTCATATAAGTTCCCGTTCCCGTTACCGACTATCTGTCTGTCTGTCTGTCTGTCTGTCTGTCTGTCTGTCTGTCTGTCTGTCTGTCTGTCTGACCCGGCATTGCCCAGCTCCTGGTGTGAAGCATCTCATTTAATTTATATAAGTAGTCATATAAGTTCCTATTCCCGACTGTCTATCTGTCTGTCTGTCTGTCTGTCTGTCTGTCTGTCTGTCTGTCTGTCTGTCTGCCTGACCCGGCCCGGCATTGCCCAGCTCCTGGTGTGGAGCATCTCATTTAATTCATATAAGTAGTCATATAAGTTCCCGTTCCCGACTATCTGTCTGTCTGTCTGTCTGTCTGTCTGTCTATCTGTCTGCCTGACCCTGTCCGGCTTCGCCCAGTCCCTGGTGGGGAGCATCTCATTTAATTCACATAAGTAGTCATATAAGTTCTCATTAAATTCATACAACAAAAAAAGTAACTTAAAAGAATGTCCTTCCAGACACCATCCATTATTTTTAATGAAAACGCTTGCTAATCACCTGCATGACTACAGTAACTTCTTAAGCAAATAAAGATGAGTTACAATGTTATGCATTGTGCATTATTTTTATGAAAACTTTGAAAATGACTTACAGTTTGTATCATTATTTATTATAACTCATATGCCGGTACATAACTATGGACACAGAGTTTATAAATCTTTGAAAACGATGCCACAATATGACTATAAGTTATACAGAAAAGTTATGCCCCTTGAAATAACTTTTACGGAGTTAGGTCCCCTGAAATATATACAATTATAATGAAAAATGAAAAATGAAATAATACTGAGTAAGCAGGCGATTTCACACTAAAAAACTATGACAGTTGACAGCTCTGGACTGAAAGGAAGGCGTGTAGAAAATTTCATCTCAATCGGATGGGCCGTTCGCGAGCGCACAAAGGACATACATAGATACATAGATACAGACATACGCTCCTTATTTATATATAAGATGAGATGCTCCCCACCAGTGACTGGGCGAAGCCGGGCAGGGTCAGCTAGTATTTTATAAATAAGGAGATAAAAATGTTAAGGAATCTTCAAAGTTTTTGTAAAACTAAGAGCTTTATTTTATATGCGTGAGAATTTTCTAACACATTTATCTATTACTCTTAGATATAACATATAATGTGTTAGTCTTTAATGTTACATGATGACGTTATATAAAGATGTGGAAATTTTTTTCCGGCCCGTTATACAGGCCGAATAAAATTCATAAAATGTTTAAAAAGTTAACACAATGTTTTCCCGTAGTGAATTTGAATAGCGAAGACACAAACAATAGATTTCACGATTTATTGCCTGGAATATTTCGCTGCATCTCACCAGGTACATACTGCAGAATTCACACAACATAAAGTAAAATAATTAGATAAATCCTACAAGCTGAAATATGCATATGTTGTAACAGTAATGTCAATTGTCTACAATGGTACTTTTACACTGATCATCATGTCTTTCTGTTTTCATAAAACTGGCCTATGTAGATTAATCTTGATGGCTTCTGCAAACTTGAACAGGCGACTATTTGGTGAATTAAACAACACGCGAAAGGCACTGTCTCTAGCAATCACATGGCCGGTTTCCAAAACATCCCATGCAATCGACGACTCGGGAACTTTGTGGTCTGTCAGCCTTCCCAGCCTCCCATCGCAGGTGTGTATCTTGTCAATCCAATTAGGTATATGTTCAACCACCATATTGTGTAACTGCCGCTCTGTTGTGCCGATGTAGGTAGACTGGTACCTGCTTGTGAATTGGTAAATGCAATTGGATTTGGCGTACAGAGGGACATATTCTTTTACTGCTGGTGTGAGGATAGGTGTGGTTCAGTACCTAATAACTGAAGTTGCCGCCCTGAATGTTCCGCCGACTACTGTAATGAGCCGGTCCCGCAGACATTGCATTACGTCATCTCCTCGGAAGGTTAGCTGGATGAATACCTTGAGTTTAGAGACTGTAGTTACTTCTGGTTTCGGTTTGGGCTGTTGGCAGTGGCGCTTTTTAAATCCTGTGGAGTACCCATTCAGGTTTAAGGCATTCTTAAGAGTTTCAAATTCCTCTGTCAGTGTGTCCTGGGTGCATATCTTCCTAGCACGGTCAAACAGTATCCGTACTAAGCCCCGTGTGTACTGGACAGGTGCGAAGCTCTGACAATTTTAGCTTTGGCCAATCCATATAATGGATACGGAGCAAAGGCAAGACCACGTAAAAGATAGAGTGATTGTGTCAAGAACAACCTCAGAGAAATGAATACCAACATACAAGATCTTTGCATCTCCTCCCGACATTTCACTTAGTAAATGGATGAAGGAAAGAAGAATCAGATCATTCTTGATGAGGTATATGCAGGTGGCAGCATAACATCATTCTATGAAAAAGCTCCCCAATCACGAGCACAGAAAATTTTTTAATGCACATGTTATGGTTATGGTCAATGTCACTCCTGCCGAGTTCAGTATCATGTATAGACCAATCAGCACTCGTGGCTGGTGTGTTCAGTATCATGTATAGACCAATCAGCATTCGTGGCTGGTGTGTTCAGTATCATGTATAGACCAATCAGCACTCGTGGCTAGTGAGTTCAGTATCATGTATAGACCAATCAGCACTCGTGGCTGGTGAGTTCAGTATCATGTATAGACCAATCAGCACTCGTGGCTGATGTTTTCAGCATCGGGCTGGCCGCCATTACTTCCCAAAACGTTTTCTAGTGCCCATTTCAGAATCACCCAGTTAGCCTAGGACAATTTTAAAACCCAACTTAAAGCTGTCATCAAGCCTAAGACCACCATGTGTCACTGTGACTCTTACAAGCCACTGACATCACCAAACATCATGCAACTGAATAAAAACTTCATAATAAACCACATGTAACTAGGAAACAATGTACTAGAAATGGACAAATACAGCTGAAACTACAGGCAGGCCTCAGGTTGAACAATGAATTTAAATTAATTCTTTTACAGCATTTTCATCCAATGGACCAAAGTCGAGAGGGGTATCTTCACTGTGTTGAGTCTTACCCCATCTGGCGTATTCTCTCTCCACAGAACAGCAAGCCGCTTGCTGAGTGAGAGGTTCACATAAAGCACGAATTCTGTAGCTCCAGCGATTACCCCCAGGAGTCTCCGGAACAAGTTGCACTCGTAGGCTGAACGACGCTGTCTGGGAAAGGAACCCATTTGGCTCGATCTCTCTCCGCAGAACAGCAAATCACTCTCCGAGAGCACCAGTCTTTATGCTGTGGAGGAGAGGGGGGGGGGGGGTGTTACGCTTGTCCAAGGATTTCCACAGCTGTGTTGTAGATTGTGTCTTTTAGGGTTATCCACTCTGTTTCCACGTCTTGTTAAACTGCGGCACTGGACTTGAGGCGGTCCTCCAGCATATTTACAAACAACGGCTGCACTTTCTTACTATTTATTTGAGTAACATGGTTTGTTTTTATTCACCCCATGAGGAGGTCGTGGTGATTTGATGTGTGTTTATTTTTAAAACAATCAGACAATGGTCTGTCCCACAAATTTGCACCACACGTGGATTTGTCACCCGAACGTCTTTTCTGTCATTCCTCCTGACGATGACGCAGTGAGGGTGCATCCACGATGTCCCATTCCTCATGGCAAGACGGACCATTATGTTTGTAATTAGGAGATCGTGTTCGGCACAGGTCTGAAGAGGAGGAGTCCATTTCTGTTACAATGTGCTTTCCAATAATGCCACTCCAAGATGTGGTGTCCATGCTTACTCTGGCAGTGAAGTACCCAAAAAGTACAAGTTTGTCTCCTTTGGGAACATATGTTAAGAAACCGTGCAGGACAAAAAAAAACCTGTTCTTGGCGTCATCTTCATTGGTCACGGTTGGATCTTAGACGATCACTCACGATGGTTGCGTGCTTCTTTATGTTTAGCAGGAGTAACTTAATGGTCATAAGCCTGCCGTTTATAGCCTTAAGATATCAAGCTAGTGCGCCAGCAGGGCCGACCTAATGGCACACCCTCGCCGGACTGGCGACTTTCTTTACTTTTTATTACACTCCAGAAGAATGTGCAGCCGGCACCTACTTCACAGATCTGGCCTTCGCCTGCAGGCAGTGTCTCGCTCAAGGCTGCAATGTCGATGTTGTACCTGCCCAACTCTCCCGCAATCAGTGCTGTTCGTCTCTCTGGGCCCGACGCTCCTTCTCTATCTTGAAAGGTGCGTCCATTCCAAGTCCCGATAGTTAAGGGAATGTGGTTAGGTTTCTATTTCTTTACCTGTTTTTGCTTTGGTTTTATGTCGACCGCAGTTATAGGGTACCCACCAACCGTGGCTAGCTGGTTAAGTAATGATGAAGCAGACAATGTTTAGGGCACTTTTCTAGCCCCTTCCTCATGCTATGGAGGTGAGCAGTGCTTTCCTATAGGGGCTGCTCAGTCGGCTCAGGGGGCTGCCGAATCCCACTGCTGCTCCGGTCAGTAGAAGACGACTATATGGCCTGAGCCACCTGTCTGCAGGTCTGCGACAACGACTGCCAGCGTACCCACACCTACCACTTCGCCGCTCGCCCATCGCCACTGTGGCTTGAAAGTGATAAATGAAGTTGGATGAATAATGGCTTGCACGATGAATTGGATTAGAGTGAGGCTCTACGTGCCTTGCTGTGCTTATACGTTCCACAACGCTTTGCAGGTAAACGCCGTCTTGCCTGTTGAACCAGTCTGTCGAATCCTTTCTTCATATGCTGGGTAGGCATACCCTAGTTCACCGATTGGTTTGGCGCCGAATCGGATACCCTGGTTTAGATTTGCCGGCCTATCGCAGCCGCTGTCCCGTCGGTGGCCGCTGTCGCATGCTGACAGCTACATGGAGCCACAGGCGTGGTCTGTATGTCAGGCTTGGACCAATGGAGAATGGGCCCTGCAATGATTAATATATGATACATTCATTGATACCGCTAAGTTTGTTTAAATAAAACTAAGAGGGAATGAGAATACTTAGAACATGAAAGCATTTCTATTGCAAGTGTGTAGTATGCATGAGAGCAAATGATTACTCCACCACCATCATCAATAATTAATGTGTAGGTAGTTACACCATGCCATGAATGTAATATTATCATGTGTATATTAATGTATATGTTGTATTCGCAAACACACACACACACACACACACACACACACACACACACACACCCACACAATGGACCTTATAAATGCTGAGTTTTGTACGCCATTTAAAAAAAAAAAAAAGATGGGCCTTCTTCCTTCCTTATGAAAGGAATGCGTGTGTACATTCACCATGCCATAGATGTTATATTATCATATGTATGTATGAATTTATTTCTTTTATTCGCACAAGTGTCACTTAACACTAACTAGAAATACACATTTCACCATGAATACACACTCCTTTGTATGAAAGATAATTTTTGGAACAAAAAATTACGGAAATAACTCTTCTACCCCCGTGGGGGAGGAAAGGGACTCCCAACATTGGAGCATTGAAAAAACAAACCGAAAATAATATATTCACAGATTGAGGCACTTCCATTGCACTTTGGTTAGGTTGACTCCTGCCATTACCCCAAATGTGGATGTTTCGAGTGCGTAATTTTATCGTAGTAGGGTCTGCGTGCCGTCTCCCTGGCCGAGGTGTTTAACGTCCTTCTCCGTAATCCCGTATACTCTCGTGAGTAACGTGACTTGCACGAGAATAGGTAGCGGTTCTCGCCGCGTCGGTAAATTAGGGGTATGTGAGCCGACCGCGCAGAAAGCAATGGCAAACTACTGAGCGTAATCTTGCCAAGAAATCAACAATCAGCTGACAGATGCTGATGTTGACAGCGATGTCCTGTAAAGGATATGCGAACACAAAATAAATCATGAGAGCAAATGATTACCCTACCATTATCAACAAGTAATGTGTAGGTAATTACACCATGCCACGAATGTAACTGAAACATGCCTGGGTTCACTAACATTAAGGTGATTGGCCTTGACTGCAATGCTACCACATAAACAAGTTCACGGGGTTAAAGGGCATTCCCCGGGGAGGGCTGAAAAAAGGGTAAAAAGACAAGTGAAAAACATTTAAGGGACAGTTGAGTTTTGGGACCCGACAATGAAGGTCGGCGGTCGGAAAAAGGTTGAATAGTAGCGGAGTTAGCGAGAGACGTCCGCCCTTTGTTATTCAGTGAGAGTTATTCTGAGGCTAAGTATTAGAGACTGAGCCCAGTGGTCAACAGTGATAGTGGTTACAACTACGCGTACTGTACCTGTGCCTATGCAATATATATATATATATATATATATATATATATATATATATATATATATATATATATATATATATATATATATATATATATGTATTGATGAACGTTCCTGGGGAATAATGTTGTATCCAGATGTTCAAATTAAGTATTGTGTGCGCAGTCTGGTGTTTGGTATTGATGCATCGTGGTTGATCAGTTGTTCAACACAACAGTCACACTGACATACCCTAGACACAACTATAGCCACTCTATCTGTCACCCTGTCATCATTCACTTTGTGACAGTAATATTATCATTGGTATACAAATGTTTATGTTGTATTCGAAAATGCAAACTCACACACAACGCACCTTGTAAATACACATATGTGTACGCTATAAAAGATCAAACAAAAGAAATAACAATTTATGAGTCTCCTTCCTTCACTATACAATGGATGCAAGTGTATATGCACCATGCCATAAATGTTACATTAACATATGTATGTATGAATCATTTCTTTTATTCGCTGATGTGTCGCTTCACACTAACAAACGGCAAGGTTATGTGATATACACAAACAAAAGAAGCACACATTACACCATGTAAATACACACTGCTTTGTATGAAAGATAATTTTTGAACAAAATCACAGAAGTGAGGCCCCTACCCCAGTGGGGGAGGGACGGGATTCCAACATTGTACCATTGAAAAAAAAACTGAAACAAAATGGTGCTCACAGGTTGAGGACCTTCCTTTGCACTTTGGTTGGGTTGACGCCTGCGATCTTCCCAAATGTCGGTGTCTCGATTGCATAATATTCTCGTAGTGGGGACTGCGTTCGCGCTATCTCCTCCAAATAAATTGAGATTACTCTTGAGATTTTCAGAACATTTACTACTCCTGTATATGTTTAGGTTTGACCAAATATGTGCTCGATAATGTCACACTACAATAATCGTTTTTATTCTGCTATTGACAAATATATCACCTTCATGTGCAATGCTAATAAACATAGGCAGTCTTGGTTCGCCGTCTCACACCGTCGCCAGTCTATGGTCGTTTCTCTGTTTCGATTATGCTAAGCCATCCTGGCATATATCTCCACATCCTCTTTTCCCATTAAGTTTCCTAAAGTCACTAAGTTTTCAAGTTTATTTCTCATCGCACCATGATTATTAAACAAAACTGGTCTGTTTGCGTTTAATGTTTCTATCCAGTTTATGTTTTATTTTTTTTTCATTTGTTCCTTGATAGAACGTTCTCATTCGTTTGTCTGTCCATCCATTGCATTCTTTGTATTCTCCTCAGACATCTCATTGCCACAGCCATTAGATGTTTCCTAGCTTGTCTGTCGTAAAGCTGTAGAAATGTAAACAACATAACACGAATTAGTGCCGTTATACAGAATACAATGACGGAAAACAAAGGATTTTGCGACGATTAGCCTTCATCAGCTAGGGACGAGCAGGGAGGGCAGATTCATTTTAAAATTCCTCCTCCCCCCCCCCACCCCACCCCAACCCCCACCCATGAAGATTCGAACTCATGATCACCGAGCTGACAGGCGAGCATCTAGCCACCACGCTAGCTTGGCTTCCGTGTTGAAAGCGTACTTACAATTGAACAACATACGCAATATTTGTGTCTCTGGTTTTGAGAGGTCGAAAATGTTGTAAACTAAAGGGGAACAATCTAATTCGGATAAATGGTCCTATTGTTACAAGAGACATAACTCACACAATATTACAACAAACGTTTGTTTGTAGGTTCTGACAATAAATACTTAATGTTTGAACGGGATACCTACAATTCCTATTTATATGCAACTTTTGAATGTAAACCGCACTTAATGTCAGCAAGAAAATAAATGCAACGTAATAAACAGTATGCAGTCATTACACAAACAATTAGAGAATGTTGCCGCGTTTGGCGTCTGGGGGTCTTGTCGTATTTTGTAAATGTAAAAGAAACCACGCAACTCACCTTGTGACGACACAATTTTGTACGAAATACAATCGCATTAACAAGAAAGACATGTAATTAAAATATTGCAAAGATACTTAACAACATAAGTTATATCAAGGGACATTACTAACAGTTGCATTTCTATATTAAGTAATTTCTATAATTATAGTATTTATCTTAATGTTTTATAAAATATTTAAAGAAATTAAATACAGTTATATGTTGTATAAACAAAGTGATAAAAACTTTAATGCATCTTTAAAGCTTTTCTAAAAATATTGGATCTATTTTAGATACGTGAAAATTTTCTAACACAGTTTTCTGTTTCTCTTCAATATAACATTCAATGGTTTATACTTTCAATGTTTATCAGAGACTATTTCAGAGTACGAAAACAAATTTTTTTCCGGCCTGTATTACAGGCCAAGTGTAAGAAAAGGAAAGTTAATTGCATATCCTTTGCAGGACGTCGCAGTCAGACACATCATCTTTTCGGCGTTTGTGATATCATTGCAAGTTTACTTTCAGTAGTTTGCCATTGCTTTCTGAGCGACCAGCACCCATACCAATTTGTAAAAACATCAACCCAAGGTGGTCTGCTGCCAAATCACCCGCAACTGTGTTTCGAACGCGGGAATGTGGGATTACGTGAGATTAAAACTGCGTCCGTAACGTCTTCGCGACGGAACCGGCACATGCCACATAATTGTTACGAAATTTTTTTTTTACACACACACACACACACACACACACACACACACACACACACACACACACACACACACACAAAACCATACACACACACACACACAGCACGCACACACGCACGCACGCACGCACGCACGCACACGCACACACACACACAACGCACATTGTAAATACACTGTTTTGTACGCTATGAACATTTAAACAAAGAACAAAAATGTTACGGCTCTCCCTCCTTCTTTATACAAGGAATTTGTGTGTACTTGCACCATGCTATAAATGTTATATTATCATATGTATGCATGAATATACTTCTTTTATTCACACATGTGTCACTTAACACTAACAAACGGCAACGCTATGTGATATACACAAACAAAAGAAACACACATTACACCTTGTAAATACACACTGCTTTGTATGAAAGAAATGTTTTGAAAATATCACGGGAGTGAAGCCCCTGCCCCATGGGGGAGGGAAGGGAATCCCATCATTGGATCATTGGGAATAAATACAGAAAAATAGATGGTGCTCCCAGATTGAGGCCATTCCATTGCACTTTGGTTGGGTTGACACCTGCGATCAGCCCAAATGTGGATTTCTCGAGTGCGTAATTTTCTCGTAAGGGGGACCTGCGTTCGCGCTATTCCCCCTCGCGCCACCCAAATAAATTGAGATTTCTGTGGAAAATTTCCAGACAATTTACTACTCCTAAATATGTTTAGGCTTAGCCAAATGTGTGCTCGATAATGTCCCACTTCAATAATCTAGTTTATTTTCCTATTGACAAATGTATCACCTTCCTGTGCAATGCTAATACCCTTAGGAGGTCTTGGTTCGCGATCTCACATTCTATGGCCAGGTCCCTGTTTTTGTCTCGATTATCGAAGCCATCCTGGCATATATCTCTTCGCCTCCACATCCTCTTTTCCCGTCAAGCTTCCTTGTGGTCACTAGGTTTTCAGGTTTATTGCTCGTCGTACCATGATTTTTAACCACAACTGTTTCCATTAAACATTTTTCTATTCATTTTAAGTTTCCTTCACTTGCGCATTGGGGGAACTTCCTCATTCGATTTTCTGTCCATCCATGGCATTCTTTGCATTTCCCTCAGAAATCTTATTTCTACAGCCATAAGATGTTTCCTATCGTGTCTACGGTGAAGCTGTAGAAATGTAAACAATATAAGATAACACGAAGTGGTGCAGTTTTACCGAACACAATGACGGAAAACAAAGGACGTTGCTACCATTAGCCTTCATCAGCCAAGTACGACTAGGGAGGCCAGATCCATTGTAAAATTCCGCCCCGCTGCAGATTCAAACTCATGACCACCGAGCCGACAGGCGAGCATCTAGCCACTACGCTACCCTGGCTTCCGTGTTGATATCTTACTTACACTTGAAACAGATACGCTTTCTTGCGTATATTGGAACATTCTAACGAAATATTTGTGTCCATGGATTTGAGAGGACGAAAATGTTGTCAACTAAAGGGGAACGATCTAATTCAGATTAATGGTCCTATTGTTCCAAGAGAACTAACTCACACAATATTACTAGAAACGTGTGTTTGTAAGTTCTGAAAATAAACATTTAATGTTTGATAAGGATACATACAATTCCTTTTAATATGCAACGTTTGAATGCAAACCGCATTTAATGTATGTGAGGGATTAATGTGTGTAATGTAATAAATAGTATTGCAGTCATTACACAATTAGAGAATCTTGCTGCATGTTACGTCTGAAGATCTTGTTTATTTTGTAAATGTAAATGAAAACACGCAATGCTTCTTGTAAAAACACAGTTTTCTACGAAATAAACCCACATTAAAAAGAAAGACATGCATACCATATTGCACATAGACATACGAACGTAAATGTTGTAAATTGCCCGTGTGTTGCCGGGACCCATACGGGGGAGCAAAGAATAGTAACACTGTTGCCTACCATGCACGTCGTAAGAGGCGACTAAGGAGACTATGGTTCCGTCGCCCTGCTACTAAGTGAGTGCGTTGCGCGACACTGTGAGCTGTGAATTTCGCGTGGAATGCTTTTGCATCGGTCCGCAGTTGTTTTTAGCGTGAACTGCGTGTTCGGAACAATGGCGGCCGGCTGTTGCTGGACTGACTGGTTTGCCTTTTCGGTTAACGAGTACCTTTTTCAGGAGACTCCTGGGAGTCGGCGCTGTAGCTACGGAGTTCGTGCTTTGTGCGGCGCTTTCGTTGGGTTGCCCTGCGGAAAAAGACCGAGCCATATGGGATAAAACCCGGGTCAATGAAGTCTTTCTGGTGACTTCCGTTTCCATCGACGATGAACTGTACTTTTCGTGTGGGACTTTTGTGTTGGCATTCTGGCGGCGGCATTATGCACAGTGTACCTGGCTTGCCGACTTTCCTGTCTATTCCATTGTTCACATAGGGCAGTGAGGAGCATTTTGTGTGATATTCACTGGCACAGGAACGGAGCAATATGGAGGCGACCCGTTGCCGTGAAGTTGAAACCGCGACTAACTAACTAACTAACTAACTAACTAAATAACTAACTAACTAACCAACTAACTAACTAACTAACTAACTAACTAACTAACTAACTAACTAACTAACTAACTAACTAACTAACTAACTAACTAACTAACTAACTAACTAACTAACTAACTAACTAACTAACTAACTAACTAACTAACTAACTAACTAACTAA
>JACEFZ010010546.1:0-12428 GCA_014155875.1 Cepaea nemoralis | reverse complement strand
AAAAATTTTTTGGCCAAAAAAAACCCCCTTCCTTAATCAGTAAAAAAACCTTTGGAAAAAATTTTGGCCCTTTTTCTGCCTCTGTTTCCTGGGTTTCCCTGTTATGATCTTTCCTGTTTCAACGATGTTATCTTCGTCAGTGACCGGAGGAAGCCTCTTGTTGTTCTCCACTGTAATGATTAGAATTTAAGATGTTCAGATGTCGTCTTGTGATTAATATATTACTGCGCTGAAAAACGTTGGAGGACAATAGAGATTTGTGTTATCTAAATACAATTGCGTGAATCAGCCAGAGTGACAAGTTTAATTAACTAGTAGTAGGCCTATGACCACGACCAATGCAAACGTTCGTACCCCCACCCACATCCTCCTCACCCTACCCCAAATAAATATATTATGTTCGCGATGAAATGACTACCCAATGCAACTAATTTCAAAAAGTCTTTGCTCTCTCTCTCTCTCTCTCTCTCTCTCTCTCTCTCTCTCTCTCTCTCTCTCTCTCTCTCTCTCTCTCTCTCTCTCTCTCTCTCTCTCTCTCCCTCTCTCTGTCTTTCTCTTACTTTATTTCTCTCGCACTCTCTTTCTCTCGCACACTCTCTCTCTCTCTCTTTCTCTCAACACTATATCACTCTCATACTCTCTCTCTCTCTCTCTCTCTCTCTCTCTCTCTCTCTCTCTCTCTCTCTCTCTCTCTCTCTCTCTCTCTCTCTCTGTCGTGCGTACGTACACGGGCACAAACACCACACATTCCTGTTTTCAATTTACAGTGTAAAATGAGACGCTTGTTGCCATGTTTAATGCATGATCCATTCAGTGACACCTTTGGGCGTGTTTACATCCGGGGGGGGGGGGGGGGGGGGGGGAAGAAGAGGACTAGGTGGAAATTATAATACTTGGTGTATGAAAGAATTGTTATTGAAAGAGTTTCATATGCATAAAGAAAGCGACACAACACAGACGCATTTGGATTAACAGGGAAGGTTTACAACCAGCCTAAAGTTTAAAATACTTGAAGATGATAATAAATCTATGAATAATAGTCTGCCGTTGCTGCTTCAGCTTCTTCTTCCTCTTCTTCTTCTTCTTCTTCTTCTTCTTCTTCTTCTTCTTCTTTGTGTTGTATTTATATCTACAATATCCCGTTCAATCCGCCTGGGTTATAACTGGGATATATAGTGTATTTTGTTATTTCATATATTGGTCTTAATGTTTTTCTAACTTAGTAATTCATAATGCGTACATTATATGATCCCGTCTTTCCGAAAGTTGTAACATTCATATTGTGTTAATCATCTTTGTTCACGCCAGTATATTTACAGCTTTTCTATAACTGATTTACATTACTGGTGTTTTAGTTTGCAATATCGCTCCCCTATATAAGAACCTTCTCTGGTAATTTGATATATTGCAGTGCTTATTAATCTTTCCTTCTGTTCTCTAGGAATCGTTTCTTTAATACTTTTTTTTTCCATTGCCGTAGGCTTCGATTATCTTAGGACTGGCGTTCTTCAGTCATAAAAGTGGACAGCATTCATGCGGATGATTGTTGTTGTTGTTTGTCCATCAAGAATGATGATGACCATTCATTTCATGCAGTGGGGTTGAAGGTATGGAGCCGTGAGTTCTAAGATGGCTAATAAGGCCTATTTTGGCTCGAAATGTTCTTTGACAATGCGGGCAAAGAATGCTTGACGTTCCAGGAGGATCTCCTGCAGTGGTTTTTCTTTCCAGCCTTTTCTTCGCAGCTCTTGCAGTCCTGGTTGCTTCACAAGTGACTGCACTCTTATGTAATGATGTACGCCATAAATTACGGTCTTTAGCAGCAGTTTCCCGGGTGTCAGGATGAATTCCAAAAGCTTTCAGTAAGACGGTGTTATTGTTAGTGTTGTTTAAAAAGTTTCCTCTGGCCGCCTTGGGAGCGTTTACCACAACGCAGCTCGCCGTAAACAAATTTGTTTAGTGAGCCTGTGATCTGGCATACGAGTTAAGTGACCAGCCCAGCAAATCTGATTTTTCATTAGTAGAGTATGGATACCGGGCATGGACGCTCTTTCTAGAACTTCAGTGTCAGGGATCTTGTCTTGCCATTTAATCTTCAATAGCTTCCTAAGGCAGACTGTGTGGAAGCGGTTTAATTTCCTAGCATGTCGCTGGTAAACAGTCCATGTTTCACAAACATATAGCAGTGTGGATAATACAACTGCTTTGTAGACTTTCAGCTTTGTTTCCAGGCTTATTCCATTTCTGTTCCATACATTCTTGTACAATCTGCCAAAGGCCGCGCTGGCTTTGGAGATTCTTGCATTCACTTCGTCATCAATTGTAGCAGTTTGTGACACAATGCTGCCAAGATAGGTGAATTTGTCCACAACACTTAGACTATGACCGTTCACGTTGATATTCGGCACGGTGTGATTATTTCCTGGAGCTGGCTGGTACATAACTACAGTCTTCTCCAAGTTGATATTGAGCCCAAAGTTGGCACAGGCATGTGAGAAAGCTGAAACATTGTGTTGCATGTCTGCCTCCGAGTTGTCGTATAGAGCGCAATCATCAGCAAACGGCAGTTCTCTGACGGTGTCGCTGTTAGTCTTGGTTTTGGCTTTCAGTCTTCTGAGATTGAACAACTTTCCATCCATGCGGTAGTTGATGTCTATTCCAGCATTCGTCAACATAGCTGAAAACATGATGAGGCCGAACAGTGCTGGTGCCAGGACACATCCTTGCTTCACTCCATTGGTGACAAGAAAGGGCTCAGACAGTTCACCATTTTCCTGTACTCTTGCCTGCATACCATCAGAAATAGTCGCACTATTTGGACAAACTCTTTTGGGCAGCCATATTTCGCCATAATCTTCCACAGTCCTTCTCTGCTGACTCGTGGATGATACAGTATTGATTGCAGACAATGAACAGGATCTGGAACATTTAGTAGATGCGGTTATTGAACACAGTGAACAACTAGGGTTAGAATTAAATTGTTGTAAATAGACAAAGATTATGGACGTCTCTAAGAAGAAAGAATAACCACAATGCAATATACGGATAAATGGGAATATTCTTAAACAAGTGAATTGGTACAACTATCTTGGAACAGTCATAAAATCTTATGGAAAGTGCCTTGAAGAGATTAAAACAAGAATCGCAATGGCAAAAGTAGCTTTTTGCAAGATGAAAAACATACTAACCAATAAAATGATGTCAATTGCAACGAAAAAAGAATGTTGAAGTGCTACATAGAACCTGTACTTTAGTATAGATGTGAAACGTGGACAATGAGCAGACAAGCTGAAAAACATCTAGTGGTAGTGAAAATGTGGTTTCTGAGGAAATTGAACAGAATATCATGGGCAAAATTTAAAAAAAACAATGAGCAAGCCTTACAAGATGCAAATGAAAACCTAAACTGATTAGAGAAATTAGACGCAGATAGTCAAAATGTTTCGGGTACGTTATGAGAAGATATAAACAAGAGAACTTGATGACAACAGGCAAAATTGAGGGGAAAATAACAAGGGGAAAGCAGAGAAGTAAATATCTGGATGGTTTGACCATATGGCATGGCCGAGACAAGAACGCAGAGCTGATCTACGACTTTGGTGATCGAGTGAGATGGCGAAATATGACTGCCCACGCTTATCAGCGTGGTACATGATAATGATTACTTATGTCTAGTACTTGTTGTTGTTGTTTGTCCATCAAGAATGATGATGACCATTCATTTCATCCAGTGGGGTTGAAGGTGTGGAGCCATGGGTTCTAAGATGGCTGATAAGGCCTATTTTGGCTCGAAATGTTCTTTGACAATGTGGACAAAGAATGCTTGACGTCTCTGGAGGAGGATTTCCTGCAGTGGTTTTTCTGTCCTGCCTTTTCTTCACAGCTCTTGCAGTCCTGGTTGCCTCACATATGACTGCACCCTTGCGCAATGATGCACGCCACGAATTTCGGTCTCTGGCTGCAGCCTCCCAGGTGTCATGATGAATTCCAAAAGCATTCAGTGAAATTTTCAGAGTGTCTTTAAAACGTTTCCTCTGGCCACCTTGGGAGCGTTTACCACAACGCAGTTCGCTGTAAAAAATTCGTTTAGGGAGCCTGTGATCTGGCATGCGAGTCAGGTGACCAGCCCAGCGAATCTGATTCTTCATTCAGTATAGTGTGGATACTGGGCATGGATGCTCTTTCTAGGACTTCAGTGTCTGGAATCTTGTCTTGCCATTTAATCTTCAGTAGCTTCCTTAGGCAGACTGTGTGGAAGTGGTTTAATTTCCTAGCGTGTCGCTGATAAACAGTCCAGGTTTCACAAGCATATAGCAGTGTAGATAATACAACTGCTTTGTAGACTTTTAGCTTTGTTTGCAGGCTTATTCCAGTTCTATCCCATACATTCTTGTACAGTCTGCCAAAGGCTGCACTGGCCTTGGAGATTCTTGCATTCACTTCGTCATCGATTGTGGCAGCTTGTGACAGGGTGCTGCCAAGATAGGTAAATTTGTCCACAACACTTAGTCTATGATCATTCACTTTGATATTCGGCACAGTGTGATTATTCCCTGGAGCTGGCTGGTACATAACTACAGTCTTCTCCAAGTTGATATTGAGCCCAAAGTTGGCACAGGCATGTGAGAAAGCTGAAACATTATGTTGCATGTCCGCCTCTGAGTTGGCGTATAGAGCGCAATCATCAGCAAACAGGAGCTCTCTGACGGTGCCACTGTTAATTTTGGTTGTAGCTTTCAGCCTTCTGAGATTGAATAACTTTCCATCCATACGGTAGTTAATGTCTATTCCAATGTCGTCGTTCTCGAAGGCATTCATCAACATGGCTGAAAACATGAGGCTGAACAGTGTTGGTGCCAGGACACATCCTTGCTTCACTCCATTGGTGACAGGAAAGGGTTCAGACAGCTCACCATTTTCCTGTACTCTTGCCTGCATGCCGTCATGAAATAGCCGCACTATTTGGACAAACTTTCGTGGACAGCCATATTTTGCCATAATCTTCCAGAGTCCTTCTCTGCTGACTGTATCAAAAGCCTTGGTAAGGTCAATGAAAGTGGAGAACATTTCGCAGTTCTGTTCCTGACATTTCTCTTGCAGCTGCCTTGCAGCGAAAATCATGTCAACAGTTCCACGTTTCTTTTCTGAAGCCACATTGACTCTCAGGAAGAAGACCTTGATCGAGATGGGCTGTGAGGCGATTGAGAAGAATTCTGGCGAGTATCTTCCCTGCAATTGAAAGCAAGGAGATGCCTCGGTGGTTGTCACAGGATTGGCGGTTTCCTTTACGTTTGTAAAGGTGGACTATTGACGCGTCCTTAAAATCTTGTGGCATGGTCTCATTCATCCATATGTTTGTGAAGACTTGGTGAAGCTGCTCTGTTAGGACCGGCCCACCTGCCTTGTATATCTCTGCTGGGATGGAGTCAGGACCAGGTGCCTTGCCGCTGGAGAGTTGCTGGATGGCTTTGTTTATTTCCACTATGGTTGGCAGGTCATCAAGAGTCTCATTGGTGGGAACTTGAGGAAGGCAATTGATGGTTTCATCATCAAAGAAGGAAGTTGCATTTAAGATTTTGCTGAAATGCTCTGCCCAGCGTTGGAGGATTTCTTTCTTATCGGTGACCAATGTTCCCCCGTCTGCACTGAGGAGGGGAACTATGCCTGGTGATGAAGGACCATAGACCGCTTTCAGTGAGTCGTAGAAGTTTTTTCATATCGTGTCTGTCAGCAAAGCCCTGAATTTCATCAGCTTTGCTGCTCAGCCAGGAGTCCCGCATGTGCCGAAGTTTCTGCTGCACTACTCTCTGAATGTTCTTGAAAGCATCTTTTTTTGATGTTGACTTTGGGTCATTCAAATGTGCCTTGAGGAGAAGATGTTTCTCGGCCAGCAATTGGTTGATGTCTTCGGAATTTTCATCAAACCAGTCTTTATGCTTTCGGGGGGCTGGACCCAGGATTTCCATAGCAGTGTTGTAAATCGTGTCCTTTAGGGCTCTCCATTCTGTTTCTGTATCCTGTTTAGCTTCAGCATTGGGCTTGAGGCGGTCTTCCAGCATATTTTCAAACGACTGCTGCATTTTCTTGCTGTTTAGGCGGGTGGCATTTAGCTTTGTTTGCATTTTCGCCCCTTGAGGACGCCGTGGTGGCCTGATGTGGATGTTCATTTTCGAGACAATGAGACGATGGTCTGTCCAACATTCGGCGCCACACATGGATTTTGTCACTCGAACGTCTTGTCTGTCACTCCTCCTGACGATGACATAGTCAATGAGGTGCCAGTGTTTCGAGCGAGGGTGCATCCACGATGTCCTATTTCTCATGGGGAGACGGAAATTGTGTTCGTAATCAGGAGATCATGTTCGGCACAAGTCTGAAGGAGGCGGAGTCCATTGCTGTTACAATTTCCAACTCCATGCTTTCCAATAATGCCACTCCAAGAGGTGGTGTCCGTGCCTACTCTGGCATTGAAATCCCCAAGGAGTATAAGTTTGTCTCCTTTGGGAACAGATGTTAATACATTGTGCAGGTCCTCATAGAACTTATTCTTGACATCATCTTCGTTGGTCATAGTTGGTGCGTAGACACTCACAATGGTTGCGTGCTTCCTTCCATTCAGCAGAGGCAACTTCATGGTCATGAGCCTGTCGTTTACAGCCTTTGGAAATCCAGCTAATTTGCCGACCAGGGCCGACTTAATGGCAAATCCCACACCGGATTGGCGTCTTTCCTCGCTTTTCCTTCCACTCCAGAAAAATGTGTAGCCGGCACCAATTTCACAGATTTGGCCTTCTTCTGCAAGTCGTGTCTCGCTCAAGGCTGCAATGTCGATGTTGTACCTGCCGAGCTCTCTCCCAATCAGTGCTGTTCGTCTCTCTGGACCCGACGCGCCGTCTCTGTCAAGTAGGGTGCGTACATTCCAAGTTCCAATTGTTAAGGGAATATGGTTTACTCTTTTAGTTTTGCTTGTTTTATCTTTCTTTGTATGTCGACCGCAGTTTAGGGTACCCACCAACCGCGGCTAGCTGGTTAGGTAGTGATGAAGCAGACAATGTTTAGGGCACCTTTTCTAGCCCCTTCCTCATGCTATGGAGGTGAGCAGTGTGTTCCTATAGAGGGCTGCTCAGTCGCTCAGGGGGCTGCCGAATCCCACTGCTGCTCCGGTCAGTAGAAGACGACCATATGGCCTGAGCCGCCTGTGTGCAGGTCTGCGACTACGGCTGCCAGCGTACCCACGCCTGCCGCTTTGCCGCTCGCCCATCGCCACAGGGCTTGAAGGTGATATGTGACGTTGGATGAAGAATGACTTGCGCGATGACTTGGATTAAAGTGAGGAAGAGTTGCGCAATTCGTCGACCTCACTCTCTCGCCTGAGTCCATCTGAGTCCAGTGGCAAGACAAGTCGAGACGATTGGAGACGAATACAGGTGCAGTGGATGACCAGGGCGCTCTACGTGCCTTGCCGTGCTCATTACGTTCCACAACGCTTTGCAGGTAAACGCCGTCTTGCCCGTTGAATCAGGAATGATTTCTTCCGCGCAGTCTGCCGAATCCTGTCTTCACATGCTGGGTAGGCATACCCTAGTTTACCTCTTGGTTTGACACCAAATCGGATACCCATGCCTGGTTTAGCCAGCCTCTCACAGCTGTTGCCCGGGGGGTGGCCGCTGTCGCATGCTGACAGCTACTAGGAGCCACAGGCACGAGCTGGGTGTCAGACTTGGACCAGTGGGGGATGGGTCCTGAAAGGACATGAGAGCCATCCTTACCAAAGGTGCTACCAATGCCTGACACCCCGTACCCCCCTGTCTAGTACTAGACCCAGCATAAAGACCCAATGTGTCTGTGCTTTTGCTATTTGGCATACGATTGGTTTCATATATTACTGGAGGGTAAGGTTGAAGGCAAGCGAGCAAGAGGTTGACAAGTGGGAAGATAACCTCAAGAGATGGACGAACAGCAAACTGATAGAATGTACAGTCATGGCGAGAGACAGTCTTGGGGATCTATAGCAGATAACCTTCATTGTGGAGACTTCGCCTGATTGATTGATTGATTGATTGATTGATATATTTTTAGACCTCTTGTGTTGTTTCTTAAACTTCCTATAGCTGATGACAAGGCAGCGGGGTCGTTTCCTACACTCGTCAGTTTGGACTTCATTGTTCGATCCCCAACATGGAGGGTAGGCATTTGAACGATTACGGCCTCTGAAGTGTTTATGCTTTTGGCTACGGTTTGAATATGCATTTTCCTCATGCTGGACTGGTAGTGCATAGTTCCGTCGCCCTGCTACTGAATAGAGTGCGTGGAGCGATACTTTGAGCTGTGAATTTCGTGTGGGATGCTTTTACATCTGCCCGTGGTTGTTTGTAGCGTGAAGAGCATGTTCAGAATAATGATAGCCAACTTTTCTCTGAACCAACTGGGTTGCCTTATATATGTGTGGCTGCTGGTTTTCTAGTGACTGCCCCTTCCATCGACGATGAACTGTATGTTTCGTGGCGGAAGTTTGTGTTGGCATTCTGGCGGCGGCATTAAGCTTATATACCTGTGCGGGCTGTTGGTTTGTCGAGACTCCTGGCTGTTCCACTTTTGAGGTGGGACAATGAGGAGCATTTTGTGTGATATTCACTGGCACAGGACCGGAGCATAATGGGGACGACCGTTTGCTGCGAAGTTGGAACAGCGACTAATGACTAATGTTGACATCTCGTCCAGGAAGCAATGGCAAACTAATGAACACAAAATTACCTAGAACACAACCCAGGGTTGGGGTTGATGGCAACGTCTCGCCATGTATGTTTCAATGGCGGTATAAGAATACTGCCCGTACCCCAGAGTTGTAGGTTTACATTTCTATCAGGTCTCAGTCAGATATGACTGACAAAAGTATTTACCCTCTGGACAACAATCACCTTCAAATTAATATCCTTTTTTCTCTTCAAGGAACAGCGCCGCCAAGATACTCAGTTGTTGATTCCATCCATGAGCTCGGCGTTGTCGAAGCGCTGGGTAGCCAGCCAGACCTTCATCTTGCCGAAGAGATGATAGTCGCCTGGTGTCAAGTCCGGACTGTAATGGGGTGGTTGAAAATGTCCCACTTAAACTGCTCAAGTAAAGCTTTTGCGCGAGCAGCAGTGTAAGACCGCGCGTTACCGTGCACGATAATGACGTCACTGGTGAAAATTCCGTGCCTTTTTTTTTTTTGTGGATTGACGAAGCTTCTTCAGTGTTTCGCAATAATCTTCTGACGTTATTGTTGTCTGTAGTGTCATGAAAAAAATGCCCATGCGGTCCTAGGACACTGAGCATTCACAAAGTGAACCTATGTCTCGTCCCCAGTCACTTTTCTGGCGAGAAGTGCATCCCCATCTTCCAAGTAGTGCACTAGAGCTTTGTGAACGTCGGCCATTTGCTTTGATACCCACGGTGAATAGAATTTGTGGTAACCTAACCTCTCTGTGACAATTCGAAACAGACTAGTCTTAGAAATTTTAGGAAATTCTGTAGAAAGATCTGAAATTGTGAAACGGCGCTTTTCCACAACGACTTGGTCGATTTTAATAGCTCATCTGTCACACATGAATGTCATCCTTGTCCACCCTATTCATGAACATCTTTACGACCATCTCTGAATGTCCGTCACTAATAATTAACAGACCGGTCACTCATAACGTTATCATCGTACACACGATACAGTCGACTACGAATCTCGGCCGCATTTTGACCTTCTGTTTGAAGAAAACGAATCACACCACGAATTTTACAGCTGTCGGGAAAGGCAATAACAAATGCGAATGTATGTAGATATGTAGTGAGCTAAAAGACTACTGAATGATGCAAGCAATGAACGGTGTATCTATGGCAACCGGTTTATTTTTACTAACCAATCGGGGTTTGATTTTGGAATAGCCCTTGTTTTTGTTGTTGTTGTGTTGTTGTTGTTGTTGTTGTTGTTGTTGTTGTTATTGTTGTTGTTGGTAGTGGTTTTCTTGTTGCTGATGTTGTAAACTGATTAGAGTCATTAGACGTAGACAGTGAAAAAATTTTGGGCATGTTATGAGGAAGTGACTTGGAGAACTTGGCGACAACTGGCAAGATCGAAGGGAAGAGATCAAGGGGAAGACCGAGAAGTAAATACCTGGATGGATTGGCCACATGGCATGGTCGAGACAGGAACACGGAGCTGATCCACGACTCTGGTGATCGAGTGAGATGGCAGAACATGACCGCCCACGCTTACCGGCATGGCACATGATGGATGGATGGTTGCTGTTGTTGTTGTTGTTGTTGGTGGTGGTGGTGTTGGTGGTGGTGTTGTTGTTATTGTTTTTGTTTTGTTGTTATTGTTAGTGTACATTTTGTTGTTGTTGTTATTGCTGGTATTGTTGTTGTCGTTGTTATTGTTGGTTTTGTTGTTGTTATTATTGTTGTTGTCGTTTGTGTTGTTATTGGTGGTGGTGATGATGGTGGTGTTGTTGTTGTTACCGCTGCTGCTGATAGTGCTGTTTTGTTGTTGTTGTTATTGTTGTTGTTGGTGACGATTGTGGTGTTGTTGTTGTCGTCGTCGTCGATGACGATGTTGCTATTATGTTGTTGATGTTCCTGTTGTTGTTGTTGTTGGTAGTAGGACGGTGTACCCCATCTTACACAGAAAGTACCAGGCTTGCTCCCCTCATATGGTAATTTGTTGTTTTTCCCCATACAATTGCCACTCTGCCTGTCACGTGATATATGACATGTTGAAAATGGGGAAAATCCTGCCCTTATTCTTCCTTGTCTTGTGATTTGATTAGCCACGGGGTGTTTAACTGCAAAGACGTGTTGCTGTGTTTTGCTGTTTTTTTTTTGTTTTCGTCTCTTCTTTGTTATTTTGCCTGTTTTGTCATGACCTGACATATTTGGATGGCAAGTAATCGGCTGCAGTGTTATCATTGTGTGAAATGTGATGATCTTGTTCATCTAGTCATCAAATGCAGTCATATTAGCAGAAGTAAAGCTATTTTTTAAAGCTTCTAAATCAAGGGCTGAGAACGTCCGGCCCTCAGGTCATATCAGGTCCACGAAATCATTTCGTCTGGGCCTACCAAAGCAATCGCAAGTGGGATTTGAAATTTATTAAATCGAGGAGATTTATAAACAATCATAAATAGGTCTAGTAGCAACATCATCAGTACCATCGCACATCACACGCCTCACCAAAGAGGAGCAGTTTCAGCCATCACATTAAGGGATGAGTTAATTAAATGTTTGACCTATTGAAGGATAATTTTTAAGCGGATAATTTTGTTTTGCGCACGAATGATGTTCTTCTTCTTTCATTCGCTTGAAAAATGTCTATAACTGAAATGCTGTCTCTTGTATGAATCTAACAGTCTTTTTTAGTTCACTCAGCGGTCCATAGAGTTAATCTTCCACTGTTGTTTCTCTAGGCCAGAAGGTTCGCCTGGATATGTTGTAGTCTGAGCAGTCCTGGAGTATGTGCTCTGCTGTCTGCAAACCACATGTGCACATGGCTGAGTCACCAATCTTGAATTTTGTATACATGTGTTTGCGTAATCTATTGTGTCCTGTTCTGAAGCTTAGAATAATGACCTGTTCTGAATGATGTTATAACTATGCAAATGGCTTGTAGTAGAAAAACTATTCTCCCCCCTTATGCTAAATGAAAGGAAGACAAAATATGGTGGCAATATTTCTTATTATTTGTAGAGGAAGAACTGTAACTTTCGCCAGATGTTATGTTCCGTTTGTTCTAATTATAAATGTTCATTAATTATCACCACTTCCTCATCATTATATTTGTTAAGATTTTAAGCAGGTTGTCTTGCGGTAGGTTTCACAAAAAGGTATGAGTGCCTGTCGTTCAGAACGCAGTGGCAAACTACTGAACATAAACTTGACAAGAAATCACAAACTACTGAACATAAACTTGACAAGAAATCACAAACTACTGAACATAAACTTGACAAGAAATCACAAACTACTGAACATAAACTTGACAAGAAATCACAAACTCCTAGAAATGCTGGAGTTGACTGAAGCCTCCTTTAAAGGATATGCGACTGATTTCTTGTTCCGTTTTCCTGCCACGATATTTCTTTTATTTGTCTATACAATCAGATTTCTTGTTCCATTCTCCTGCCACGATATTTCTTCTATTTGTCTATGCAACCAGATTTCTTGTTCCCTTCTCCTGCCATGATATTTCTTGTATTTGCATAGACAACCACATTTCGAAAGCTTTATTGTTACTCTCTCGTTCTTTATTCATTGTACATGTTTCTGCGCCATACAATCGCGTACAGCAGGGGTGGGCAAACTTTTTGTGCGTAATTATTAATTATGTATAGGTTATTAAGCAAAAAAAAAAAATTTTTTTTTTAAATTTTAAAATAATTTTTTGGGGAAAAAATTTTTTTTTC
>JACEFZ010010545.1:0-12118 GCA_014155875.1 Cepaea nemoralis | reverse complement strand
CTCAATCTTCTCGAAATCAGATATGTCGCATTCTCCTCAACAATTAGACATGTCTCAATCTTCTTGAAATCAGGCATGTCGCAATCTCCTCAACAATTAGACATGTCTCAAACCCCCTAAATCAGATATGTCTCAATCTCCCCAACAATAAGACATGTCTCAGTCTCCTTATCAATAAAACATGTCTCAATCTCCTAAACAATCAGACATGTCTCAATCTCGCCAACAATTAAACGTGTCTCAATCTCCTCAACAATAAGATTGATCTCAGTCTACCAACAATCAGACATGTCTCAACCTCCTCAATAATAAGAGACTTCTCAATATCCCCAACAATAAGACATTTCTCAGTCTCCCCATCGCTGTGGTTGTTGCAATTCCACTTCCTGCTGAGACACAGAAACATGTTGCTACAATTGTGGTTACCAATCTCCCCAATAATCAGGCATTCCTCAATCTCCCCCAAAAATTGTAAAGTACAGAATGTTTCAGGAGATTAAAGGGAAATAACGAAGGGATGAGAAAAAGGAATGTGCCATTATTTTAATTCATGAAAAGCCCAGACAAGTTTATGGTGTCAGTTTTATGAAAACACCCCAGCCTGGAGGCGAAAAGGTCAGACAAAATTGTTTCTGGTGTTGAAGTATGTGCCGGGACGCCTGGGTCACAGTGTATCGTTTTTACTTTGATGGTTTCATGAGATAAGACACGACAGTGGTGGAAGGGTTATATGTAGGCAGACAGACAGAATGACAGACAGACAGAATGACAGACAGACACATGGAAAAACAGACAGACAGAATGACAGACAGACAGATGGCAGAGAGACAGAATGACAGACAGACAGACAGGATGACAGACAGACGCACAGAGAAACAGACAGACAGAATGACAGACAGTCAGAGTGACAGAGAGAGTGACAGACAAAATGACAGACAGATAGAATGACAGATACCTTGGCAAAGAAAAACAGACAGACAAACTAACGGACGGATGTTGAGACGGACAGGCAGATATATAGACAGACATGACGACAAGACGACAGACAGATTCACGAAGAAACAGATGGATAGACATAAAAACAGACGAACAGACAGATACACAGACAATCAGACACGTAGACAGACAGAAACACCAACATAAAGGCGGAAAAAGCAAAAGAAATACAGAAAGAAGGACGGACGGAGGAATGGACAGACGAAGGAACGGACAAACGCATGGACGGACGTTCGGACATACAGACGGAAGAAGAGACAGACAGTCAGTAAAGTAAGTCAGTCAGACAAACAGGCCGACAGACAAACAGCATACTTTGTTTTCTTTTGCGTTGTCATCTTCACGAATATAATCTCATAATGCTGACAACATTTACATAAGTTTAGTAAAGACAATAATAGCGAAGTCGAGACAAGAGAAGCACTAAAACACAATACATAGACTTGTTGGTAAACACAGTGTGTAACTCGTCCCACAATATAACTCCCTTCCACATTCCTTAAGGTGAATTCGGCATGTGGTGCTCCATCCATATTTGATAGACTAATCGATTGTCGGTGGGCTATGCTTTCACGGGCGATGGTCGTGGTACGCATGTTGACTTACCTCGGCTTCCGGTCCAATATGGTGGATAGGCGGCCGAGCTATTAAGGCTTCTGAAGTGTTTTTGATTCTGGCTACGGCTTGCTTACGCATTTTCCCCATGTTGGACTGGTAGTACATAGTTCGTCGCCCAGCTACTGAGTTAAGTGCATGAAGCGACACTGTCAGTTGTAAATTTCGTTTGGAGTTGTTTAACATCTGTCCGCGGTTATTTGTATTGTGAACTGCATTTTCAGAAAATGGCGGCGGCCTGTTGCTGAACTAACCACTTTTGCATTGTGCAGTAATGTGTGGCCGGCTTCGTGGCTTAGAGGTTACGACTTTTCTCCGTAATCTCGTATACTCTCGTAGGTGACGTGATGACGGTGAAAATCAGCAGTGGTTCGAATCGCATCGGTTACTTACGGGATATGTGAGCCGGCCGCTCAGAAAGCAATGGTAAACTACTGAGCGTAACCTTGCCAAGAAATCAACATACAGCTGAAAGATGCTGGTGTTGACAGCGATGTCCTGTAAAGGATATGCAAAAAAAAAAAAAAAAAAGTAATGTGTGTGAAGCTGCCGCTTCCATCGACGATGATCTGTAATATTCGTGGCGGACTGTTGTTGTTTTTTGAGTCAGGCAGCGGTCTTATGCATGTACTACCTATGCGTGCTGATGGTTTGTCAGTACTGCTGTTTGTTGCACTTTTCACATGCGACAGTGAGGAGCATTTTGTATGATATTCGCTGGCACAGAAACGTAGCTTCCTGGGGGAGACCCTTTGCCGTGATGTTAGAACCGCCACTAACTTACAACTAACTAATGTTGGCTTACCTCAGTACACAATTATCTAACTTGCTTACTGTATAATTTGTGGCCCCCAGGGTTTCTGCTGTCATTCTTAATTTCCATGTATGAAATAGGAGCTGTAAATCCCTCGTAAGTAAAGCATGAACATCGTCGATATACGATAAATCCTGACGGGGGCTAAATGTTATAGTTCGTATTACGGCGTACATAAATACATTTATGTTTCCATTATATGTTTTATATGATTACATTTAATCCTTAAACTGATTCGGTGCCCCAGAATAGTAGATTTCAACCAAACATGATACAGAATTATATGAACAATTATTATCAGGTACATTTCCGTTCACTGAGCGTTGACATTGCGGAAAATAACACGAAACAGCAGATACGACGATGACTCTAGTGTGGCGATAATTCGCCCTTCTGTAAAATTGGGAGGTCACATTTTGATATAATATCCTTCGGCAATGAATCAGTTAAAATATGAAATTTGCATCGGCTCTTTTAAAACTCACCGTTATCACAATGAGCCATGCCGATAATCGTCGGCCGTCACTATCCGTCACCTCACGCGGTCAACAGTTTTGGTTATGTCCGGATTATGTCATGCAGCTGAGCTGTCCAAATATTTATCTGCCTACCTTCCTCTGGCGCTTTTCTCGTCAAATCTGCCCGTTGTCACTAAGTTTTCCAGTTTATTTCTCTCATCACGTGTCGACTATGTTTTGCCTTGCCACGTCTAATTTCTCTCATCACGTGTCGACTATGTTTTGCCTTGCCACGTCTAATTTCTCTCATCACGTGTCGACTATGTTTTGCCTTGCCACGTCTAATTTCTCGAATCAATTGACGGTTTAGTTCCTTTCTTGTAAAAATGTCGCATTTGTTTTTCTGTCCATTCATTGCATTCTTTGCATTTTCCCAGCAACGAACATGTCCACTGGCATTAGATGTTTGTCACCTTCTCTGCTGATTGTCCATGTTTCCCATCAATACAACAGTATAGGATCTGTATAAAGTATGCGTTAAATTAGTGGAACTGAGGTAAAACTAGGGACGAGTAATCAATATAAAATAACTCACAGATAGATATTTAGTTTTACAGAGCTCTGTTACGAGAAATATAGGACGTTGCGACCACTAGAATTCACAGCAAACAAATAAACAAAACACAACATATAAATTGCACGATTTATTGCCTGGCACATTTTGCTGCATCTCGAGACGAAACGAAATATGCCAGGCAACAAATCGTGCAATCTATTGCGTGTGTCTTCGTAATTCAAATTCACTAAGGGAAAACATTGCTTTGATTTTCTGAAACAACATATAAAAACACTATAATGACTACATTAAGGCATAATAACTGAATGAGTGACATTGAAAGATTTTAAAAAATTTAATCATTGAAAAGAAAATGGGGAAAAAAACATGAGGTAACTGCTACTTATGTGAGAATGCCAGGCTGTGAAACTAACATGAATCTTGACATTGGTATTTTTATATAGACATCCGTGAGAGTCTGTGGTGTGATGGTAACAGGGGTAGGGGATGGTAACCGTCCAGTGAAGATCCCAGGTAAATGCATGAAAGTGGTACATGAAAGAGGGGAGGAGGTTAAGACAGGAAACTAAAAGCAATGGAGATGTGATGTGGGAGTGAAAACTAGGAAGGAGTGATCCGGTGGATGTCGGGACAATGCATGAATGGGTGCCAGTGAAGAGTTAGCCATAGTGGGCGAATGTCCAAGAGCAATGATGTGTGTACCTAAGTATGATTGTGTTAATGAACCACACTTGGTGCTCCGCTATATGTGTACTTAGGGAATAGTAAAGTCTGAGTGGACTGATGTGTATGAGCGCATATACCGAGAGAGAGAGAGAGAGAGAGAGAGAGAGAGAGAGAGAGAGAGAGAGAGAGAGAGAACAAGAGAGAGAGAGAGAGAGAGAGAACAAGAGAGAGAGGGAGAGAGAGAGAGAGAGGGAGAGAGAGAGAACAAGAGAGAGAGAGAGAGAGAGAGAGAGAGAGAACAAGAGAGAGAGGGAGAGAGAGAGAGAGAGGGAGAGAGAGAGAACAAGAGAGAGAGAGAGAGAGAGAGAGAGAGAGAGAGAGAGAGAGAGAGAGAGAGAGAGAGAGAGAACGAACGAACGAACAGACTTTATTTTCAAAGGGTAACAAATTGGACACGCAGGCCCGTCTTACATTCGGCCCTTCCAATCACTCATCTTTCTTTCATCAACAGTGCATAGGAATAAAACATTGTCACATGAATTTTGTAAAAATAAACAATGCATATTACTATGTTATGAGACACATCCACCACCCACCCACACATCCCCCATTCACTCAACTCCCCCACCCAACCACACACACATACAATACATTCCCCCACCCATCCACCACATCCCTACACCTACACATCTCCCCACCCACACACACCTCTAACCCACCACACATTCCATCCACCCACACCCCAAGCACACATACATTCAATAACCCACACATCCCCCACCTACACACATCTCCCCACCCACTCACATATCCTCTACCCGTCCCATTTCCCACCAACAATCACTCACCCAATATCCTCCTCCACCCACACACCTCCAACCACACCAGCCAAACACACATTCCTCAGCCACACACACATCTCCCCGTCAACTCACATATTCCGCACCTACCCACACACAAATTCCGCACTCACCCACATAATCTCCCATCGCCCCCAGCCCACTCACAGATCCCGAGCCCACACCTACAAACATCCCCCACCATCTCCTAACCTGCACACACTCACCCACCCACATATCCTCTACCCACCCACACATCCTCTATCCACCCATCCCCCAACCAAACATCCCTTAACCACTCACCCTTACTCATATACAATCACCCACCCACACATCCTCTACCCAACCACACATCCTCCATCCACCCATTCCCCCAGCCACACATCCCTTAACCACACACCCCTACCCATATACACACACGTCCCCACCCACGCACAATCTCCCCACCAATACAAACATCCCTCACACACATCCCCACCCACCAACACATTCCCCATTCACAAACACACACCTCCCATCCACGAACACTCAACCCACATACACATCCCACACCCATACATTCATCCCCTCACACATCCCTAGACACACGTACTTATCCCTCAACCACTAACACCCACACATCCCTTACTCACTCATCAACACATACATCTCCTATCTACCCACCCACACTCACACATCCCAACCACCCATCTAAGCACACATCCCCCACCCTCACACACATCCTTCACCCACCCGCAAACCCAACCACAGCTTCACCCACTCAAACAAACATCATTTATCCACACCCAGCTGCCCTCCCACACAACACCACACCCACACACATCCCAAAGACACATCCAACACACACACATCTATCCACACATCTCCTACCCATCCACACATCCCCCAACTACAATCACCCTCACTACCCACACATACTTCCTCCATCCAGCCACACACACCCCCACCCAGCCAGACATATCCCCCACCCACACACACATCTCCAAATCCATCACCCACACACATCACGCACCCCTCCCCCAACCCACACACATCCCCACACACATTCACCCACACATCTCTCACCCACACACACTCCCCGCCCATCCACCCAAACATCCCACACCCATACACCTCCCTCACCCACACACACATCCCAAAACCCACAACTACCCCCACCTGCACACATCTACCACCCACCACATATCCCCACACCCACATCTCCCCACCCACACATATACCCCCACCCATCCCATAACCCACCATCAATCATCCACCAACATATCCTCCTCCACCCACTCACCCACAACCACCTAGACAAACCCACGCCACACACAAACACATCTCCCCATACACCCATACATCTCGCACGCATCCATACACAAATCCCCCACCCACCCACACACAAATCCCCCACCCACCCACACAATCCCACCCCGCCCACCACACATCCTGAGCCCACCCACACACATCACGAATCCACCCACACACACATCCCCCCCATCCCCAACCTACTATTATGATCAAACTTCCCACACTTTACACACACATACAGTGATGATTGTCGTGAGCATAGTCGCAAAATTGTAAAGAAAATGGAGAAAAATTGTACATATACATTTTGTAACTTAAAAATTAGTGATGTAATTCAACTCTCTCTCTCTCTCTCTCTCTCTCTCTCTCTCTCTCTCTCTCTCTCTCCTCTCTCTCTCTCTCTCTCTCTCTCTCTCTATCTATCTCTCTCTCTCTCTCTCTATCTCTCTCTCTCACACACACAGGCACACACACATTCCCCACACACACACACACACACACACACACACACACACACATATCTCTCACATACACACCCTTACATACATCCTCACATCTAGACAAATACATGATGCCTCACATGATCACTGAAACTAATAAGAACAAATTCCCACACTTTACACACAATTGAGACACTGACGATTGTCGTGAGAATTCTCGCAATTGCAAGAAGTGGAGAAAAAATAGTACATATACATTATGTAGCGTAAAAATTAGTGATGTAATTCAACTATCTCTTTTTTTTCTCTCTCCTCTCTCTCTCTCTCTCTCTCTCTCTCCGTCTCTCTCTCTCTCTCTCTCTCTCTCACACACACACACACACACACTAACTCTCTCACTCACATCACAGTAATGTTATATTATACATGATAAAATCAAGTGGCATACAAAATGATAAGATGAGAATTAAAAAAGAGAGAGAGAGAGAGAGAGAGAGAGAGAGAGAGAGAGAGAGAGAGAGAGAGAGAGAGAGAGAGAGAGGAGTGTAGTACCTGTGATATGCCACCAAGAATATGTTTAACCAGGAGGTCTAAAGATACGAGACTTCACTAATACTGCAACATGTGGAATGGAGTCAGTAAGGTTGATTGTTCCACCACTTATTGTAGCATGAAATGTCCCAATACATTGTGTTATTGAGATTGTATATGATCAGACCACCCACAATACACATGATATGGGTCGGCACAGACAAGCAAAATTGTTGGTACTATCAACGAACATAAACAAACGAAGATCGTTAACTGATTAGAGAAATTAGACGTATTTTGGGCATGTTATGAGAAGAAATGAATTGTAAAACTTGGTGACAACTGGCAAGATCGACGGGGAGAGACCAAGGGGACGACCGAGAAGTTTTTACCTGGATGGCTTGGCCATGTGGCATGGTTGAGACAGACACATTAAGCTGATACACGACTCTAGTGATCGAGTGAGATGGCGAAACATGACCGCCCACGCTTATCGGCACAGCACATGATGGATGGAATACAATCAATATTTCAAATGGTTTACCGTCAATTCACGGCAAGGCAGCACCATGTGAAATACTAAATGTGATAAGAGAGCTAATGTTGTGGAAAGATATTATCGCCCATGTCAGCTGGCAAGACCATAACCGCGGCTGTCATAACCGGATGTATGTGTATCGCATTACTCATCTCGTATTCATGGCATGCCGTGCCGTTGTGTCTCCCGCCTGGCAGTGTCTGACTTCACTTCGCTCAGCCTCAATCAAAACACGCCTTTATTATTATTGTTGTCAAGCCTGGCCTCAACATTACATTCCTCTCTCGTGTATCAGTGTCAATCAATAGACAGTTAATTCTTTGTCGCTGTTTATTTGTGTGTGGGTGTGTGTGTTGGTGGCTGGGGTGTGGAGGAGGGTCTCCTTTTATTACGGATATTATTTGATTAATGTCCCGATAGTATTGCAAATATTAAACCAACATGAAGCATAATGAGATCTATTGTACTCTCACAGACAAAACTAGATGCCAACCAGACATCACAATCAACAATGAAGGACTTGAAAATGTCAAAAGTGTTGGATATCTTGGCTTCATAATCCACCGCAATGTGGAGTGTTGAAACGAAGCCAGATGTAGGCAGGTCATAACAATGCAGAGGCTAAACAGTGTCATGAATCTCTGGCACAACACCGGAAATCAATGTAAAGTACCATATTTCAGGACAAGTATCTTTCCTGTGGCAACATACGGATGAGTCATGGGTCATTTTTGGATCACTACAGAAAAGGCACTTGGATTTTGTGAATGTAAATGTTAATGAAATGTTCTTGGAATCTCGTGGACCAATAAGAAGAACCAAACAAAAAAAATGAACATTAGCTTATAAACAACTTCATGTCTCTGACACTGTAATACTTTGGCCATGTTATACGTTACAAAACGTTCCTCGCCGGTGCTACGGAGTTTGTGCACTGAGCTGAGTTTCTCCGGACTCAGGCTTGAGTTAGGAGAAGAACGGAGCACTTATGGGTTGCACTCGTGTGCCATGATGTTGATCCGTCGACTAAACTAAACTAAACGTTACAAAAGTTTGGGGAGAATAGTGATGGGAGGCGTGGTCACTGAAAGCATTGACAGCGGAAGGCGTGGTTACTGAAAGCAGTGACAGCGGAAGGCGTGGTCACTGAAAGCAGTGAAAGCGGAAGGCGTGGTCACTGAAAGCATTGAAAGCGGAAGGCGTGGTCACTGAAAGCATTGACAGCGGAAGGCGTGGTCACTGAAAGCATTGACAGCGGAAGGCGTGGTCACTGAAAGCAGTGACAGCGGAAGGCGTGGTCACTGAAAGCAGTGACAGCGGAAGGCGTGGTCACTGAAAGCAGTGACAGCGGAAGGCGTGGTCACTGAAAGCAGTGACAGCGGAAGGCGTGGTCACTGAAAGCAGTGACAGCGGAAGGCGTGGTCACTGAAAGCATTGACAGCGGAAGGCGTGGTCACTGAAAGCATTGACAGCGGAAGGCGTGGTCACTGAAAGCATTGACAGCGGAAGGCGTGGTCACTGAAAGCAGTGACAGCGGAAGCGTGGTCACTGAAAGCAGTGACAGCGGAAGGCGTGGTCACTGAAAGCATTGACAGCGGAAGGCGTGGTCACTGAAGCAGTGACAGCGGGAAGGCGTGGTCACTGAAAGCATTGACAGCGGAAGGCGTGGTCACTGAAAGCAGTGACAGCGGAAGGCGTGGTCACTGAAAGCAGTGACAGCGGAAGGCGTGGTCACTGAAAGTATTGACAGCGGAAGGCGTGGTCACTGAAAGCATTGACAGCGGAAGGCGTGGTCACTGAAAGCATTGACAGCGGAAGGCGTGGTCACTGAAAGCATTGACAGCGGAAGGCGTGGTCACTGAAAGCATTGACAACGGAAGGCGTGGTCACTGAAAGCATTGACAGCGGAAGGCGTGGTCACTGAAAGCAGTGACAGCGGAAGGCGTGGTCACTGAAAGCAGTGACAGCGGAAGGCGTGGTCACTGAAAGCAGTGACAGCGGTCAACCAGCACGATGATGAACACAAGACATTGCAGGCACATAGGGCATGTTGGTGCGTGCGGCGGGGGAAATGGCCCGCGGCGGCTTTTGTACTGGCCGTAATGAGGGCGACGTTCTGCACAGAACCCGCCAAACGATGATACTATCACAGGGGTCGTAGGGGGCGGGTTCTGTGATTAAATGATTTAGCCGCTTATCTCACTCCGACTGTTGTGGGTTCGATTCTGGATTCCAGAGACTGATGAGGGTGAAGCTTTCTCAGAAACTCCTGCAGTCCGCTGTTCCGACAGAGATAGAGCCATAAGGGATCAAACCCGTTGCAATGAAGTCAATTCTCTCGTCCTTAAACATTTAAACTGTCACTGGTATTGTACTTGCCATTTAACATAAACAGAATGTGAAACTGGTCATATGTACAAGAACACAACCAGAAGTGACAGAGTTGCGTTGCGGCTAATGAACGTTCGTCAGCACATAAAAACTAAGACTGATAAAATGTATTAAAAATTGCAAAAATAATTATCTTAAATGTGTCAGTCGTTGACTTAGTCTTGATAGCGCAGCTTAGAAATCACACTCTGTGATAGGAGGACCCATGTTTAGAGTAATAAATCAGCCATGTTTTGGTAGTGAAGATAAGCAATCTTATGTTTTTGTCTTTAATTCCGTTATAATGCTTGCTTGCTTATCTATCTATGTGTTTGCATACCTGTTTTCTATACGTGTTCTTTTTAGACGTCTGTCTTTTTTCTGTGTGTCTATTAGGTGTGTATTTTATTATTTGTCTGCCTTTATGAATGTCTGTGTACCTGACCTTTTATTTTGTCCGTATCCAATTTTGCCGTTCAGTCTAAGGTTGTATGTCTTTATGTTTGTGTAATGTGCTGTTTTCCTGTTTAATTGTTTCTCCTTGTTGTATGTTTACCTGTCTGCTTGTTTACCTGTCTGCTTGTTTACCTGTCTGTTTATCTGCCTGTCTGCTTGTTTACCTGTCTGCTTGTTTACCTGTTGCTTGTTTACCTGTCTGTGGTGTTGTCTCCGTGACTGTTTGTGTGTCTGTTCTGCTGTCTAGGTGTCCTTTGGCTTCGGCAATCCTTCTGTCCTCGGCTATCTGTTTGCTTGGCTGTATATGCATCATCTTGCTTCTCCCTTTTCCAACTTCTGTATTCATTTGTTTGTCCAAGCTTCTCTCTGCATTACTTGCTTTTGCATCTATCTGTATATTTGCCTGTTGTCAGCTTGTCCAAAAGATTATTTTTCTGTCTGTGCCGCCACTATTCCTTCTTTCTGTCTTTGCCGACATTCTTCCTATGTTTCTTTCTTTCCACCAAGTAATAAATAAATAACTTGTAGTTGTCAGTTACTGTCTTATATTTCAGACAGAAATATAAGACAGTAGAACACTATGCAGGAAGCCAAAGAAGATTGATAAACCAACACAGAACTGGTGTCGTTAGCCGCTACACGCTGCGGGATTTGCTGAGGAGGGGATCCGAGTACTTATGGACTGAATGGTTCGATGTGCAACGAGGATGATCTGTCGACTAACTAACTAACTAATTTCAGACAGAAAGTAATAAAACAAGACTAATAGACCTCAGACCCTTATAAATGTATAAGTGTGTGTGCGTGTGCGCGTGCGCGTGCGCATGGGTGTGGGAGCGTGCGCGTGTGCGTGTGCATGTGTGGTGTGTGTGTGTGCGCGCGCGCGTGCGTGCGTGTGTGTGTCTGTCCGAGAAAATAGTTGTTTAAATTCAAGACCTCAGAGTCGCATTGACCTCTAGAACAAAGTTAGAAGTGGACTGACTGCGAAATTGAAATTTCGAAAACCACAATCACAGAAATGAAGAGGAAAGTACCGAACTAGTCCCTGACCGCCCGAAACACAACAGGCCAGCTAATATCAGTGTTCATGAGTTGATTACAACAAACATTGTCTGGTCAGATGAGGCAATATCTCGTGGGACTTGAACACAAAACAGTTCAATAGACGAAGAACAACTGACGCGACCGTTAGCATTCAGGGCTGTCCCAGAGGACATGGCGTCCACCGCAACGGTTATGACAGTGTGATTGGAATCATTTTTGTGGCTTTCTTCCTGTCTTCATTTCTTTATCTCTGTCTTTCCTTTTATTTGCATTCCTGACTTCCCGTGGGACATGGTGTCTCACCACAGAGGTTACGACAGTCTTATTGGAATGTGGCTTTCTTTCTTTCTCGCCTTCATGTTTCTTTCTTTCTTTCTTTTCATTAGCAATCGCGGCTTTCTTTGTCACATGGCGTCCACTACAGAGGTTATGACGGTTTATTGGAATATTTCTTTCTTTCTTTCTTTCTTTCTTTCTTCTT
>JACEFZ010010544.1:0-12409 GCA_014155875.1 Cepaea nemoralis | reverse complement strand
AGGTTTGCAATGGCTTCAAGATGGTTGAATTTGGAGAATTAGTAATGCTGAGGTAATGGTTATTGGCGTAGACATGTTAATGATGATGATAGAGAGTATGAAGTGTTTTCAGAAGAGTATGGCATTTTGAATTTTTATGAATGAGATCAGATATACATGTACATGATGAAAATAGAGGTAAAATTAGAATTTAATGAGGGTTTAAGCGGATTGCTTGTGGAAGAGAAGAAGAAGTTTTTAAGGCTTAAGTAGTGATAGGGGGTGATGGCAGATAGTTATAGGACCGGTCCATGAGTGGTTGAGTAAAGTTGTGTTGTGTTGTGGTGGTAGCGGATGGCTATGGATCTCAGGGGAAGTTAAGTAATGATGGGGTAGCAATTAATGAAGATAGTAAGAGTCAGGAAGACTCCGGTGATAAGCAATTGTAGGGGCTTATAAAAAGTCCCAGGTTATGTGTTACTTAGATTTTTTTGGGCTGTGTTTTTAGAAATTGGAGGTTATGGGTTGAGTATGTTAAAGTAGGTTTTGGGTTCTAAGACTTTTCAAGGAAAAGTCTTGGTTGTGGGGAGAGAAGGAATATAACAGAGTACCTGTTATAAGGGGATGGTGCGCAAGCTAAAGATCTAAAGATGTTTTAGCTAATAATGCACGCTTGAGCACCATAGCTAAGGGTAGACATGGGGGTTGTTAGATGACAACAAAAACAGTGAGAGCTTGACCGCCAGCCGGTGAGGTTGAAAGTATATGAAGTCTCCATGAGAAATACGTGTTATCAAATAGAACTGAGTCACCTTTTATGAAATGCGGATATGCCTTTTACAGAATAAACCTGAACCTTTTATTAACACCGGCTTGCGTTGTTGATGTGGAGAATGCGGTCCTGTGAGTTACTACCACTTATATGATCCGGCTATATTTAGATCGCCTGCGCTGTTACAATATATATATATATATATATATATATATATATATATATATATATATATATATATATATATATATATATATATATATATATTGGTTATCTCCATTTGCTTATAAGATATCTATTGGTGATCTTATTTTGTTTATTACACGCATTTAATGAGAAGACCTTCTGCTGAGAAGATCTATATGTAATATATCTTGGGTTATGGACAGTCTATTTTCGGTCAGGCGTATAAATTGTTACTTTAATATCTCCTTTGTCTGTCACCCATATGTAATGAGATAATCCTCTGTTACGATCTAATGTCGGTGCCATAGTATCTTCTTTATGTATTACAATGTGCTTATTTATAATTTTTTAAATATAATTTGCTTATTATAATATTAATTTTGCAAATTATGGGAGAGGTGAAAAATAACAATATGCCGCCATCTACACCGAAGAAGAGGTATCACCGGGTCATTGTGTCAATACTGTCATTTGTCTAGATGCGCCCAGTGAACTAGGCGTTTGTGGCATATGCTGGTGATGGATGGTTGGGACACTAAATGCATGACTATGAGGGCGCGTACATGTTTTGTGTTCTTTTATTTCAATTAGGTGGTAGTTTTATAGTGTGCCTAAACGGGGTACATCCATATCATAAATACTGGAGTCATCAGTGGATACGGAGGGATCTCACCTTCCTACTGCAGTGAAGAGCAGAGGCATACTCATCCGCCATTGAATACTCAGAGTTCAACTGTATCACCCAAGCCCCGTTGACAGATGAGTACCAAACAACTAACCCAAAAACGTACCATTCGCCAAAATAAATACCAAGTGAGCAGAAAGACTTACCAGACTGTAACACACTAGGAACTATTACTTGCTGCTGAAGATTTTACACAACGGACAATATTTACATTATATGTCCAAATATCAGTAGTGTTCCATCCATTCATAATGTGCCACGCCGATAAGCGTGGGCGGTTATGTTTTGCCATCTCACTCGATCACCAGAGTCATAGATCAGCTCCGTGTTTCTGTCTCGACCATGCCACGTGGCCAAACCATCCAGATAGTTACTCCTTGGTCTTCCCCTTGATCTCTTCCCTTCGATCTTGCCAGTATTGTTAATAATGAGTAATTTATGATGCCCATTGTGCATGTCATTTAAATCATCCAAGGAGTTAGTTAAATCGTTATCAGAGTTATGTGTTTGTCTTCTTCTTCTTTAGCGTTCCGAGCCATTGAGGTTCTTTGCTGCAAATACAATCCGTCTCCATTCGTCTCTCTGGTGGACCTTCTCTTGCCAGTCGTTGATTCCAAGTGCTTGTAGGTCTGTACATGTATTATCTCTCCACCGCCTTCTTGGTCTACCTCGGGGTCTACGATCATTTATTTCCTGAGTGTAAGCGAGTTTTGTTTCCCTATTATCTTCCATTCTTTCTATATGCCCCAGCCATTGTAGTCTATTAGCCTTCATGATACCAGTGATTAGCGGGGACTTAAACAGATCATAAATGTCTTTGTTACTTCTTCTTTTCCACTCTCCACTTTGTGTATCCCTAATGGGTCCAAAGATGCGTCTTAAAATTTTGTTCTCAAAGGTTTGTAACAAGGCTTCGTCCCCTTTCGTTGTACTCCAGGTTTCAGAGCCATACAGCACAACTGGTCTGATCAGTGTTTTGTATATTGTGATTTTGGTGTTACGAGATAGCGCCTTTGATTTTAGTAGATGTTGTAGTGCATAGTATATCTTATTTCCAGAGTTGATTCTAGCTTGTATTTCTTCCCTTATGATGTTGGAGCAGTTGAAGATTGTACCCAGGTATTTGTATGTTTCCGTTCTTTTAATGGTCATATCATCTATTTGTATGTGGCCAGAGTTTCTAGCCATTCCGTCTCTTGAAATTACCATATATTCTGTCTTATCTTGGTTGATAACCAGCCCCATCTGTTGGGCTTTTCCCTTTAAGTGAGTCAATATTTCCAATGTCTTTTGTTCACTTTGCCCTATAATATCTATATCATCTGCATAACCAAGCAGCTTGGATGTTCCTCCAATATCACATTCCTCCTTTACCTTCCTTACAACTTTCTCTAGAGCCAGATTGAAGAGTAGCGGCGATAGTGCATCACCCTGTTTCAAGCCAGATGTTATTTGGAAGGGGTCTGATTTCCTGCCTTTATATGTTACTATATTATAAGTATCTTCCATGCATAGTCTGGTCATGTTGATTAACTTCCTTGGTATTCCAAATTCCTGCATAGCATTCCATAGACTATTCCTATGGACACTATCATAAGCCTTTTTAAAATCCACAAAAATGTTATGGAGATCTCTTTTATATTCCCAATTTTTCTCGGCTATTTGTCGTAAGATAAATATCTGATCTATTGTTGATCTGTTTTGTCTAAAACCCGCCTGGTAGTCACCTAATATGTCTTCTGAATATGGTTTTAGTCTATTTAGTAATACTGCGGATAGTATCTTATAGCTTGTGGACAGTAGTGATATTCCTCTATAATTTCCACATTGGAACTTGTCTCCTTTCTTAAAGATAGGTATCAATAATGACTCTTTCCAGTCATGGGGTAATTCTTCTGTCCTCCAGATTTTTATTATTAGTTCGTATAGCTTTAGATGTAATGCATGGCCACCTGCCTTTATAAATTCAGCAGCAATTCCATCAGTCCCAGTTGCCTTATTGTTTTTAAGTCGTGTGATTACATATAGGATTTCTTCAAATGTAGGTTCTTCAATTTGTGGTTCGCATGTTAGAACCTCTTCCTGTGGGAAAATGTTACTTGGAGCTTCACAATTTAGTAATTCAATAAAATATTCTTTCCATGTGTTGCACATTTCCTCATTGGTATTTATCATATTCCCATTTTTGTCTTTTAAACCATATGTGTTTTGTTGGTGCCCTCGTTTCATTGACTTCAGTTCTTTAAAAAATTTTCTGGATTCATTTTTCTGGTGATTAGTTTCCATATCTTTGATTATATTACTCATATATTCTCGCTTCTGCTGTCTGACTATTTTTGTAGCCTCTTTACATTCATTTCTATAATGCTCTTCCTTTTGGATGTTATTGATGTCATTTAACCATACATGTCTGGCATTCTTCTTCCTAATGACAGCTTCTTCACATTTTTGATTGAACCATCTGTTCTTTCTATGCGTGGTTAACACACCGAGACATTCTTCTGCGGTAGACTGAATTGTATTCTTGATGTTCAACCAAGTTTGGTCAACGCTTTCCTCCAAAGGGTTTTGCAGAGTTTCAAGTTTACATTTTATTTCATCTGTAAATTTCTCTTTGACTGTAATGTCTTGCAGTTTTTCTCTGTTATATGTTGGGTGTAATCTTTGTAATTTAGTATAGAAAGTTCTCTTAAGTTTTATTTTAAATTTTGCTCCAACGAGGAAGTGGTCACTGTGGCACTCAGCTCCTCTATAACTTCTGACTTGCTGTATGTTTGATGCATTTCTGTTGTTAATTAAAATGTGATCTATTTGATTATAGGTTCTCTTGTCACATGATTTCCAAGTTTGTTTGTGTATATCCTTTCTTTGTAGTCTGGTACTGCTAATCTGCAGTCCTTTGGCTTCTGCCAGGTTGATGACTCTCCACCCATTATCATTTGAAGTTGTATGTAGGCTTTCCATACCAGCCACTTTTTTATTAGTTTGCTCTTTACCTATTTTTGCATTGAAGTCTCCCAGCACAATCAGGATGTCCTGTTTGGGGGTTTCTTCTATGACATCTTCCAGATCATTATAAAAGTCTTCTTTAATATCATCTTCTTTCTCTTCAGTGGGTGCATGTACATTAATCATCGTTATATTTTTCCATTTACCTTTTATTCGTAATTTACTAATCCTGTCATTAAAAGCTTTAAAGTTTAAAACGTTCCCCCATAACTCTTTTTTTTATGACAAATCCTGTTCCTAATTCATGTTTATTTTGGGTGTTTCCTCCATATATTATAATCATTCCATTTTGCTCTATAGTACCCTCTCCTGGCCACCTTATTTCTTGAATTGCTGTTATATCCATTTGATATTCACCCAGCTCCCGGGTTAGTTCTTCGGCCGCTCCAGCTCGATATAGTGTCCGTACATTCCATGTTCCAAATCTCAAAAGTGTTATGTGTTTGTAATTGTGTTAAATATTAAGGTGATAGTGCTATATCGCTATCTTGGGGCAGCAGATCAGGAGAGCTTTTGACAGGGATACTACTCGTCTTCAGTCCTACAAGAGTGAGAATTCTCCCCTCTGACTCTGCTCTCTTGGCCTTATACTAGAAAACCTTACCTGATACCTTAGTGAAATATTACCAGAGGTGTCCGATCAAGTACTAGGGAGTCTTGCGAGCCATTGCAACAACGATTTGGGGACATTTATATCTCCTCTCAACTTAACATACCACACTCGGACATATGCTGTCTTTGTCTTACACTGAGAATATAGAATGCACTGGGAAGAAAAGGAGTACATGACAGACATATAGGTGAACATATGATGCTTTCACCCGGTAATTTTAATGCTTCAACACTTCACGTCTCTATGGCGGTATGTCATGTTGGTAAGTTTTACTATACTATTTCTTCTCTTCTTCTGCGTTCATCCGGAGTTTTTTTCTTTTTCTTTTTCGTACGTGATTTCGTTGTGCCTGTTTACAGCAGAGCTGCGTTCTTGCGCCGTTAGGCCGACACACCCGACTTCTGTGGGCATTTGTTGACCGGGTTAACCTTCCCGTGGCTATACTATTTGTTTCTTTGTGTTTTGATCATAATTAACGGACAAGTGAGGAATTATGTGGAAGCTGCGGAAATGTGGTTTAATAGAAGAATGATGAGAACACCGTGGACAGATAGAAAGACCAAGGAAGATATCTTGTAAGAAGTCAACTCATAAAGAGAACTAGTTACTCGCATCAGAAGGAGGCAGTCTGCTTTCTGTGGGCATATCATGCGAAGGGGAAAGTTGGAGTATCGTCACCACGGGAAAGTTGGAGTATGTCGTCACGACGGGAAAGATGGAGTATGTCGTCACGACGGGAAAGTTGGAGTATGTCGTCACGACGGGAAAGTTGGAAGGAAGGGAGGCAGAGGAAGATAAAGAGAGAAGATTCTGGAGAGTTTGACAACATTCCACGGAGGAACGTTGGTATAAGACATGATTTGCAACACAAGACACAGAATGCTGTGGACAGACATGATCACCAACGCCACACGACATAGACGACAAAAAGAAGATGTACCGATCATAACGTTGAACATGTTATTGACACAGATGTGTAGCATCGACGTAGTTTTGAAAATCACTACTTGAAAATATGGAGCTGCAATAGCGACGTGGTTAGCACATTTGCGTAGGCAACATTGTGGTCTTATGTTCGATTCCCCCTCGAGTTGAGGATTTCTTTTACAGACCTGAACTCCTATGTCGACACAGCGTAACACTGGGTTCCAGGACATTTTATGGGGAAGCACCCATCTATTGCCCATTGGTTAAAACAACATGATGTTAGCACCGTGTTCCCAATACTGCGCATGGAGTGAAAATGTCCATTTATTGTTTGTTTGTAAATCTTGGAGATAATTGACTTTTAAATTAACATTTTAAGAAACAGAAGAGGAAGAGAGAGAGAGAGAGAGAGAGAGAGAGAGAGAGAGAGAGAGAGAGAGAGAGAGAGAGAGAGAGAGAGAGAGAGAGAGAGAGAGAGAGAGAGAGAGAGAGAGAGAGAGAGAGAGGAGAAACGCCTGGACGGGATTTAGAACAATCCTCACGTCCTTAGCGCATTAACTATGATTAACAAGTTGATTAAAAAAAAAATAGCTGTGCAATAAAATGAACTATGTTGCATGTTTCAACCTGCAGTTGGCGATAATGGCATGCATGAGAATAGCTGCTGGCATCACTAGAAGACAGAATTAGAAATGGTGTAATTAGGAATATAAATAAACACAACGTTCTGTATTGAGAGACAGCAAATACAGTGGTTCGAACATTTTGTGAGGAGGGAGCATAACTAGCTACCGCTTTGTGTTTGGTACAAGAAAGAATAAGAAAAGAAGTCACAAGAGGCTCTGAATGAAGACGAACAACAGTAAAGATAGATTCTACAAAGGGTATACTGGTCCATTTGTTTCTTCTGTCGTTGTCAATCAATACACGTGAATTGATTTCTCATGCTGTTTCAACAGCCTCAAGAGATCTCCCAAAATATATTTCTGTGTTTTACATAAAACACAAACACAGCGCATTCCAGACCCCACACTTGGCTCAAGAAAGAAAACTCTTGATGTGATTCTGTCAATACGAATAATAGAAAATCCCCACCCACCTCCTATACCCTTAACGACAAAATGTAAACAAAAACCATAAAACCAGTGATGTATCGGTGATCTCAGCCACACTTTGTCAAGTTTCCTACATATTTTTCTTTCTCGTTATTTGGAAAATTTGAACAAGCTGCTGATTGTATTAATTGTGTTTCAACTGCATAGATATTGGTGTTGTCAGTGTTTTATGGTTCTTAATGGTTTTGTTGTTGTTGTTGTGCGATACAATATTCTACCAGATCTCTTTTTTATCCTCAGAAATGTAAAACAAACAAAAAAATTACATCATCATCATCGGCCATGACGATAAGCGTGGGCGGTCATGCTTTGTCACCGGACACGATCACCAGAGTCGTAGATCAGTTCTGTGTTCTTGTCTCCACCATACCATGGCCTAGCCATCCAGGTATTTACTTCTCTGCCTTTCCGTTGTTCTTTTCCCCATTAGCACTGAGTTCTAGTCTCGACCATACCACGTGGCCTAGCCATCTTGGTATTTACTTCTCTGCCTTCCCTTTGTTCTTTCCACCCTCAATCTTGCCAGCTGTCATCAAGTTCTCCAAATTATGACTTGTCATAACGTGTCCAAAAAATTGAGACTGTCTACGTCTAATTTCTATAATCAGTTTACTGTTTTAATCTGTTTATTGTAGGATTCACTGTGTGCAACAATGTGTGCAACAACCAACCGCGTCTACTAAATGTTGCAGATCCTGCTCATTGTCTGCAATAAATACTGTATCATCTACATATGTAATGTTATTGATGTTACGCCCCCCCCCCCCTCCAACGGTGATTCTTCTCATATCTTCTAAATTTCTAAAAATACTTTCAATGTATAGAGTATAAGAGGAAACACATCTGGAGACATTATACACCACTGTCGCACACCTCTAATTATAGGCTGATATTGAACTATTTGAAATGTTTGTGTCTTTGTTTGTGTGTCCTTTATGAGTTTCCGAACGGTCCATCCGACTGAGATGACATTTTGTACAGATGTTCTTACAACTCCCGCGGAGCCAACTGACATTGTTATTTAGTTTAAAATCAAACATTTTTCCCTCAAGAACGAAAGAAAAAGGTACGCGTTTCAGAAAAACAGACCCAGAAATGTCCCGCCATATTGCTCAAAGGGAACTCACTCTCTGATTAATCCAGGAATTAGTTAGGAACAGTTGTTGTTCACACTCGCGCGGATGCAACTGAAATAGTTAGTTAGTTTAAAATAAATTTTTAATTTTTGGGAACGGGAAGGGAGCAGGGGCCGAATATGAATTAAATGAGGCGCTCCCCGCAAGGAGCTGGGCGAAGCCTGGCCGGGTCGTCTTTATTGGGAACGGGAACGGGAGCAGGAGCCGAATATGAATTAAATGAGACGCTCCCGCTAGGGTCTGGGCGAAGCCGGGCCGGGTCGTCTAGTTATCCAATATATTATATGTTCTTTTACAAGTCTAAGGTCTTCCCATCAATTTGTATATCTGCAAGCATGTTTATCATGTTGGCATGTCTTACTCTGTCGAAAACCTTTGTGTAGTCAATAAAGCAAAGGTGTAGGTCTTTGTTTACTTCTATATAACGTTCAATTAATATTCTCAGCTTATATACAGAATTTCTGTACCCTTGCCTTCTACGAACACACATTTTTCTTCTTCTTGTTGCTTACTACATATAGAGAATAGACAGTCACTTATGATTTTTACATGAGACGGAAGGGATTAAAAATTAAATAATTATAATACGCTGGGTACGAAACAGACCAACTTTGAATCTTAAAAAGAAAGTGTTACGAAATGATTGAGTTAACAACAGTGTCCTTGCTGAACATATTATATTGATTTTGTGTGGTAAACGCTATTATGGGATGTCTAACTGGCACATATAATATCTTTGCAGATCGCTTGAGGTCCCTGTACACGGGACATTATTCCATTGAAACGTATAGAACCAAGCCATGGCCAGACATTTCTCCTCCGCGAGGTTCGGTTCACCACTTGCCCAGTTCGTCCACGTCACCGGTGAACCATCAGACCAGTACCATGCGCTGTTCACCATATTAGCGCCAGCGGAGACATGGAATGTTCTGGAAACTGAAACAGAGTAATAATGTTAGAAACGTTAATTATACATACAGTATGTGTATAAACAATTTCTCTATCTAGGAAGCGACGTAAACACCGATACCGAAACAGATAAAAATATGAAAATAAGAATACACAAGACAGGAGGAGCTTTCAAAGCAATAGGAAACTTGTGGAAAGAAAATTAACTTAGCACCAAACTTAGAATATTTAATTCTAATGTTAAAGCAGTAATGTTGTATGGAGCGCGATGAAAACGATTATACATAAGGTGCATACATTCATTAATTGGTGTCTGCGTAAAATAGAAGGAATAAAAGTGTATGACAGAATCACCATGTGCAGCTCATGAAGAGAAGAAGACACATATTAGTGAATGAAGGGGGTGAAGAAAAGACGCTGGCTTATGATAGGAGACAACCTGATAGGAAAGGCCGTTGGAATCCACATGTGGCAAACAATGTAGAAGAGAAGCAAAGACTGAAGTGAATAATATGGAAATTACATGGGCGGAGCTGCGTGGGACAGTTAAGGAGTGAGTTGGTTGAAGGTCTGTACCCCAATGAAAAATAAAGAGCGAAGAAAGAAAAGGAAGAAAATTCCTGGACGTTTCAGACACAGTGCATTAAGCCAAATATTTGTTACGCTTTCTTCAGACTTTCAAACACAAAGAATAATTTTGCATATTTGGAATGTCTTCAACTCATAGCACGCCATAACCGCGGCAGAGGACAGAAAATTAATCGAAACGCATCGAACAATGACTTTATATCACAATGACGGATTAGGCTTGAAATGTCCTATTGTCCTATACATATGTACTTGGGCATTCTCAACGCCTTCTAATACAAATCTTGCTAGTCAGTCTACATGAAAGGGAAGAATCTATACGCTTTCGATCGTGAGCTACACGAGTCACATAGACTGTTAAACAGAAATGTTTATTGTTGGGGGAACAAATAGCATGTGAAACACATTCAAGGGTATTGATCGACAATCATAGAAGTTAAATATAACGTATTGGACGTCTAGCACACTAGGGGAAAGAAAAACCCTTTAGCAGTTGGACATGGAAAAGGGCAGGCAGAAGAAATTAATACCGAAACTTCATTTCAAATTAGTTCTTTATACAATATGTGATTATGGTATATGAAATTATTTGGATCATCGTCGCCGCTAAATATTTAGTGCATTATTGTAAGATTATCGTGGTGTGATAAATGAGATTAGACTAAAGCGCTTATAAAAATAGTAATGTGTAAGGAAAATAATTCTTAACCAGCCAAACTAAACAACATCAGTACTGATAATCACACTGTTATCCCGCCGTTTACGCACAATCAACACCTGTGAGAGGAGATTCTTGATGAGAGCTGCCAACTTAACTATTTTATTTTTTTAATTCGCATATCCTTTACAGGACATCGCTGTCAATAGCAGCATCTTTCAGCTGTCTGTTGATTTCTTGGCAAGATTACGCTCAGTAGTTTGCCATTGCTTTCTGAGCGGCCGGCTCAGTTATCCCGCAAGTCACCAGCGGGAGTCGAACCGCTTCCAGCTCTCGCCTGCTACGAGACTCTGCGTGATAAACGGGATTTCGGAGAAAGTGTTGTAACCCCTCGGCCAGAGAGACAGGCAACTTAACTATACGAGACCGAATAAGAAAGGATGTTAATTGTTATCAGACAGACAGTGAGATCAGCACCTTTTATCACATTTATTGAAAGACAGAAGACGAAATGGTGTGACCATTTCGTTAGAATCCAACGACTAGCATTGGCCCTGCATCAAATAAGATCTGTTACAAGAAGCAGAGGGCACCCAAGAAAAAAATGGATTGACAACATCAAAGACATTGTGCAATCCCACGAAATGACATTATCCAGCGCCACCTATCGGGCGCTGGAGCACCAACTATTCCTCATCACGAAACAGGTCGGTAAAAGTGGATGATGATGATAACTCTGCCGCACAAGTCCGCTGTGTTCGGTCGTTACATTTGTTAGATAACATAATAATGACGTGCGATGTACGATGGACTGTCAAAAAGTATGCCTCCTATTTTATTTACATACTAGCTGACCCGGCCCGGCTTCGCCCAGTCCTTGGTGGGGAGCATCTCATTTAATTCATATAAGTAGTCATATAAGTTCCCGTTCCCGTTACCGACTGTCTGTCTGTCTGTCTGTCTGTCTGTCTGTCTGTCTGTCTGTCTGTCTGTCTGTCTGTCTGACCCGGCCCGGCATTGCCCAGCTTCTGGTGTGGAGCATCTCATTTAATTCATATAAGTAGTCATATAAGTTCCCGTTCCCGACTGTCTATCTGTCTGTCTATCTGTTTGTCTACCTGTCTGCCTGACCCTGCCCGGTTTCGCCCAGTCCCTGGTGGGGAGCATCTCATTTAATTCATATGAGTAGTCATATAAGTTCCCGTTCCCGACTGACTGTCTGTCTGTCTGTCTGTCTATCTGTCTGTCTGTCTGTCTGTCTGTCTGTCTGTCTGTCTGTCTAATCATTTATTGGTTGCAGTTAGAACAACCTTAGATAAACGAAGACCAACTTGGTAATATATTAACTTGGGTAAATGGAGCAGCGGCAGCAGCAGCAGAAGAAGAAGAAAAAGGAGGAGTAGGAGCTGGGAGGAGGAAGAGGGAGGAGGAGGGAGGAGGAGGAGAAAGAGAGAAGAGGAGGATGGAGGAGGGAGAGGGAGGAGGGGGAGGAGAAGAGGAAGAGGGTAGGAGGTGGAGGAGGGGAGAGGAGGAGGAGGAGGAATATAACGCATATGCCTGTAGATTTAATAATGGCTGAGGTTGTTCCATGTCTTCTTAGAGTTGGCGACAGTGTAAAGAAATATAAAATCTTCAAACTTGATAGAGATAAGGTAACTATTATTTATTCATTCTTTAAGCAAAAAAAAGATGAGTTACAATGTTATGCATTATGCATTATTTTTATGAAAACTTTGAAATGCCTTACAGATTGTATCATTATTTATTATAACTCATATGCCGGTACATAACTATGGACAAAGAGTTTATAAATCTTTGAAAAAGATGCCCAA
>JACEFZ010010543.1:0-13449 GCA_014155875.1 Cepaea nemoralis | reverse complement strand
TAATAAGTTCCCGTTCCGACTATCTATCTGTCTGTCTGTCTGACCCGGCCCGGCATCGCCCAACTCCTGGTGGGGAGCATCTCATTTAATTCATATAAGTAGTCATATAAGTTCCCGTTCCCGACTGTCTGTCTGTCTGTCTGTCTGTCTGTCTGTCTGTCTGTCTATCTATCTATCTATCTGTCTGTCTGTCTGACCCGGCCCAGCCCATGGTGGAGAGCATCTCATTTAAATTATATAAGTAGTCATATAAGATCCCGTTCCCGACTATCTGTCTGACTGTCTGTCTGTCTTGGGTAAATGTAGGAGGGAGGAGGAAGAGGGAGGTGGAGGAGGAAGAGGAGGGAGGAGGAGGGAGGAGACAGGAGGAGTAGGGAGGAATAGGAGGGAGGAGGAGGGATTAGGAGGAGGAGGGAGGAGTAGGGTGGAGGAGGAGGCGAGGAGGAGGGAGGAGGAAGAGGGAGGAGGAGGGAGAAGGAGGGAGGAGGAGAACGCAGGAGGAGAAGGGAGCAGGAGGAGGAGAGGGAGGAGGAGGGAGAGGGAGGAGGAGGGAGGAGGAGGAGAGAGTAGGAGGAGGGAGGAGGCGGAGGGAGAAGGAAGAGGGAGGAGGAAGAGGGAGAAGGAGGAGGGAGAAGGAGGAGAAGGAGGGGGAGGAGGAGGAGGGAAGAGGAGGAGGGGAGGAGGAGGAGGAGGAGGGGAATGTGCAGGGAGGAGGAGGAGGAGGTAGAGGGAGGAGGAGGAGGAGGAGGCGGAGAGGAGGAGGAGGAAGAGGGAGGAGGAGGAATGTGAAGGGAGGAGGGGGAGGAGGTAGAGGGAGGAGGAGGGAGGAGGAGGAGGTAGAGGGAGGAGGAGGAGGGAGGAGGCGGAGAGGGAGGAGGAGGAAGGAGGAGGGGGAGGAGTGAGGAGGAGGGAGGAAGGAGGAGGAGGGAGGAGGAGTGATGAGGAGGAGGGAGGAGGAGGAGGGAGGAGGAGGAGGGAGGAGGAGAGAGGAGGAGGAGGAGGAGGAGGGATGAGGAGGAGGGAGGAGGAGGAAGAGGGAGGAGGAGGAATGTGAAGGGAGGAGGGAGGAGGTTAGAGGGAGGAGGAGGAGGGAGGAGGAGGAGTGAGGAGGAGGAGAGGGAGGATGAGGAAGGAGGAGGGGGAGGAGGGAGGAGGAGGAGGAGGGAGGAAGAAGGAGGAGGAGGGAGAAGGAAGGGATGAGGAGGAGGAGGGAGGAGGAGGAAGAGGGAGGAGGAGGAATGTGAAGGGAGGAGGAGGTAGAGGGAGGAGGAGGAGGAGAAGGGATGAGGAGGAGGGAGGAGGGGGAAGAGGGAGGAGGAGGAATGTGAAGGGAGGAGGAGGGAGGAGGTAGAGGGAGGAGGAGGAGGGAGGAGGAGGAGTAGGAGGAGGAGGAGAGGGAGGAGGAGTAAGGAGGAGGAGAGGGAGGAGGAGGAAGGAGGAGGAGGAGGAGGGAGGAAGAAGGAGGAGGAGGGAGAAGGAGGAAGAGGGAGGAGGAGGAATGTGAAGGGAGGAGGAGGGATAGGGAGGAGGGGGAGGGGAAGAGGAAGAGGGTAGGAGGAAGAGTGGAGAGGAGGAGGGAGGAGGTAGACGGAGGAGGAGGAGGGAGGAAAAGGGAGGAGGGAGGAGGAGAGAGGAGGAGGAGGGAGGAGGTAGGAGGAGGAGGAAGAGGGAGGAGGAGGGAGGAGAAGGAAGGAGGAGGAAGAAGGAGGTAGGAAGAGGGAGGAGGATGGAGGAGGGAGAGGGAGGAAGAGGGAGGAGGAGGAAGGAGGAGGAAGAGGAAGGAGGAGGAAGAGGGAGGAGGAGGAAGCGGGAGGAGGAGGATGGAGGAGGGAGAGTGAGGAGGGGAAGAGGAAGAGGGTAGGAGGAGGAGGGGAGAGGAGGAGAAGAAGGGAGAAGGAGGGAGGAGGAGAAGGAGGAGGAGGAGGGATGAGGCAGAGGGAGAAGAAGGAAGGAGGAGGAGGAAGGAGGGAGAGGAAGGAGGGAGAATGAGGAGGGGAGGAAGGAAAGGGAGGTGGAAGAGGAGGAGGAGGGAGGAGGAAAGAGGTAGGGGGAGGAGGAGGTAGAGGGAGGAGGAGGAGGAAGGAAAGGGAGGAGGAAGAGGAGGAGAAGGGAGGAGGAGGGTGGAGGGAGGAGGAGGAGGTAGAGGGAGGAGGAGGGAGGAGGTAGGAGGAGGAAGAGGGAAGAGGGAGAAGAAGGTAGAAGGAGGAGGGAGGATGATGAGGGAGAAGGAGGCAGGAGGAGGAGGAGGAGGCAGGAGGAGGAGGGATGAGGAGGAGAGGGAGGAGGAGGGAAGATGAGGGAGGAGGGGGGAGGAGGCGGAGGGAGTAGGAGGGAGGAGGATGGAGGAGGAGGGGAGAGGAAGAGGGAGAAGGAAGAGGGAGAAGGAGGAGGGAGGAGGGAGAGGGATGAGAGGGAGGAGGAAGAGGAGAAGGGTGGAGGGAGGAGGTAGAGGGAGGAGAAGAGAGGAGGAGAGAGTTCGCCATTCCGAATTCATACTCGTCTAGTTCTTCCCTTCTACACGACTGTAGATAACTTCCTTACACATAAAAAGATGAATTGTTATTGATATTGCCGTGGCATGGAGGAATATCAGCAGCAGAGTTGATCCAAAAAACCAAAGACTGAGATCTACGGAGAGCCATGAACGCCTACGCCAGCCGGCACGGCACTTGATGATGATGATTGCCGTGTGACGATTCTGTGTAGTCACGTCATTTTCTTCCCTTTCCCTAGCGTTTTGGTTCGGGGATTCTTTCATCATCATCATCATATATTTACGTACGTATTTTGGGAGGGGGAGGAGGGAGGAGGAGGAAGAAGAAAAAAAAACTATGACAGTTGACAGCTCTGGAATGAAAGGAAGGCGTGTAGAAAATTTCATCTCAATCGGATGGGCCGTTCGCGAACAAATAAAGGACATACATATATATTTACATACATATTTACATACATACACTTTGTTTTATAGATATAGATTCAAACCGCAACATTTTTGGTATTATATTTATAAAAGATAGTCCCTGAATATAATGTGAATGTGTTAATATAAGGTTTGGGTAGAATCTTGACATTTGCAGATGATGTGCTGGTGTACAAACAGGGCAGAGACAAGGCCAGTTTGGCGAAAGACTTAAAGGTGGCAGTGAATGGGGTGGCAGAGTGGTGCAGGGACGCAGGGGCCGTTATAAACCCAGGCAAGGCATCGGTCGTGTGGTACTCCCTGGATAACCGGGTCGTCAAGGCAGATGTCCCAGGTATTATGTTGAATGGATGTCCTCTTAGGCGAGAGAGTACATTTAAGTACTTGGGTATCACCTTTGACAGGTGTTTGTCTTTTAAGGATCATGTGGAGGCTTTGGTGGTAAAGGATTAGTAGGGGACTTAATGCTCTGAGGGCGATGGCAGCAACCGGGGTAGACCAGAGGATGCTTTAAGGCTCTTTCAGCAGTTAATATTTTATGTCATTAAGTATGGTTTGGGGCTGCTGACAGTATCAAAGAGCCAGCTTGAAAGGTTGGAGCGCATACAGAATCCTGGGGTGCACAAAGGACACACCAATTATATGCATGAGGCATACCCTGGCACTACCTACAATGACGGATAGGCATAGGGTCCTTCAGGCCAAATGGTACCTAGGAGTTGCCGCAGTCAGGGATCACCCGCTGCATGCAGCTATTGATATGGTCAAGGGTCATAGACTAAGACGAGGCAGGTCCTGGATGGCACAGGCAGAACCTTCTGTACGTCAGGTGTGTGATCTAGAGATCATCAATCGTGGAAGAGAGTGGGTTGAAGTTCCGGAAGACTCGACGGACTGGCACAACGTAATAACACTGGGTCGTGAGTGCAGAGAATGGGCACTGAGTTTGAAGTGCAACAGCTGATCCAGAGTAACACACATCAAGGTGACATAGTCATCTACACCGATAGGTCAGTGGTGAGAAACAGACATTGTGGTTGGGGCTTTATTGCAAAGGCTAATGACGAGTCTTGAAAAAGGAGAGTCTGGCATATGAGACTACGACCTCCAGTATGAGAATGGAGGTGGAGGCAATAACTGTGGCATTCCGTTCGCTAGAGGAGACTACTGCAACACACGTTGTATTCATTACGGATTCAAAGAGTATGCTTAGTAAGGTGGAGAAAGGAATGTTTCGTGTGGAATGGCTCTTGTCGCTTCAGAGGTCACAGATTATGAGAATTGCATGGATGTTTTGCCCTGGCTATGCGGCGGTGTGGGGGAATGAACAGGCTGTTAGGCTAGCAGGGAATACATCTCTTAGTGGCAGATTGCCTATGGACAATGGAGAGGTGGTCGTACGCTTGTGGGACCAGGTGGAGAAGGCGGAGGAACAGACTGAGAACCCATATAAGGAAAGAATTAGATTGCGGGGCATCGGCAGGGGTTCCGGAAGAATCTCAAAACTGAGAGGGAAGACCAGGAGAACGTTTAATCAGATAGCAGTTAGAACGATTAGTAGTGTGACTCTTCGCTGGCTGTTGAACAAGGGGACGGAGCACGTATGGGAATGTCCTGAGTGCAGTGATGTCGGTTCTTAACTCAACTCAACTCAACACATTCGCTGAATATAGGAATTAAGTGCATTCTTCGAAAAAAGAAATGTTTTCATTGAATTGTCTCCGCCTGTTTGGCAGTTATGTTCTCTCTTTTCACATTGTAATAGTCAACCTATCGACTGTGTCCATCTGGTTGTCAACTTCTCGTGGTTAACTGAATTGTTCTCACCTGAAGATTCGTGAGTTCATGAAAGAGGTAAAGCTGAAAACAATATTTTTCACAATAAACTCGTGGCATGTTCGTGATAATCGCGTGAAACTATCTGATCATATTATTGAATGCCTATAAAAGTTTGACGCTCATCGAATAATTTCAGATGAAAATTCAATGCGCTATTACGGCTCATCTCACTACAGAACAACGACTCATTATCATTGGACGTTTACAGGCTGGACAGTCACAAAGTGTAGTAGCCAGAGAATTTAATATAGTTAGAAGCATCATTAGCTGCCTTTGGAAGCAAGCGATTTCAAGAAACTGCCTCAGTGGCAGACCAGCCGCGCAGTAGAAGACCCAGAATCATAACTGCTGCATACGGCTGCGTCACCTTAGGAATCGATTTGCATCTGCGTCCTCCACAGTCCAGTCAATGCCAGGAGCTCGTCGAATTTCAGATCAAACGGTCAGGAACCGGCTGCACGACGCTGGTCTTTGGGCTAGAAGACCCTACAAAGGTCCTGTTCTTACGGACCGGCATCGCCAGAACCGACTGCAGTGCTCGAATCAGCATCGTCAATAAAATGTTGGTACAAGTTTGCAATTGAAACTGCAATAATGTTGCGCCTCTAACCCTAGTTGTTCACAATGTGCAACAATCGCATCTACTAAATGTTGCAGATCCTGCTAATTGTCTGCAATCAATACTGTATCATCCGCATCTCTTATGTTATTAATGTTACGTCCCTAAATTTCTTTCACATAATTTGACCACGCACGTAAAATCTGATCTTTTTCTTTTATGATGTTACACCTTTGAGAGCGGCTGGCCGAGTGGCTGAGAACGCTGGGTTCTCCTTCGGGAGACCCGGGTTCGAATCAATGGTAAGGTGTGGATTTGTTTCTGTCGGGGACAAAGAAAACCACAACTGCACAAGCCAGGCGGCCTTAATTCCTCAGACTCAAGACCCCCTGCCCTACACTGCAAGGTTTCTATAGGCAGTAGATGACAGATGACAGTCATTTAGGCAACCCGTTGACGTGTGTGGCCTTTCATTAGTGATGCCATTAATTCTTGTGTGCATTGATTAACAATAGTGTTGATTTGTTTGTGCACTGATTAACAATAATGTTCATTTGTTTGTGCATTAAGAAAAAGTCGCTTAAAAGTCGACAGTGTCGACTTCATTGCACCGGGTATTTTTTCCATATGGCTCTGTCTATTTCCGCAGCGCGGAAAGCGTCGCACAAAGCACGAACTCCGTAGCTCCAGCGACGACCTCCAGAAGTCTCCGAAAGAATCAATTCACTCGTGAAACGAAGGACGCGACCCGGAATTGAGCCCACAACCTTCGGATTCCGAGTCAAACGGCTTCCCCACGGAGACTCCCAATTATTGAGTCACAATAATGCTACATGATCAAGAACACGACCACAAGTATTTAACCGCTAAAACAGTGGTTCTCAACCGGTGGGGAATATACCCCTTGGGGGGGGGGGGATTTTAGGGATTCCAGGGAGGGGGGATGAAGATTATTTCAAGGTCGCAGTTAATACAAGAACCGATTACTTGATATTGTTTTTCCCTCCATACTTTACGGTTATGTACTCCTCGCCCTTCTGATATTCGTCTTATAATGTAAGTAGACCCACAAATCACGTTTTATATAGACGTCTAAACTTGTTCTAGTATGTGTTATTAAAGTTAGCTTCCATTTTTACGTATACTATGTAGGGGCATGGTGGGGGGGGGGGGGGAATTTATAAGGGAGGAAATACGAAAGGGGAGGAATGACATTCTCAACATATGGTGAAGGGGAGCATGGGCCAAAAAGGTTGAGAACCACTGCGCTAAAACAACAAGAACGCGACTACATGAAAAACACTGCCGCTAAAACAACAAGAACATGACTATCGAACAATACCGCTAAAAGAACAAGAAAACGACCACACGAACAACAATACAGCTAAACGAACAAGAACATGACTACACGAACAATAATACCGCTACATGGACACGGAAATGACTACATGAACAACAATAACGCTACAAGGACAAGGAACAGGCTACACGAGCAGCAATAACTCTACGAGAACAAGGAACAGGTTACACGAACAGCAATACCGCTAAAAGAACACGGAAGAGGTTATACGAACAACGATAACGCTACAAGAACACGGAACAGACTACATGAACAGCAATATCGCTACAAGAAGAAGGACAGGCTACACTAACAGCAATAACGCTACAAGAACATGGAACATGCTACATGAACAACAAAAACGCTACAAGAACAATGAAGAAACAGTACACTATCGTAGTCAGATGTCTTATGCTCTACAGTTACGACGCCCTAAGACGAAACACACATATTTCATGGGAACACCATGTTGAAACTAACTCGTGTCACTGTAGTTAAAGACAGTAGAGTAATAGGATCTGTTCTTAAGGAGGGTAATGGTAATAAAATAAACGTCTATATTTCCTAGCTAAGACTCGGGGCTTTGCAGTCACTTACTTCTCTTGAAACACTAATTCGCCGTGTTGACACGCAATGTGCGGGAAATCACATTATAAGCAACATACGATGTAAGGGAGACAATTTTAACACCGGGATGTAACCTGGTATGACACTTCCAGTAAGGGAGACAACTGTAAATAATTAACAGTCTAGATTTTCTAGCTGAGATCTTGGAGTTAGGTGGTTTCGTCTCCCATTTGCCTAACAATGAAGTATTGCATAGAGTTATAATTACACCAGGCAGGGTTGCCGTGAATGGGCGAACGGGTGTTAAAGTAGTGTCAGTGGAATAGGTGATAAGATACAACGCACACCCTAGTATTGTAATTACATACAGTGATGAGTCTGTGATAGGCGGTAAAATAAAGTGGGTGGGGCTTTATTGCAAAAGTGAATGGGCATTGTTTAACTGATTCAGTGCCGAAGGAAAATATATCGCTAAATGTGACCTTATTTTTGGACAAAAGGACGATATATCGCCATACTATGGTCATAGTGTTATTTCTTTTGTTTCGCGGTATCTGTGGCAAGCTTAATGCTCAGTGAACGGAAATATGCTTTACAATACTTGTTCATTTGTTTGTGTCTACTGTTTGTTCCAAACATAATTTTTTATTTAGCTCTGAAATAGGTGTAAAAATGTTTTTTATATGGTTACAAGAACAAGGAAAAGACTACTCGAACAAAAATAACGCTACAAGAGCAAGAACTCGACTACACGAATAATAACAACACAACAATAGTAAGAAATCGACTCCACGAACAACAACAACAATAATGCTACTAGAGCAAGGAAAACGAGGCTATTGATGTTCTTGTAGTCTTTTCAATGTTCTTGTAGCGTTATTATTGTTCTTGTTGTCGTTTCCTTTATGAACACTTTATGGTAACAGTGATTTGGTGAAAGTTCTATGAAATCAGACGGAGAGTGCCGATGAACAGACGCAGTAAACATATCTGGAAAGACTGGTTCAAAAGGGAATAATCAGACGGTCTGGACAACAACCAAAACGTAAAGGATAAGCCGGACTTAATTTTGACCAAATTGCACTGGAATAATGAGCAGTGAACTCTGGGCTAGGTAGTTAGTTGCACACCATTTGCAGGCCGTAGCAGTCAACTCCCGGGCAAGTTTACGTTCAGTAGTTTGCCATTGCTTTCTGATCGACCGGAACTCATAACTTTGTATGGGAAACTAACGCAAGTTGGTCTGCTTCAAAATCTCCAGCAGCTGTGTTTCGAACGCAGTTTGCGGGATTACAAACTGCATTCGTAAGCCCCTCATCACAGAACCCGAGAACTGGGTAACTTATGAAATGGGGTGGTGCATGTATGAAAATGCCTCGAGTGCAGTGATGTCGATTCTCAAATACACGATTGGGGATAATATTACTTTAGAGCCCCTGAACGGAAAATTGTATAGAAAATCACACACAGGCAATAAATGGTGGTTCATAAATAAACATGCGTGTATTGTTTGGTACTCAAAGAGGTAGAAGAAAGAATTAGAGACGCAACAAACACCATAACAATTTAAAGCTATGGTTACCGACCGGGATTCGAAGCTGTCACAGCCACATGATGATGGCGCCTCGCTGCAAGTACAGAGTGTTCTTCGACGCATGACCAACTCATCATCATCAAATGCCATGCCGGCTGGCGTAGGTGTTCATGACACTCCACATATCTCGGTCTTTGGTTTTCTGGATCAACTTCGCTGTTGATATTCCTCTATGCCACCGTAGCAATCCATCCAGCATCATTTCTCTTGGTCTGCCTCTGCTAAACACCACCCCCCCCCCCCCCCCCCCCCCCCAAAAAAAAAGGGTGTCTTCATTAGCCAGGTCTATGATCCACACGAACTATTCCTATGGAATATGGACAGAATTCGTACTTAACCATTGAAATAGCACCATATGTATCAGAATTTTAAATGAAACTAGCAAGTGTCAACAAACACTACTTACGGGACCACTTTATTACTATATTAGTTATCAGACTAGAGTTTTAGCAACATTGTCAAACTCTGTCAACAACACTTGCGAGATACGACGCCTGAGAAGATCTGCCAACAAAACTATCGCAGACCCAGAAAGAAATTATGTTATCAGACAGACTGTGGGATTCTGATCAAAAGAAAATTGACACAAGGCATGACGGTGTATGAGAAGTTCCAATAGATAAAGTTATTTTCGGGCGTGGAACTTAGTTCTCCTTTAAGGAAAAACGACTTCCTTTATTGTTCTCCACTAGCCAATATGGTGCTTAATATGGTCAAGGTATTTCAGTATTATTTTTATGGCGACCGGGTTACCAATGCAATTTGTAATCTCGCATACCGCGTTCGAAACACAGCTATGGACGATATGGCACTAGACCATCTCGCTTTGATATTTCCATGCAATTGTATCTCTGCCGGTCGTTCAAAATACAATGGCAAACTACTGAACTGTAAACTTGCCAAGAAATCACAAACAGCCAAAAACAAAATGCTGGGGTTGACTGCTACGTCTAGTAGAGGATATGCAACTAACTAAACACCTTGAGACATCAACACGAATGTATCCACAGACAGCAACAGTCAACTTGAGCTCGTTGTCATCGCCATTAGTTTGTCTTCAAATGAAGAGCTTGTAGCTCAAAATAATGGTATCTCTTCTACATATGTTGGACACCCCTGCAGCAAATATTTAACTGTCATTTTACCATCCTCACAGATATATTCATCAGTATCTCCTATATTTACTTGATTTTCAAACATCGCGTTTCAGCCTGCTGTCTTGTGTGGAGTCTGACGATTGTTGCTAGTTCTCTTAGGTACAATGCTAAAATGCAAAATTGTTCTGGTGCCAGGATGTTGTGATTCCTACTTGGTTCTATAATTCATCATCATCTTCTCCAACTTTTCAGCCAGGCGTCGTGGGGCTTCTATTATTACCTCTTATAAATATCTTGACATGAAGCAGTCATCATATCTTCACAATGTGTGCCCTAACCTGCACCCACGTCTTTTACTCTCCTCTTGTACAAACCTCACTTCAACATTTGTAAAAACTTCACCTCACATAAACTCTTGTACAAAGGTCACCTCTTGTACAAACCTCATATCTAGTACAAATCTCACATCTAGTACAAACCTCATATCTAGTACAAATCTCACATCTAGTACAAACCTCATATCTAGTACAAATCTCACATCTAGTACAAACCTCATATCTAGTATAAATCTCACATCTAGTACAAACCTCAACTCATCTCTTGTACAAACCTCACCTCTTGCACAAACCTTACCTCATCTCCTGTACAAACCTCACCTCTTGTACAAACCTCACCTCTTGTACAAACCTCACCTCTTGTACAAACCTCACCTCTTTTAAGAACCTCATCTCACCTCTTGTACAAACCTCACCTCTTGTACATACCTCACCTCTTGTACAAACGTCACCTCTTTTAAGAACCTCATCTCACCTCTTGTACAAACCTCACCTCTTGTACAAACCTCACCTCTTGTACAAACCTCCCCTCTTGTACAAACCTCACCTCTTGTACAAACCTCACCTCTTGTACAAACCTCACCTCTTGTACAAACCTCACCGCTTGTACCAACCTCACCTCTTGCACAAACCTCATCTCTTGTACAAACCTCACCTCATGTACAAACCTCACCTCTTGTACAAACCTCACCTCTTGTACAAACCTCACCTCTTTTAAAAACCTCACCTCACCTCTTGTACAAACCTCACTTCTTGTACAAACCTCACCTCTTGTACAAACGTCACCTCTTGTACAAACGTCACCTCTTGTAAAAACTTCACCTCTTGTACAAACCTCACCTCTTGTACAAACCTCACCTCTTGAACAAACCTGACCTCTTGTACAAACCTCACCTCTTGCACAAACCTTACCTCTTGCACAAATCTCACCTCTTGTACAAACCTCACCTCTTATGCAAACCTCACCTCTTGTAAAAACCTCACCTCTTGTACAAACCGCACCACTTATACAAACCTCACCTCTTGTACAAACCTCACCTCTTGTACAAACCTCACCTCTTATACAAACATCATATCTTCTAAACACCTCATCTCACCTCTTGTACAAACCTCACCTCTTATAGAAACCTCACCTCTTGGACAAAATTCACCTCTTGTACAAACCTCACCTCTTGTACAAACCTCATATCTTGTACAAACCTCACCTCTTGTACAAACCTCACCTCTTATACAAACCTCATCTCTTATACAAACCTCATATCACCTCTTGTACAAACCTCACCTCTTGTACAGACCTCACTTCTTGTACAAACCTCACCTCTTGCACAACCCTCACCTCTTGTACAAACCTCACCTCTTGTACAAATCTCACCTCTGAAACAAACCTCACCTCTTGTACAAACCTCACCTCTTGTACAAACCTCACTTCTTGTACAAACGTCACCTCTTATACAAACCTCACCTCTTGTACAAACCTCACCTCTTGTACAAACCTCACCTCTTATACAAACCTCACCTCTTGTACAAACCTCACCTCTTGTACAAACCTCACCGCTTATACAAACCTCACCACTTGTACAAACCTCACCTCTCGTACAAACCTCACCTCTTGTACAAACCTCATCTCTTATACAAACCTCAACTCTTATACAAACTTCATCTCTTCTAAAAACCTCATCTCACCTCTTGTACAAACCTCACATCATCTCCTTTAGAAACATCACCTCATTCACTGTACAATCCTCACGTCTTGTATAAACCTAATCTCACCTCTTGTACACACCTGAAATCTTGTACAAGCCTCAGCTCTTGTACAAACCTCACCTCTTACAAACCTTACCTCTTTTGCAAACCTGATCTCACCTCTTGTAAAATCATAACCTCATCTCCTGTACAAACTTCACCTCATCACCTGTTCAAACCTCACCTCTTGTACACACCTCACCTCTTGTACAAACCTCACCTCTTGTACAAACCTCACATTGTGTACAAACCTCACCTCTTGTACAAACCTCACCTCTTGTACAAACCTCACCTCTTGTTCAAACCTCACCTCTTATACAAACCTCATCTCTTATACAAACCTCATCTCACATCTTGTACAAACCTCACCTCTTGTACAGACCTCACCTCTTGTACAAACCTCACCTCTTGTACAAACCTCACCTCTTGCACAAACCTCACCTCTTGTACAAACCTAACCTCTTGTACAAACCTTACCTCTTGTACAAACCTCACCTCTTGTACAAACCTCACCTCTTGTACAATCCTCACCTCTTGTACAAACCTCACGTCTTGTACAAACCTCACCTCTTATACAAACCTCACCTCTTGTACAAACCTCACCTCTTGTACAAACCTCACCTCTTATACAAACCTCACCTTTTGTGCAAACCTCACCTCTTGGACAAACCTCACCTCTTATGCAAACCTCACCTTTTGTACAAACCTCATCTTTTATACAAACCTCACCACTTGTACAAACCTCACCTCTCGTTCAAACCTCACCTCTTGTACAAACCTCACTTCTTGTACAAACCTCAACTCTTATACAAACTTCATCTCTTCTAAAAACCTCATCTCACCTCTTGTACAAACCTCACATCATCTCCTTTAGAAACATCACCTCATCCACTGTACAATCCTCACGTCTTGTATAAACTTAATCTCACCTCTTGTACAAACCTCAAATCTTGTACAAGCCTCAGCTCTTGTACAAACCTCACCTCTTACAAACCTTACCTCTTTTGCAAACCTGATCTCACCTCTTGTAAAATCATAACCTCATCTCCTGTACAAACTTCACCTCATCACCTGTTTAAACCTCATCTCTTGTACAAACTTCACCTCTTGTACAAACCTCACCTCTTGTACAAACCTCACCTTTTATACAAACCTCACCTCTTGTACAAACCTCACCTTTTATACAAACCTCAGTAGTTATAAATGTGCAAAACGAGTCGAATTTGGTGGATTGACCTGTGGATTGACCTTGACCTCTGTTGATTTTCACTCCTCCTCGGTCATGTAGTTGGGTGGGGTAAGGGGTAGTATGTAGGGGTGATATTTAACTTGTTTTAGGTTGTGTAGTAAAAAGGTGGGTACCACATAATCAACATGAAGCACCCTCTTGGAGTGGTCAAGACGAAAAATCATTCATACCACTAAAAAACCAAAGAGCTCGTTTTCATAACTTTTT